>OY720443.1:23955985-24139282 GCA_963082915.1 Dolichopus griseipennis
AAAAACTGTATTAGTTGTTTTGATGTATTCTAGGATATTCATGGGAAAAAAGTAAAGGGCCTCAAAAAATCCAAAGAAGTGTTAGAGGTTCGTTAAAAATGTTTTTTTATTTTCGAGGGAAGTGGCAAGCTTCAAAAGTTTTGGAACTGTGTGTATTCCCTATAAGTAGTGTGCGACTTTAACGCACCAAAACCATGACACTTTTCCTAATCAAACTTTATAGGATGGGTCCTATGGTACAAGTGTATAGTTTGATTTCGAAGATAGGGATATAAAAAGATCTTAGAGAATTTAGGAAATTTAGGATTATGGGATATAGGAAAAACTGGATTGGATATTTAGAAAGATGTTCTTAAATATTTTTTTTTAATTCGTACACATACACATTACCATTTTGAAGGAACACATTTAATGGAACATGGTTAGATATCCACAATGATTATAATAAAAAATATTTTAAATTAACCCTACCTCGAAATATTTATCAAAGATGAGATCAAAAACTGTTAAATATTAGTTTATACAACTGGAAAATTAAGTGCACCTATTGCCACCAACTATTAATTTCAAGAATTAAAATTCTGTACTGAACCCTCTGTGATCTAGTCTAGTTCAGAAATCCTAATATCGAATCCTGTATATTTATGATCATATATTTATGTTTTCCTCTTTGCTAAACCGCTTTAAACTTACCTGGTGGGATTTGGTTCTCTTGTGATAACCAAACCTCTTAAATCTTCCAAAAGGAGAGGTATCAACCCTTTGTTCGTGTAATATTTAAGATTTTAATTTGATAATTTTATTAATTAATTTTTTTAAATTGCCTGCCTATTCTTAGTTGATTTCTATTAGTTCAGAAGTTAAAGGTTGATTTATGGCATTATAAATGTACATTAAAATTCACAACATTTTTTTTGAATTAATTCTTCAAACCAATTTTTTCTCATGACTATCCTATATTTTCCAATATTTTCCAATATACTATACTTACAGTTAAAATAGTTTTCACTTTCAAAACTATTTTTTAATAAAAACTCGTTTAAATTCATTATTTATAGAATAACTGAAAAGAGGGTCGTTAGTCGATCCTTAAAAGTCTATACGCATCATGAACAGTTTTTTTTTTTGCTTAAGGTGGTGATCAAATCATTTTCTTCAGAGTTCAGAGTACAAAAAAAAATAAAAAAACTGTAAAGAAAATTGTAATGACGTCAATAAGAATTCCCTTTTTAATTTTTGCGTATTGTAAGTTTTTTTTTTTAAATTATTCTTGTATTTGAAGGGTGCATACTGATTCAAATTATTCTTATGTATTTGTTTATTCAATTGTTATATACTGTGCGTTTGAGTATGGAATATTCTTTATAATTAGGATGCTAAAGACAGTGTTGTGTGCTAAAAATTCCTTTTGAAATGCCAAAAAAAAACAAAAAAAAACAAAAACATAAAATTATTCCTGCTGATGATAATGATGTCGTTTGCATTTTACGAAGTTGATTATGAATTCTACAGTATACCAATTTTACCATAAAAACCATGGGTTGTTAATGTTTTTTTATTTTATGTTTTATGTTTATAGGATATTGAAATTGCGCAATAAAAATTATATTTTTTTTTTTTATTTCTGAAAGCGGAACAGGATATAAATAATAATAAAAATTTACATGAGTAATAAACTATACATTATTTTGGTTTTTATATTATGTATTAATTTACTTATGTGTTTAAAATTGAATATAATTATGAAGTAGAGATTATGATTATTAGATAGTTTTTTTTTTTTGAAGAATGAAGACATTTTAAAAGGTTGATGGTATATAGATGGAGATTATTAGTTTTAACCTATTTTTAGTACATTTTCAAAAGATTTTGTAAAAAGGTGCCTATATGGTTTCACTCTAACTTGTCCGTCCGTCTGTACGACTACAACTTTTACAAAATTGAAATAGAGAAAAAAAATTTTAAGCGCGGGTAGGTATATTGCAAAAAAAAAAAAATTTATAGAAGAACTTTTTTCTGTATCCCCACCCGTTAAAGAGCTACAGCCAATCAAAGTCGCATTTTTTTACATCCTTTTATTTAAATTGTTATAACAACAGTTCTGTTAGATATATTTTCAATCTGAAAACGGTAAAAGACAGCTGGTTTTATAAGGTTTTTTAAATTTTTGAAAGAGAAATGTATAGGGTTGCTATACCGTACTAAAATTTACCATTAATGTTAAAGTGTAGTGCATTCACTAATTCTAACACTACAATTATTACAATACCTATATAACTTCACCGTACACATACATTTAATTTATACTAATACAATACCTAGTTAACTTCAAAGTATTTTTACATTCTTTTCTCACGAACACAATACCTAATTAATATTAGCGTACTTTTATAACAATTCAATAAAGATATCTAATTTCACATATACCTTAAGTATATACGAACACATTAATTCTTTAGCAAAAATGCTGATTCTAAACATTTATAATTAAAACAACAATTAACACCCGTGTACCATATAATATTATATTTTGTATACCTTTACATTCATGTACATCCTGTTAAATTCATAAAAAATCATTATGAATAGAAATTGCACATTCAGGGAAAAGGTTATAGAACTGAATGTAGCACATATATTTACCATATAATTTAATATTTGTCAATTTAAATTATATTTTTAGTTCTTAAGAAAATAGCCCATATGGCACTTTTTATTTTGAATAATGTAAATGTAAATACCTCTACTAAAAAAAGTAGTGGGGATAAGTTGTAAATATTGTATAAATACCTTTGTAAATTTTAAAGAAGATCAGAATTAAAAGTTTTAGTTCTTAGTTAACATAACTAAGAAAAACAAAAGAAATAATCTTTTAATTTGACTAGAACAGAGTCTCTAATTGGGTTCAGCCCAAAGAGAATATAACCATACACAGTGTGACATGGGGCTTATAGCTCTCAGCACTTTTGGTTAAGACTTGTACAGAATAACGGCATAAATTATTACATGGCGTGCCGAATAAGACGAATCAAGAGGAAGACTCTGCGCAATCAAATCAGAAAGAAGAAGCAACAATCATGGGCTGGTTTTCATCGGACTCAACAACAAATGTAGTCAACCAAGCCGCAAACTTGCATACACATGAGATCCTCAAAGAAGTAGCAACAACTATCATCGTGCTCTTCATGTACGAAACAATTAAATACTTCATCAACCATAAGGCGTCGAAGAAAGCTTCAAAAATACAGATTTCAAACATCTAATTATATTATAGCAAAATCAACTAAAATAAAGTAAAAATTAAAATTTTCATAAAAAAAATTTTTCAAAAAAAAAATATAATAAATTAAAATTTTTTGTTTTTCAAAAATATATATATACTAAATTTTCATTAATAAATGTTAAGATACGACGATAAAGTTGCTATAAAATTATACATAATAGATAAAATAAAACTATTACATGTTACTATAAATTAAATGTATGTGTACGGTGAAGTTATATAGGTATTGTAATAATTGTAGTGTTAGAGTTAGTGAATGCACTATAAAAGGTTTTCCTTAAATTTAAAAGCGGTTCTTTAAATTAAAGAAAGTTTCTCTCAGTTTTAAACATTTTTGCTTAAGTGGTAAAATTCTAAGTAAAATTCCAAATTTTGGTGGAATTCACAATTTAATTCCTAGAACCTAAACAAAAGTGGGGGTGGAAGTGAGATTAAATCCTCGAGAATTTTGGCAACTTTCCCCATTGAGAGGCTATTAGGATTTAAAAGTTAAAAATTTACTGTTTTTATAAGTAAGCAGTAACTTAGACACCAGTGTTTAAATTTCCTAAATTAAAAGTTAACATTGAAGCTCCAAGATTATATTTCGATAAAATACTCAGTATGAAACTCTATAAAATTTTGAAAATGTGATTTATAAACCCTTGGTCTTTTCCATCATTTATTTTAATATCCCAATCACACTGCAAATTTTTTAAAACGGGATCCAGATTATATTCATTTATTTCAAATATTCTCATTCGAAAAGTTAAAAAAAACTTTTAGAGAAACTTAAGATTTTTTTTATCTATCTCTAATTTAATTTAGTACACTAAAATTCAAATAAATGTTAAATCTATAAAATACTCTCTTTTTTAGGATTCTTCATTTAAATAAAATTATTTTATCACAAATTTGTACTTGAAAAAAACTGAGTACTGAAACTACTTCTTTACTTAGAGTACTTCTTTATACATCAAGTACTTAATTACTTGATTAAAAGAATGCGTCTTAAAACATTAACTTTTATAACATAGATTAATATTTTTATAATGCATCTTTAGTGTTATTAGAATACTCAAAAAGTTTATATTCAAAAAATGGTTATTGAAATAAAATTAGAAAAACATTTGTAAAAATATCGTAAAATTCTGACAGACTTTGAATTTTTCGTATATGTTGTTAAAAAAAAAGTCAATAAAATTGCTTTTCCTTGTTTTTATATGTTATATTAAAAAATTTGATTAAATCTCCTGAGATTCAAATAAATAAAACAGAAAAAAATAGAAGTCTGATCTAAATCCAAAATAATTGAAATTTATATTAAAAAATTACATACAGAGTTGAGTTGTACATCATTATAAAAATAATTACATTGATGTCATGCAGATTATATTATATATTTTATATATATATACAAATATAAGCACAAGAATATATTTTTAAAAACAATTTATTTTTATTAAAAACTTTAAGTAAATTTTAATTTAAAAAAAAAATAAAAAATTTGGTTTTTATTGCATTTTATTTTAACAATGTACAGGGTGTTGTAAAATAACGATAAGTGAATGATTAAAGTTTTAAAAAAATATTTTAATATTCTAGAGAATTATTTTGCGAATTTTATGTACTAATATATACCAATTTGACTTCTTCTTCTTCTATGGCGCTACAGTCCGTTGTCGAACCTTGGCCTCCTGAATCATCCTCTTCCAGTTCACGCGATCTTGGGCAGCAGTTATCCAATTTTGCTCTTGCAGCATTGTTACAGCGTCTGACTCGACTGCATCAACCCATCGATTTCTCGGCTTTCCCACTGGTCTTTTTCTATCTATTTTCCCGTTCAATACTTTTTTTGGAATGCGGGAATCTGGCATACGTTGTATGTGACCGGCCCACCTAAGGCGTTGTAGCTTGATGTATGTCAAAACATCGCTGTCGGTGTATACATTGTATAGCTCTGCGTTGCGTCGCATTCTAAATTGGTCCTGGTCGATAATTGGCCCGATAATTTTACGTAGTATTTTTCTTTCGAAACGGGAAAGTAGGTTTGCCGTCGCTTGGGTGATCGTCCACGATTCACTGCCGTAGCATAACACCGGTCTGATAAGAGATTTGTACAGCTCAAGTTTACATTTTCTGCTGACTTCTCGAGATCTCATTATCTTCAACACAGAGTAGTAGGCGTTGTTTGCCTTGCCTATCCTTCGGGTTACCTCTGATGTTTCATCGTTTCCACTTGTTATTTCGGCCCCTAGATAGACAAAACTTTTTACTACTTCCACATTGTCATCACCAAAAGTAATGTTTTGTCTCTCTCTCTGGTTACGTCTGGATACTACTAACATTTTCGTCTT
The DNA here is from genome assembly GCA_963082915.1 of Dolichopus griseipennis. NCBI lineage: Eukaryota > Metazoa > Arthropoda > Insecta > Diptera > Dolichopodidae > Dolichopus > Dolichopus griseipennis. Next base: position 23,961,605 of record OY720443.1, read on the forward strand.
ATCGATGTTTATCCTCAGACCCAGTTCTATAGCTGTTTTCTCTAACTGGATATAGCATTCTCTGACACCTGCCTCTGATCTTCCTAGTAGATTTAAGTCGTCTGCGTATGCTGCTATCTGGGTGGTTTTGAATAGCAACGTGGCATTCGGGTCAGATGGGATTTTCCTGACTATGTGCTCCAGGGCAAGATTGAAAAGCATAGGCGCGAGTCCATCCCCCTGTTTCAGTCCCTGTTTGATGTTGAAGGGTTCTGTAAGGTCCCCTTGGATTTTTACCCTCGCGCTTGTGTTTTGCATAGTCGCTTTAATCAGTCTTACTAGCTTTGCCGGTACGCCTAGGTTGCTTAAAACTACATATAATTTTTCTCTTTGGATAGAGTCATAGGCGGTCTTGAAATCTACGAAGATTTGATGTACATCGACATTTCTTTCCCAGCACTTCTCCAATACCTGCTTCAGCACAAATAGCTGGTCCGTTGTAGATCGTCCTGGCCTGAAACCGGACTGGTATTCGCCTATGATGTTTTCGGCAATTGTTTCTAAGCGGGCTTTTAAGATGTTAGTGAAAACTTTGTAGGAAGTGCTAAGTAGCGATATCCCTCTGTAATTTTTACAGTTGAGCCAATTTGACTTATAATTCATAATACCTACAATTCAATAGCGCGAAATCAGAGATGGAAAGTTTTACGGATGTTTAAAGTAAAGTTTTAAAATTAAAATATGCATAATAATATTATTTTAAAAATTTTTTAAAAATATATGTTATATATATTCCGTATTACCAAAGGCTCAAATTGTTTAATTTTCTTCTTTTCAGATTTTTTTTTCTCAGTGTATAATCACTAAAGTTCGAAAACTTAAACATGTTTGCGATGCAGCTGTACGAAAAAACACAGACATCTTTTAATTGCTTGATGCTAAGTGTAGATTCGTTACTGAGACTATTAAATTACATAATATTTAATCAAAGGAATTTTGAGACACCAGTGTTTGACTTTGAACCATCCGACAATTTACATAAGAAAACTTGTAAAACCAACAAATTAATTAAAGTTAAGACAAAATTAAGTTTTGGTATAAATTGTGAATTTAGCCTGTCATTATTTATGAAATTTGGTTCAGCCCTAATATCATTTAGATTGCAACGGAAAATCCCAGTCCTAAAAATCACAAGACAAAAAGGATTTAACATTGGGAAACTAAATCCTAGAAGAATACTTAACAATTTGCGATCAAGAAATTGATAGAATTTGAAAGTGGAGTTATGAATCGATTTTAAAGTGATTGATAATCGAAAGTCTTTTGGCTGAAATGATATGGAATTTAAAGTAAATATTCTGTTAATGTAATTTTGATTTAATTAAATATTAAGTAGTAAGTACCCTGTCTGTACTTATATTATAATAAAATTTGTATATGCATAAATACTTATATGTGAATAGTTAATAAAAAAAACACCCTAGCTAGAGCTCTAGCTATAATGTGTCTTCTTTTAATATTATTTTTCATTTTTATTTTTTTTTTTTGGAATCTTCATTTTATAGTCGATATTGGTGAATAAATTTTCGATGATTTTTCATTAAATAACCAAAGAACGCAGATAAAATTTTCAATTAAAATTCAAAAAATCAAAAAAAAAAAAACCTATAAGAAAAGAAGAAATTTGTCCAATTTAAAAATAAATTTAATTTTTTTCATCATTCCATATTCATTCTTTTTTGATTCTTTCAATTTAAAAATCGATTGGGAATCGATATGAAAATTTTATTGAATAGATTATATCAAAAAAAAAAAAAAATAATAATAAAAACAAAAAATAAAAAATCAAAATTAATAAAAAAAGATAAGTATGGCTCCGAATAAAAATTTATATGCATACATATATATACATATACATATATTATAAATTGAATATGATTTACATGGAATTTATTAATCAAATGAAAGTAAATTAGTACCTTCTTTGGTAGTCAATAGGCAGCTGATGAATCGAATGTGATGTGATACAGCATTTTAACAGGGTTGTATTTTTTGATTTTTTTTAAAAATATTTTCAATCGGAATGAATTAAAAATAAAATTGTTTTTGTTGTTTTTTTTTTAATATTAAAACGGATTTAAATTTTTGTAAGATTAAAAAAGTAATTTCATTTCTTATACATGTATAATAAATTTTAAATTTAGGATCCAAAGTCGAACAGTTCAAGTAAATGTCAAAATTTTAACGCAGATATAAACACTTAAAATTATTTATGTAGTCAAAAAAACAAAATGTAAATTTTAAACATTAAAGATGGATGGAAAACGTGATTAACACATTGGATAACCGTGGAGTATAATTTTTGAAATGTTGTAAATTGAAAAAGGATCACGATAAAACACACAGGAAACAAATTTTTAAGTTACAAAAAGATTAAAATAATATCTGAAGATACAGAAAAAAAACAGATTTAAGTAAAAAATTTAAATTGTTAATATAGGTTACAAAGAATTATTTAAAATTTCATTTAACATTTTCTAAGAAATTTTATAATTTATATTTTTTTAGAATTCTTTAAATGTATTTTGTCTATTTTATATTGTAAAGGTATTAAGAAATTATAATATTATAAATTTGAGTAAAGCTATAGTAATATATAATACAATTATACGTCCAGTTGTAACTTTGTAAAATCTCAAAAATTTAAGATGGGTCGGTCACGTTGCGCAAATGAAGGAAAATAGATCACACAGTATAAATGCTTAACAAGTACTCTTTGTACTACCAGAGCAAAAGGCCGCCTAAGAACAAGGTGGACAGACAACGTTAAAAACGATGCGAAATTGGAAAGCTTTTGCTCAACACAGAGAAGTGTGGAAGAATGTTGTAAAGAAGGCCAAAGCCCATTCAGGGCTGTAGAACTAAACGATGATGAATATTATAAATTCTATTTTAAAAAAGTTTTACTCTAATTTATTAGAAGCGACTTAACATAGATTGACCAATATAGACTTTTAAATAATGTTTAGGTACTAATAACTATAATGTAATAATACAAACTTTATTAAGGCTATTAAAGAGTAAAAACTGGAAATATTTTCAGAGGAAAAATTTGAAAATTTGTTTAAGAAAAAAACTAAAACACCAACTAGAGTAAAACACCAACAGAGTACCTAGTACTTGCATTGAAAAATAAAATAAAACTCTTAGTACAGTTTAACAATTATATTTAAAAATATTTTATTATTTTCACATTATCTGTCTGTTTGTCAAAAATATAAATGAATTTTAAATATTTTTATTTTCTCATGCAAGGAATAGTTGCAATTCTAGACAATTTATTATTTAAACTTGTGTAGTCGCTACGGCAACCATGTAAGAACGGCAACCTTATTGAATAAAAAGTTAAACTTTAAAAATAAAAGTTATTCGTTGTAAGATTTAGAAAGCGTTTGAGAGCTATAAGGGGCTCAAAATTACATATCCTTAATTAAATTCACATGCATATAAATATGTGCGTTTACTTGAAAATGTAATTTTTTAATAATTATAATTTTTAATCAAAAACCCTAATTTCATGGTTATATAAAATTTTCATTAGATCTATAATGCTGTAAAGGAGACAGATGTAGATAGATGTAGAACTAAGTGTATTTATCGAATCAGAATCGGGTTGGCTATGAAATTTCGCATTATAAAATTTCGCGTTTCAAAATCTCTAATACACGAGATTCGAAATTTGGACAAGTGACATTTAGAAAAACGAGTTTTTAAAATACGAAATTATAAAAAGAACGATATTTCATTTCGGGAAATTTTGATACGCTGCCATCAGAATTGTATTGGAATATTTTGGATACACTATATTTATGTTAATGTTAATATCAAGGTTAGCGCATTACTTTTCTCTCTTCCCCTTTTTCTTGGAGAATTTATGCCTTTGAAAAAACCTTTGGTTAAAGTCCAAAATAAATTATGTATTATCAATGACATGAACACTTTTACGAATCAATTCCCGAATTTTTCTTAGAAATCTTCTATTTCAGTACGTAATTAACAGTTTTAGTAGGGAACAAAATCTTTTGCAGTGATTTAGAATATCAAACGGCTGGGTGGTGGTTAGAGTGCCGATTTTCATGCGAGAGGCCCCGGGTTCGAATCCCAATGAAAGTGACAAATCTTTTATCTGGTTTTCAACTCGACTCAGCTACCATTCGTCTTTGGGTTCAAATTAATGGCTTAATTAATAATTAATAATTATATATCTTTAATAATAAATAAATAAATATAGCAATATAAACAAATACAAAATGCAAACAAATATTTCAATTAAATAATATAACTCACTGATATAGAATACCATAAAACTCAAGTACAAAATTATTACAATATAAACAAAAATAGAACTGTATTTATTGAAAATCTAAGACATTTATACATGTTATAAGGCGTAGTACTATCTCATGTTTAAATTGTATGTAGAATTCATTTGATCAGTTCTAATATATGAATATATCTCCCCTGTTCCGACATGCACATATATAGTCAGACTGTTTAGCCTATTACAGTGAACAGTTAGCACGTAGAGTTGCCGGCAAAAAAAAAAAAAAAAAAAAAAAAAATACTATAATTAGTTTCAAAATCAGAAAATTTTCAAACTGGTTTTCTAATCATTAACTAGAAAAATTAACTATATATAAATATTTTAAACCACTTATGCATGTACATCCATCCATAAATATACTATTTAGCATTTATTTTTTAAATAACTTTTAGTAAAAATAATATACATAATTCTATTTATATTTCATTTAAAAAAAAAAAAAAAAATTATCATCTATTCAACAATTTAAAAATTACACTTGGAGGTTCATTTAGTTTATTTTTTTTTTTTTCGGTATTCTTTGTTTAATATGAGAACAATATAAGGTTTCTAAGAAAAATTCTAAGAAGGTTTATATTTTATTTGAAATTTTATCTATTTTTTTTTTTTTTTTTTATTTAATTTTAAGAAATTTATTTTTCTTTTGAAAAAAAAAAAAAAACTGTAGAAATATTTAGGCGCTATTACAAAAAAAAAGTTAAAAAAAACACGCACAAAAACTTATGACCATTAACACTTCATTTATTACTGCAGACAAGACACCATTTAAATATATATGTATATATATTGTATGTACGAATAGATGCATTAGTTGATGTTGTTTTTTTTTATTTCTGGAATTTCATTCATAATTTATTCATTACATACTGTAAAGTAATTCAAAAATTCAAAAAAAAAAACGACTAAATAAATTACTTATTTAAATATTTATTTAAGATTTCAAGGGAAAAAGAAACAACAAGCCAAGAATCAAAATGAAGAAAATGAATGTTAGTACATTCATAAGATTCAATTTTCAAAAAAAAAAAAAATAAAAACAAAAAATTAAGTGAGTAAATATGTAATAAAATAATGGAAAAAAAAATTAAATTTACTCGGAGTATACAAACTTATCTCTTTTCTGTATATAAGATACAAGAAAAGAAAAATCTTTAAGATACAAGAAAACCGTAAAAAAGTAAACATAAGTTGATACGAGTATGTATATAGAAAAAAAGGGACTCTCTCTCTTTTTTTTTTTTTTTTTTAATTTGTGGGCCACCTTTATGAAAAATATTCGTTAAGTACACAAAAAAAAAAAAAAACTTGTTGAAATTTATTTTTAAGATAAAATTTTTTTTTTAAATGTTTAAGATTTTTAAAGTGGATAAAATTTTTATAGTTTAAAAACTTGTTAGATAAAAAATTGAAATATAAATTTTAAAAAAATATCTTTAGATTTTTTTAGGTTATATGAATGCAAGTTATATCTTTTAAATACCAGTGCATACAATAAGACCACGGGTATATTAAAATTACTCCTCCGTTTGTAACACATCGATCTAGACGAGCTAGATATAGTGTCAAAGGTATGAATTGGTTCAGCATCGAAAAGTAAATCGAACTAGCTATGTGTGTCTGTCCGTCCGTCAGTCCGTCTGATATGAATATGTTTAAAACTAATTATACTACGAGGAGACAATTATATGAAGTTTTAAAATGTTAAGGTTTCATTTTCGTGGAGCTGCCATACAAAGTTGTCAATTCGATAACTGTGAATCTAATGAAGCTACGATGTTAAAATTAAAACTAGGCTGGTAAAGTAATAGGGCAAGTTACTTGGCCACCCTTGGGTGGGGCAATTTTTTTTTTTATTTTTTTATGGTTTTGTTTTTTTATTATGGGGTAGGATGAGTTAAATTTTTTTTTTGTAATACTAGCATAAGGGAAATAAATAACGGTTTATTTTATTTTATACACGGGTATCTAAAAGTTGATAAGGGTTCCTCGTTTATATAGGAAATTCTTAATTATTTTATACATCATAGTGGGTATGCACGGATATCTAAAAGTTGACAAGGACAACTATAATCTTCCTCGTTTTTAGATAAAATTTACGAATATCAACTCGTTGAAGGAAAAATTCCTATGAAATCAAAAAAAATTGTCAACTTGAAGAAATCAAATAAATTAAATACTTAAAAAATAATTCATTTTTTAATATTTTTTTATTTATTTGGTTCTATCTGGAAAATGGAAATTTTTTTTGTTTTAAATTTATAGTGTTTTTAATTTTATATTAAAATCTGTATTTAAAACGGAGTTGAGTGATAAGGTTCTGTGGCAACTTATGCCTAGTAATATATGATAGAGTAATTTAATTAAAGAGAAATTTATTGTTTATTTATTATATAATAATATTTTTTTAATAAAGAATTTTGAAAAATTTGTTAACTTGTATTTTGTAAATAAAATATTTCTAAAGTTAAAAAATTTTAGAAATCTCTTTTTGAGTGGTAGATAAAATCACGGTTACTGTAGCATGAAAATTTATATCTCTCTTTATTTTTTACTTTCTTGAAATACTCGTATGTAGTTGATAAAAATATACTTGAATCCATTAGTAGGGTATTACTCCTAAAAAAAAGTCTTTTATTTCAAAATGGTTTTAAATTATAAAATATCCTAAAGAATCTTCCTGCTCATCACCGGATATCCTTTTCTATAGTTTCAAATTAGTCAATTATATATTAAAAATAGTCAAGAGTCTAGTATATTGTGATATGAGAAAATATTTCTAGGAGAATGTTCCATAACTTTTGAAAATTTTTGAATAGGTTTATTAAAAAAAAGAAACTTTGAGATATAATGAAGTTCTTTGTGGGAGCATTACTTAATTAAAACTGAACAATTAGTGTAATAATAAATATAATGAAAGTTTAATAATAAATGTTGACGCGGCCGTCCCAGCATCAGATGGTGCAGGACAATTTATCAAGAAATAGCTAAATAGAATATCTCCTGCGATGAAATTAAAATATCAACGGTGGAGGTGTCAAGTGGCCAAGCTTCAAAGAGAAGTAAGGGAAAAAAAAAATAAAAATAAATGTATATTCAACATATAATATCAAAAACAAATCGTGATCCAAATCCTGATAATTTTTTTAACATACGCTATCTTTTAGATAACATAAATAAGTAACTATTAAATAAAATCGAGGTAAGATAAAAGTTAGAATTTTTTTTTGGAAAATAAGATATGAATAATAAAATATGCGTGGAAAATTTTCAATAAATCATAAAATATGCTTGGAAAATTTTAGTAATAAATTAAATGTTATCATATATATAATAAATAATATTATTATAATCCTGGCTCATTTCTAATTATTATCTCTCCAAAATATAAAACTGATAACATTTTTGAACTATTATTAAAAAAGATTTTAATACATTATAAAAATATATTCACTATCAAATAATAATGTTTTTGATAAGTGAATTTTCTTTTACTAATCAAAATTTTATTGAGTTGTAATCAAGTTGGCTTGTGATGGCACATAACGAAAACCTTATCAAAATATGATTATTTTATTAATAGTAAGGACTTTGAGCAATAGAGATTTTTGATAAATTCGTTAAAATTAATTTCATTATTTTTAAGATATATTGTGAATTAAAATGTAATTATTGTATGAAAAGATAAAGGACAAATTTTGAGATTTTCGATTATTTATTTTTAAAGAAATTTTTAATTAAATTATTATTAAGACAACTGATTTTATAGAAATTAAATTAATAATAGAAAACCATTTGGTTGAAGGAGTTTCTATTTATATCAAAAATCTTTTACAATATTCACAATAGATTCATGAGTTTTTTACAAGAAATATTATGTTAAATACTTTTAACTTAGAATTCGATTTTTTACAATTAAGGTTAAAATTTCATTTCATTTCACCTGAAAACTATAAAAAATATACAAGATATTTGTTGTTAATTGTGAACAATACACTTTGAAATAATTATATAAAATGAAAATATTCACAATCTGTCTTTAATCGCAGACATTTAATTTTGACATTTCATTCACATAATTTCATAAAAGCTGTCATAAAGATTTAATTGCATAGTATTGACCAGTGTTCCCACTTTATGAAAATTAAACGTATCAAATTTTTCCAAAAAAATGTATCCAAGATGTAATTAACTTTTGCACAATATCGATGAAGATTTTCTATTTATATTTGAGTGTAAAAATTATTTTTTGTTTAGTTTATCATAATGGGATTAAAAACCATATGTTTTATATTAGAAAATAAAAATTTATTGAATACAAAAATTTGTAATAAAAATAAAATTATAATTCACAACACAAGTAATTGCATTTCCAGACACACTTCCTTTATAATAGTTAATTTTTTCATTTATAATAGTTAATAGCTAATAGTTAAATAATTTTTAAAATATAAAATTGTATACAAATTTTATCGCTAAATGTATCCAAATTTTTGTAAAATTTTGAATTTTATCAAATTTAGACATTTGAAGACTTTTAAGTATCTTTGTATCCATGACCAAAAAAAGGCGAAAATGTATCCAAATTGATACAATTGTATCAAAGTGTGATCACTGGTGTTGACACAAGTTAAATTATGCTGACAATGTCGTGTAACACTCTTTGTATTGAACTAAGGCTTAAATTCTCAATCCTACCCTGATTAAAAACTAATATTTTTTTTTTTTTAAAAACTAATTAAAATAAAAAAAAATTTTCAAAATTTGATTCAAAATTTTATTCAAAAATTTTTTAAAAACTTATAAAAAGCCCTTTTTGAAAAAAAAATTAATTAGTAAAGAATTTAGTAAATTTTAATCTTAAAAATCTTCATTTAATTCGTGTTTATAATTTTTTAAAAATCAAAAAATTAAAATTATAAAAAAAAATAAAATTTTATTAGGGTTTAAGATTTAACTGGCTTTTGATTAATTTTAACGTGTTTTTTTTTTTTTTTTTTATAAATGAATCTTTTAAAAATAAGCTTTTTTTCAAAATGATTATTAAGCGGCAGGTCAAAAACTAAATTGAATTTTAAATCATTTTCTACCTTTATTTTAATACTTTTTGGTTTCTTTCATCTTACCCCATAGCTTCTATTTTATTAAATATAAAATTAATGTCATTTTTGGGAATAGATTCAGTAATTTGGTAGGTAGGTATGTATTTTTTTTTTGTTCTATAGGAATTTATAATTTATAGGTCTAAAAATGAACATATTAAATAAAAAAAAAACTGTCCACAAAGTGCGCTTTTAAAAACCAATCATGAAGATGATGATGATGATTAGTTTAATAGTAGCATCTCTCTAATCTCTTTCTAATTTATTCGAGATTTTTTTTAAAAACTAATGGTGGAGAGATGCAATGTTGGGTTATGGGTAGAAAATAAAATTAAAGATATCATTTTGATATAAAATATATATATATAAATGTATATATATAGCTATATTCAGCTTTAACTGTTTTTTGATTGTTGATGATTATGCAACTCAGACTTTAAATAATAATGGACTCTAATTTCTTAAATGATGCGCCAGCAGTTTATATATTTATACATGGATATATATATATATATATGTATATATATATATGTATATATATTATTATTATTATTATTAATAAAAAAAAGTTGTTGAATTTCTATCTCGTGTTTTATTTTAATATGATGACATTTAGAGCAATAGTAGCATGCATGTAGGTAATGGGAGACAGTATAAAAATTTTTAATTTAATAATATCTTTATGTTTCGTAGTATATATGTATATACATATGTACATAGGGAGTAGCAGAATATTGTTTTGGTGTTTTTTTTTGGAAGTAATCCAATCCCGCATCCTAATTTATCTTAATTTAAGTGAAAATAAAATTAGGGCCCGTATTTTTGTTTTTGTAAATTTTTGTACAATGTTTTTTTTGGGACTTAATTTCTTCTTTTCTCTTCTTGCTTTTGCTTCTGGTGTTATTTGATAATTTTCATTCTCCCTTTATCCAAGTACCAAACCAACTGTTTATATTTCTCAGAATTTTAAAAACATAATTTTTCATAATATATGTATGTAATATTAACATTTTCTGTTTTTTTTAAAAGATGTATTTGAATGAATTGTGGTAGGGAGAGTAGGTTATTTAAAAAAAACAAAAAAAAAAAACAAAAACAAAATCAAATTCAAAACAATAATAATATATTAAACGATCACTTTAAACGCCTGCAGAACAAATTCGTGGGTAAATATTGAATTATTGTTAAATTAAAAGGCCCTTTTTATTTAAACAAAAAACAAAAATAAAATATAAAAATTCAATGTCAATTTCTTTTTTTTTTCATTTTTCCATAATATTTTCATATATGTATAGGTTATGTTGTTTATTTATGTCCCATATAATATGGGTTATGTTCATCATTTTTTGTTTATTAAAATTTTTAAATTTGTAAATGTTTATGCAATGCATCTCTATTTGACCCTAATTCTAAATAAATGAAAAAATAAATTTTTTTAAAGTCAGAGAATTTGTTTTTGAAAATTTTCTTCTTAAAAAAAATTATGTATAGGTATTTTGTAATAAATAATTTTAATAGAAATACAATATTGGAATTGGAAACTTAGAATAGATGATTCCATTAGATTTAAATGCTAAAATCAGTTTTCTAAGTAAAAATCTAAAAATGAAATTTATTCGTTAGGTAAATGACAAGAGATACTTTTAAATAAGAAATTGTGACCAAAGTACTAAAAGTTAGGCTCTATTCTAAAAAGTCAACAATTTGACGATCATCTGATGATTTTGATTAACTATAAATAATTATTGATGACTTTAGTAACAATTAAATAATCGTAGAGCAGTAACAATTAAATAATCGCGTCGATCTTCGCAGCGATTTGACAATCAAACAGATTTTGAACTCCTGATAGATGCTTAAAAAAAGTTTATGAATTTGTGACTTTTTTCATTGTCGTATTTTTGACGTTTAAGAAAAGTACATTATATTAGTATTAATTTATTAAAACTTGAACTTTTTCGAAGTTAAATAAAAATAATAAAAACAAAAATTAAATGAATTATTTTTATTATAATTTTATTAGTTTATTGTTTGTAACATTCAAAAAATTACCACCTTTAAAGTAAAACCTACTAAAGAGTCCAACACTATTTGGACTCTTCCGTAGGTTAGTAATGATTGGACTCTTCAGTATGTTTAAAGTTGGATTACCTGGACAACTTAAAATATATGAAAAGTTATAAAGATCATCTGTGTGTTTTAATAAATAAATAGATTATTATGAAAATTTTTGATAGTAAGTAGACTGGATGTGAGCTTAGGTTACAAAAATCTAACGTAGAGTTGGAAAATTAATACTGAAAAAATTATTCATTCCTCAATTATAAGTCTTAAATACCTGTATCTATTAACTTTATGGGAATCCAACGTTTTGGGATTGTGACAAGGATGCAAAAAAAAACTTCAAAAACAAAGCTCTACATAAAGTCTTAGGTGTTTTCTGTTATATACGTAAAATTAACTTTGATAGAGATTTCGATATTCATAAACTTATGGGTTTCATACAGAGATGTGTTATTAAAAATAAAGCCTATAACAGTATGTAAATGTTGAGAATTTTCAACCACTATTTTAAAGTCAGATCATTACAGAAACAGAATCAAACAAAAGAAATCTTTACATTAAATTTAAGTTTTAAATTTTAATTTGGAGTTTACTGTAAACATATTTTGTTTACAGTAAACTCCAAATACGTATTAAGAAATTTTTTTTATATACTAATTGTTAAAATGTTAGGCTAATAAGCCTGTCTATACCATAGGTACATGTTGGAACAGGGGGTCATATTATATTCGTGTTATTAGAATTGATTTTAATGAATTCCACATACAATTTAAACATGAGATAGTACTAGTCCTTATGTAGAAACTTTTTAGTTTTTTAATATTTACAATTCTATTTTGTTTAGGTTGTAATATTTTTTTTGTATTTCAGTTATAAGTTATTCCATATCTGTGAGTTATATTATTCAATTAAATTATTTGTTTATATTGTTATATTAATGTATTTTTTATTAAAGATATATAAATATTGATTATGCCATTAATTTGAGCCCAATGGCGTATGGTAGCTAAGTCGAGTCGAAAACCAGGTAAAAGTCTTTTCACTTTCACTGGCATTTGAACACAGGCGTTCTGCATGAAAGCCTGGCACTCTAACCACAGTGTCATCCAGCCGTTTGAACTTATTTTAAAGTAAGTTTAGGTCCATAAGATGCTTTGTTAAAGGATTAAATTTTACAGGATGGAAGAGTTGGACCGAATTTTGGGAATTATCTTTCAGTGTCTTTTTCAGGATTAATTACACCTTTAGGTAAAACACAAAAATAAAAACCTTTAAAAAAACACCTAAAAAAGTCTGTTCCCAAAGTAAAAATATACTAATCATCACCTTATGCAAAATAGACTTTTTTTTTTAAAATGAATTAATAGAGCTGTTAATTTCATTACTTTATAATTAAAAAAAAAAATGAATATTCCCATGGGAAATTTATAATTATTTTACTTTGACGACAAAAATACAAATACAGTGTACATGTATTCCAAAATTTCAAATCACAAGATATAATTAAGTATCTGTAGAATGACTTTCATTTTTTTATAATTTTTTTTTTATTTATACCTAAATATTTATTTATTGTCATAATTAACATTTAGCGCTTATGATTATTTTCAAATATATACTGCTAGATAACTACATGTTTTATAATATTCTTTAGCAAATCATCTAAACTCTTATTATCTTGTTGGTTTTGCGTTTTTATTAAACATGTTACATATATATATATATATATATACATACATTATCCTAGATATCATTTATGAATAGAATACAAAAAAAAAAAATTAAAAAAACCGAAACAATCAGTTAAAAACGAAGTAATAATGATTCTTTAGAAAATATAAAAATGGAAAATGTTCACATTTGAACATAGAGTCAAGTTTATTTTGCAGTTGAATTCAGAACAAAATAAAAAAAATTAAAACATAATAAAAAACCATAAAAATGCATATTAAAAAAATAAAAAAAAAACTGTTAGAAGAAAAGAACTTAACTATTTACTACGTTTTTTGTTTTTTTTTTTTTTGCATTTAACAAGAGTAAAATTTACTGAAATGTAAGGTAACCTTCGCCCTTTTAATCTTAAATATACAGATATATATATATGTGTATATTTTATATCTTCTTAAAAACTCATTCTCTTCAATATCATCATCATCATCATTTTTTTCCTGGTAGTAATCTCAATGTGCATCTTTTCAATGAAGATTTATAAAAAAAAATGTTAAAGCTTTTTGCCTACGTCTGTATTATTTAGATAATCCCATGCATTGTGCAAAAAAAAAAAAATAAAAAAAAAATATAAAAAGTAATAAAAATGCCCTAATAATGCCATAAAAATCGTTTTCCCATGAAACTTGCATAACAAAAAAAAAAAAGAAAAAAAATCATTCTACCCTACCACCCTTTTTTTTATCATAATAATAATATAAGTTATAAACATACAATACAAAAAAAATTAAACAAATGAAAGGAAATCTAATTCCTCCCAGCTATAAGACCCGTCAACACTATATATACAGAGTGGTGTCATACATACATGTGTAAAAATTAAATATTTTGTTTTTTATTTTTTGTTTTTATTTAATTTAGATCGTTTTTGTTTGAAAAAAACGGATCATTATGTGTAATGTAATTGATTTTAGGTTTATAATGTATATTTTTTTTGTAATTACTTTAATGATTTAATAGCTTTGTAGTAGAGGCTGAGTACTGAAACTGGTTTAAAACGGTTAAAAAGTTTTTGTAATTTTTCTATTGTCCTTAAACACCTATTAAATAACCTGTCAGTCGCTATTACTCCGTTATGTAGGAAATTTCTAATATTTTGACATTTAAGATTAACAATATCTTAAATTCAAAAATTTTGATATGAATCATTATGTGTATTTCTCTATATGTATAAAGTTATTCTCAAAAGAGTTTGAATTGGCTCGAAGAAGTTGCAAAGATGGATGAGAATTGTTATACTTCTATGGTGCACTCTGAACCGTGTATGTATTAGTAATCAATACCCTAGAGTCTTCAAATACCCTTATGAGTCTTCAAAAAAACAATAGCAAGTGGTAGAGGAATCGTAACTTCTAAGTTCGTTTGAAGGTATACTCCGGACCTATTGTTTAGTAATTAGTCTAATTATTTTACCACCTTAGAGTCTTCTTAAAAATTAACAAGGTGCAGAGGATTGATTACTTGTATGTTTGAAAGGTGATGATGCACTGATCCAGTCTTCGATACTTTTAATTTTGAAGGTATACTAGAACGAAATATTTAATGAATGTTCTAGTTGTACTACGAATACAGCCTACGATACTACTAAACTAGAACTTAACGAAACTTTTAACGAATGATCTAGGTGAACTACGAACGCAGCCTAAGATACTTTTAATTTTGAAGGTATACTACCGAACTAAAATTTAACGAAATTTTTAACGAATGATCTAGGTGAACTACGTATCCAGTTTTCGATACTTTTAATTTTGAACATATACTCAGCTGGAATTTAACGAAATTTTTAACGAATGATCTAGTAGGTGAACTACCGATCCAGTTAACGATACTTTTAATTTTGAAGGTATACTACTGAACTGGAATTTAACGACATTTTTAACGAATGATCTAAATATTGTCGCTAACTTTAGTCGATCTAAAAAACAAGGATTCTATTGATTTGATATTTTGATAGGTTGTTCAAGACCTAACACGCATGAGAATGGATATCATTAAGTAATCAAAAAAGTTTAAATATTTTCTAATTTTTTTGAAAACACTATAAAGGTATTGAATATTCATCTTTATTTATTTTTTTAGATATATTAATTTTTATATTTATCAAAATTTTATCAAAGGGACCTGTATGAAGTGCTTTTGGTTAAATCACTTTAAGGTAAGCAAAAAAAAACCAATTTTTTTTGGAAACCAATTCTAATCACAGGTAAAATTTTTCCAATAATTGCAATTTATTTATGTAAACATTACCTTTAGTAAAAGATAAAATTTACACGTTTTAATATAAAAGGAAAAATATAATTAAGACCTAAAAAAGATAATACAATAATTTTCTCTTATCAATTTTCATAATAATATTTTTATGCCGAAATGTCAACAGGTTATTTCGTTATTTATGGCTATATATATATGATAACAAATAATGTTTAGATAATATTTAATACATATCAGAAAATTAAAATTGTTTTAGATAAAAAACAGAAAATTGACAACAACATATTTTTTATGTTTTAGGAAATGATAGGCAGGTATTAATATATAATAAAACCTTTAAAAAAGATTTTTTAATTATATTTTGTCATTTTGGCTATATTATCACTAATTACGATTTAATATTATAAATCTTTATTTTTCAAAATAGAGATTACAACTGATGGAGAGTTTATTTCCGTTCATAATACACTTAAATAAGTTATATTTTAATTAATAGTGGATTTCAAATGACAGGTTGGAATAACGTAAGTCTGGAAGAATTGGATAAGTGAAATTTGTAATCTTCAAACTATTATTCTTAGTTTAGATTAAGAATATCACAAAAGATTAAACAAATCGTCGTTTGGGTGGCACAGTGGTTAGAGTGCCGACCTTTTACGCGAAAGCCCCGGGTTCGAATCCCAGTGAAAGTGAAAAAAAAAAAAACTTTTATCTGGTTTTCGACTCGACAAATTAATGGCTTAATTAATAATTAATAAAAATTTAATAAAAAACTATATAAATATAGCAATATAAGCAAATACAAAATGTAAACAAATAATTCAATTAAAAAATAGAAAATACAATATAAACATTGAACTGTATCTTTTGAAAATCTAAGATATGTTATAAGGCGTGGTACTATCTAATGTTTAAATGGTATGTGGCATTCATTTGATCAGTTCTAATATATGAATATAACTCCCCCTGTTCCGACATGCACATATATAGTCAGGCTATTTAGCCTATAACAGTGAACAGTTACCACGTAGAGGGGAAGGCAAAAAAAAAAAAATAACAAATCAAAAACTTATCAGATGATCTCAAATTTTAAATCCAGCTTATCTCAAATTTTAAATTTTAAATCCAGCAAATTTTAAATCCAAAGACAAAATTAGATTATAAAAATCAATCTCAAAGATTAATATATCACATTAATATTTAGCCTTATAAGCTATAGGCTTCAATATTTTCTTTTAATTTGCCGGATTATTTTTTAAAAGTGTTTTAAAATGTTTTGTTATAAATTAAAGCTACTTTTATTTCCAGAAACTGTTATTTATTTAAATATTAGTTCGATACAATAGAAAATAATGTCTGATATTATAATAGTCCTATGCATTTCTATCATTCGGACATTTTAAATTAAATACTTTCCATTAGTTTATAACTTAATTACAATATTAATTATTTTATTTATATTATTATATTTTAAATTATATTATGGTCACCAAGTGCATTTTTTTGAAAACTGAAAATTAGTTTTTGACATTCAGAACATTTCTGACATTTTTAAAGTATTATCAAGTAGGGTTGAACAAGTTCAAAAACTTTCGAATTTTTGACAGAAGTTAAACTTATCTTCAATTCACAATATGAGTGTGGGTGTTTGAGGTTTGGTTACTAACTCAAAATTTTTTTAAAACCTTCATCAAATTTATTTTATATTCTAAAATTTTTGACATTTAAAAAGTAAAAAAAGTCGGTTTGTATAAGTTGAAAATTTTTCGAAATTTTGACAGGAGTTAAACTTATCTTCAATTTACAATATGAGTGTGGGGGTTTGAGGTTCTCACTCAAAATTTTTTTTAAAAAATTCATCAATTTTTTTTTTGACATTCTGAAATTTCTGACATTTAGAAACTTAAACAAGTAGGGTTGTACAAGTTGAACGTTCTCCAATTATTGACAGAAGTTAAACTTATGTTCAATTCACAATAGTCCTTTAGTAGTCAGAAACATTATATATATACATATATATTTTTTTAACTTATTTATTTTCCTTATATTGTATATATATTACTTATATATATATATATTTTTGTTTTCAATTTACCATGTATAAATAACGACAATTTTCTTTCCATATCTCTTGAAACATTTTTTTTTTGTAATTTTTTTTATATTGCGATTTTATTTTTTCGCAAACAATAAAAAGAATAGATAAAACAGTAAAAAAAAAAACAAAACAATATTAAATATGAAATTTAATATCGCGGCATATCCTTGAATCCCCTTTCCTGTTTTTTTTTTATACTTGAATATACTGCTGCATATCTACATATTAATCTATAAAATATTATATAATATATTTGTTCAACTCTTATCTATTCACAATGTTTTTTTTCCCGGCTACGTTTTTTTATTTTTATTCTTTACTCTTCTTTTTATTTTCCTTCACGTCATATTTATTTTTTATTCCCTGTCTGTTTTGTTATTAATCCGAAACCGAAACCATATTCTATATCCTATACGGAAGTAGACACGAAAAGTAAAAAAAAAAAAAACAAAAACAAATATAAAAAAAATCAAAAAACCAAGATTTTTGAAAAAAAAATTGAATGGATTTCAGAGTTTTGAAAAAAAAATAACAGTACAATTTTGTACTCGAAATTTATAGCTTCAAATGAAATATTGTGCACGCGTACATTAAATTCATAGTATGTATCAGAACTATACAAGGCTCAATATTTTATAGATGTATATTGTATATATACATTGTTGCAATCAGCAAATAAATAAAAATAAATTGAATTCAGTTTTAACCCTCCTTATTTGTGTCGTCCTTTTTTTTTTATTCACAATCCAACGTATTTTCTTTTTTCTACGGTCGTAATAATGCGTGAAAGTCAGTTAATCATTATTGATCCCTTATCGATATATATATATATATATATATTATATATATATAGTGACAGTGAATAAAAATAGTAACTACTATACTTTTTTTATGTGTTACAAACTATGAATTTCATTACTATTTTTTTTTTTTTTAAATGAAATTACAAATAAAAGAAAAAACGGATGACATGAAGGACGAAGTCCTTTGATTTTTTATTAAATCCCAAACTTCAAACATATATGTACAATGTACCTTAAGCAAAGAGAGGGTTTCACTTTTTTTTGTGATTTACAAAAAAATAAAAAAAAAAACAAAAATTACGTCAGCAATTAAGAAAATTTTATGGACATTGGATTTTTATGGCATATATACTGTCATACTGTCATACTGTGTTTCTTTTGTTCCGTTTGGTCCTGCTGAACAGGCCTTTTGTATATATTGATTACACATATGGATTTAGTTGAATTTAGGTTGAATGGACATCAAATATTACAGTATTGAGTACATATAAGATTAAAGTTATTGTAATTTAAAGGAATAATATAACTGTAAAAAAAAAAACCCTTTTTTTTAAGGATAAAAATTTGAAAAAAAACAAAATGCAATAAATATTGGAATTAATGATGGAAAGGATTGTTTTGGGACAGCAGTTTTTTTTTTTTTTCTAAAACAGATTTTATGAAATAATATTTTCTAACAAATTTTTGGAAAATATTTACAAATATCGAAACAAATCGATTTTATTTGTTTAATTTTTTGGTTCGAGGTTCGATTTAATCGTAATAAAAATAATAAAAAAAATTAATGAAAAAAAAGGGTTGTATAGAATTCTTTTGGTCAATATAAACATATTTTAGCAGTTTATTGTGAATTATGCGTTTCTATAGTGTACAATATCCATTTAATTAATTTAGGACAAAAGTCTTAAATGGGAAGGGATTATAATAAATATAACAGATGTAGAAATTTAATAAAAAATACGGTTTTTTTGTAACTCTTTTTATTAGTTAAAAAAAAAATTAATTTAACAAATTAGTTTTGGATAATATGAAAGTTTTATGTTACAAATGCACTAAGAATTCAATAATACCATTTTAAGGGATTTCTTTTGTAAAGGGGTTTAGAATTTTATTTAAAAGTTCTATCGATTTATAGGTTTTTTTTTTTATAGATATCGATATCAATTGTTAGAAGATTTTGAAAATTTCTCAATTTACAGTTAATATGAGACTATGTGTCAATTACAATTAATTTTCAGAATAAAGTTTGTGTCGAAATTAGAATGTCGATTCCACAGAAAGAAGTTTGCAATAATGGTATCTAGATAAGCGAAGATTACCAATTTTAAAATAACTTTTTGACAATTTTTTAAAATTTGAAAAGTGATTAATTTTCAATTTTATACTTGCTTCTATACCACAGTAAATGTGAATAGCAAACGTTTGCAGTCTTTCCCTTCTGGGCGCGACAAGATAATACTTTATTCTTCTTCTTCTTCTATGGCGCTACAGTTCGTTGTCGAACATTGGCCTCCTTAGATAATACTTTATATTTATTTATAATTACAATACAATACTAATTATTTTGTTTATATTGCATATTTTTATATTTTATATTATATTTGGTCACCATGGGAACACACTGATTTGGTCACCATTCTAAATTTATTTTTCAAAAATTTTTTTAAATAAATATTGTATGACTTGACCGGGAATCGAAAGCCGAACCCCTTTGATTAGTAAGCCAAATGCTTACTCACTACATTACCGAGGCCCTAATTTGAAAAGTCTTTAAACTTTTATTTTACCTTTTGAATGTAAGTGTAATTTTTTTGGTTTTATTTTCTTTATTTTAATTGCCATTTTTTACTTTCAGTGAAAATATTTTTATTTAAAATGAATATGTCATATAATAATTTCGGTAATTTTTATATTTCATTGTCTGATTCGTAAAAGTCCAATGTTTATAATCTCCAGCTTAAATTTTAATAATTGTGAATAGGTATAAATATATCCGTAGTGTATAAATTTATACCTATTCACAATAAATTTTTTCTAAATATACTACTTGTAAATAAATATACTACTTGAAATTAAATGAAATTTCTTGATCATGGTAAAAATTATCTCACTTAAAATAAAAAATCTTTACTTAAAGAAAAAGTCTCAATTTAAATTAAAAAAAACTGAAAGTAAAAATATCTTCAGTTAAAATTAAATATTTAAATTAAAAAAAGTATTATAAATTCTCAATATTTTAACACTTCAACTACATCTATATTAATATTTCATTTCATATACAAATTTAATTGTAGGTATGATATTTCAGAATCATTAATTAAAAAAACCTCTACATTTACATGTAATCTAATAAATACTACACATCAAAAGTTCAAGGTAACAAGCTTCCAATCAACTTAAGTTCAAGATTTTAAAACTACAAAATGAAAAATTAAACTGAAAAATACAATTAATTCGTTTCAGTTCAGAAAAAAAGTCACTGAATCACCGCATATACATTTTATACAATTTTATACAAAATCATAATAAAATTGATGGAATTAAAGGAATAAAATCCTAGTTGATATAATAAAAAGTTCAAAAAGTCAATTTCAATAAAGAAAATTGAATAAAAAAATAAAAACCGAATCTTTTATAAAATGTGTAAAATGTAAAATAAATATGAAAAATAAATTGTTAAAAATAAAACGTGGTTGTAAAACTTAAATTGATTTAAGTGGCAAACGAAAATAGAGTTATAAAAAATATTTTGTACAAATTACAAGTCAAAGGTTCCCTTAAAAATTATTAATAATTTCAAGGTTTAATAAAATAAAAAAATTTATGAATTGAAATAAACAAATCTGTTTTACAATATAGGTACTCATATATCGATAGTTTTATCTTGCAATATGAATTTTAGGATTTAAGAAATTTTTTTGAATGTTTGTTTTTAAATGTGATGCTTATATCGGTTGGTTGGTAGCAAACGTACACCAGATTTTAAAGCGGGCTATAGGAACTCTGATAATTAACTAAACTCTAATTTACATCACCAACTACACAGCAGCATTGAAAAATAATTATTCTTATTGAAAATCCTAGATTTTTATGAATTTTTAGGTTCAAACGAGGAAGATTATAGTTGTCCTTGTCAACTTTTAAATATTCGTGCATACCCACTATGTTATATAAAAGAAATAAGACTTTCTGAGAGAATGAATAAAGAAATAGATAATTTTCTGTCAAATTTTTCTATTAAATAAGAATTTCTCATACATAATAGCCACATAGATTTACTTTTTGATGCTGATCCGATATGTACCTTTGACACTATATCTAACTCGTCTAGATCGATGCGTAACAAAGGGAGGAGTAATTTTAATATACCCGTGGCCTTATTTATATGCACGAGTATAAAAAATTAATTTGTAGTTCTTTCGTTAATTTTTAATTATCACAAAATATAGAGTATCTTTGATTAAGTTAATAAATTTTATTTAGAATAGATTTTCCTAGATTACTACTCCAATTTATAAAAGTCTGAGACTTGAATAAATTTATTAAGGAATGGAAGGTAATCCCGAATTGAAAAGATATTTTTTTTTTAATCCCATTTTTCAAAATTTCGTAAATACATTTAAATAACCCGTCTTTTTCCATTAAATAACAAAAGAAACTTTTTTAATGGTTGGGTTTTTAATCCGGAATTCAGGAAATGGAAGAATAACCGAAAATACAAATATTACAAAAAAAAAATGTTGAGCAACAACAACATATCAATTTTTTTTCGAGGTCTGGGCCCTATTGTACCAGCACTAATCACAAATGAAATAATAAATTTTTTGATAAGTGAGTGTTTTTTTACTAATCAAATTTCATATATTTGCTCTCAAATACAGTGATGGTGCATCAAAAATTGTGATAATTTGATTATTTCATTAGTGATAACTGGTTAGGACCCTACTATAAAAACTACAATTTAAAATTTTGTGAAAATGTGATATGTTGCAAAAAAAGGTAAATTTAATAACTGATATCTTACATATGATGGTATGTATCTATATACCTTTTACTTTTAAACTATGTTTCCAAGCGTTTAAATAACCTTCTCTCATATTCCGATAAATGCTTTCTAATAAAGCCAAGCTTATATATTAATTACTAATATATATAGAACTTACGGCGGAATGCAATAAAACCTATGGCATTAAGGACTAACAGATTTAACAACAGGACAGAGAGTTGAATTCAATACGTCCTTTTCCAGAAATTGTATATGATTGTGTATATGTATAAATGATATTCTGAATTAATAAGACATAATCTGAATTTTCTTCCCAAAAAAGTGATTGAAATTTATTGCAACCCACCTCTTTTCTTAGCAAAGGTTAAGGGCAGCAGCCGTCTAATGTTTAAACAAGCTATTTGCAATATTTTTCTAAACTATACTTTAAACTAAAAAAAAATATTGAAAATCTAACTAGAGTACAGGGCCAGAAGTCAGATATCTTATATTACAATATACCGAGGGACTTTCATCAATTTATCTTTCAAGTTAAACCTTTAGTCTATGCAATTTTTGAAACTATCTTAGGCTATTGGATTTAAATTTTTAAATTTTCATGTAACTCTGCTTTTCTATATTTCCCGATTTCTTGAAAATAATGCTATTACAACAAAACTAACGATTAATTGCATAACATTTTTTTTATAACGGTAAATTTTAATTTTCATATAAATTAAAAAAAAACAAAAAAACTTTTCTTTATGATGAAAGAAAATTAAATTCGTATTCTGCAGCTTTCGACCAGATGGAGCAGATGTTTATTTTATTCTTCTATATTTTGTATTCTCTTTTTATTTGAAATTTAATTTTAATTTTTTTATTTTATTATTAAATTGTACAATATCGATTTCCTCTTACCAATTTTCTATTTTCTATACAATAAACTATGAATAGTTTGTTGTTGTTTTTTTTTTTTTAATTTTATTTGACGTGTAAAATTAGTTGCTTTTAGTCTGAATTTCAATTTCATTTTTTTTATTATTATTTTATTTCATTTCAAATTATCGAAAAGTGCAATTTTCAAATTAACACAAATGCAAAAAAAAAAAATATATAGCAAAAAGTATAAAAATTAATAAATTTTTTTTTTTCAACTACCGTTATTCAATTAAAAAAAAAACAAAAATGAAAGATAATAATAGGAAAATTAATAGTAAGGGTCATAGAAATATAAAAAAAAAAATAATAAAACAGTTTGTTTCAGTCATTAGTTGTTCTTTCGTAAACGTCAATTTTAGCTCTTCATGCTTTTTAGTTTTTTTTTTTTAACTTTCAATTTACAAAATAAAAAAAAAAGTGCAACTGCGAAAAAAAAACAATAAAAAATGGTAAAAATTTCGAATTTTTAGGGTAAAAAAAAAATCAAAAATCACTCAAACGTTACGTCGAATTAACAAAAAGTAAAATGAAAAAAAAAAACATAAACGTTTTAAAAAATAAAAAAAAAATTAAGGGGTCAACAGTTATATAGTATAAAAAAAAATAAAGGTCCGGAACAGGTGAAATAACTAGCTGTACATATTCACACAGACCAAATATATAAATAAAACATATTATGTACATATAGTATACCAATACTTGGTTGAAAATTTTATACTGGTAGTGAATTTATTACACCCGCGTTTAGTGGAATTCTGCTTAATACTGAATTTGAAATTTCTTTTATAATACCAAAAGGTGTTCGTAAGCACTTTTACACTAATAAACTGAGTTCAACAGTTACAACTACATCCAAATGATTTTTTTACACTTTTATAGAATAAAAAAAAACTTTTTGTACAGGTAATTTTAAATCCTGATTATTCAGTACTGAAAAACTACTGAGTCAGTATTTAAGTTTCGTAAACTTAATGAAACACTTTATACGTATTACAACACATCTAACTTTATTTTCGTATAGGTTAGAATTAGTGATGATAGCTGTACTGAAAAATTTTACAAATTTATTTCTTGTACTCCTCACAATCACAGATAAGATTGGAAAGCGTGTCCTTTTGTATTTAATATGCCTGTTGTAACATTTGACAGTATAATTTAAGCGTCATATCACATGACAGTGCGAAATTCTAAATCAGTTTATGAATTTATGAATTCATTTAAATTTTGGAGTTGAATGTAAAATCAGGTTATCCTACTTTTTTTCAGAATTTTTATATGTATATGTATTTGTGCCATCAGTAGTCAATTCTAATACGACGTCAAAGCTAAATAAGCCAAATGAAATATAACCAAATCATGCAGTAGAATATAACATAGGCAAATGAAATAATTCTGACAATTTTGATATTTGAATGAAATAGTAAGAATAATAATATATCATATAACACTATCGAGTTTTGTAATATCCTAAAGAATATTTTGATATCCTAAAGTAGGTAGAACACTTCAACAAAATTTTTTTCTCACTGATAAAATTTCAATAGAAACTGTCAAATGGTTAAAGTTAGATGGGATATAGAAAATATCTAGCAATAAAATTACAACAACAACAAAAACAATAACAACAACAAACATATTATAAAACATTAAAAAAAAAAAATTGTAAACATTTCCTGGCAGTGTTCATCCTTTTCAACATGGTATTTAGAAGAAAAAAAAATTAATAAAAGTTGTAGGTAGCAGCAGCAGTATTAAAACAATAACAATAAAAAAAGGGGTAATAATAATATGCATTCTAATTGGATATTTGTTTTATTTTTTTTTTATTTTTTTTATTTTATATATATATATATATTTTTATAATCAATTCGTTTCAAAAATTCCTTCGCACATAAAAAAAATACAACATGAGAGGAATTAAAAATTGAAGTTAAATCAACTAATTCCATTACTTAAAATGACTGGCATTAATATATTTATATTATAATATACATGTACATATATACGTATTCGAAATAAAAATGTTGATGTGGGGGTGGACATTTATTGCTTTTAAAATAATTTAAAAACAATTAATTTATCACGATATTTCTGGGAAAATCTTTTTTTGAAATATAATTTGAATGAAAAATTAATATAAAATTTTGTTGAGGAATTTTATTATTAATTGTATACAAAAAACTACAGAGAGTTAATTTGTAAATTAATGTAAGTCTTAAATGCATTTTTCGTTTTTTATTTAAGATTTAAAAAAAATGTTTCTTCGGAATTTCAAATCAAACAAATATGATTATATTTTTAAATCGATTGATAAGCTAAATCAAAACTAAGCCATGACACAAGGATACGCTAAAATTGAAAATGGGAACATTATAAAATATCAGAATATAGATCAGAACATTATTTATTTATTTATTTATTTGTAGTATCAGCTAATGGTAAATATTGCCTGATAATAATAATCCTTTGCCTATTTTATCCTTTGCCTACTTGGACTTCTTATTAAATTATTTAAATATAAACACTACATTTTTTTTATTAGATATGATCCGACCAGGGTTTGAAATCGGGGCTTTTCGATTGAAAAGTCGCCACTTTACCACTGTGCTATCAGTCAGATCAGAACATTGATACATAGTTTTTAAGTATATAAGTTATCTGAAGAATATTTTTAATAAATAAAATTTCAATTTAAAATTGGAAGAGTAAACTAAAGTAAACTAAAAACTTAGGTTATAAGCTGACACTGGAGAACTTTATTTAATTATCAGTGAATTATTTCAAAGTTTTTGTTTAAATATTGTAAAATGGACTTTAAATCGATGCTCTGGTACTTAATATTTTTTGTAGCAATGTGAGAAGCTCATGGTTTCTTTCCCACGTTGCTACATTAATTTAATTTAATTTAAAGCACAACTAACTTGCAGAAGAAGTTCTGAAAATTTCATTTAAGTATTAGAACAAATCTAACGTTAAAACATGAGTTGTCCAGGCAATTCCAAAACTACAATGCTTATACTGACAAATCTAGTAGGTCTGGAAAGATGATCCTTACATATTTTGAATATACAACTGCAAGTTAAAATTTAAAAATCAAAAGTTTAATTTTTTTTTTTGAAAGGAATATTTTTTAGCTAAGATGTCTAAATTATAGGGCTTGAACTTATTCCGTTTTTATTAAAACTCCCTTTTTTAATTAAATTTGGTATGCATACATAATTTCAGTAGAATTAATTGGAAAATGGGTTTTACATAAAAAATTTTAATAAATTTCGGATTTTTAAAATTTAATTTTTCAAAAATCCCGCAAATGGAAAATTTTATTGCTTTAAAATCTCATTTTTCCATTCATAACTCAAATTGAAAAAACCCGTTTTTAGGAATTCCTTACTGAACTATAGGTTCTAGATTATTTAATGAAATTAATTAAAACAACATTTTATGATCAAGCGCATATTACTCAATTTAAATTAAAAATAATTATCGCGCCAGAAATATTTGTTTTCAATAAATTCTAAGAAAATTTTAAATGAAAATTGTTGCAATAAACAACATTGCGCCATTACTCATTCTCATAATCTATGTGGGTATTTGTTTAATTTTATGGATACTTTTTTATTTTGAAAAGATACAAATATCTATAGATTATTAATTAATAACAAAATAACTAAAATTTCATAATTATGATTCATTATTCATAATATAAATATTTTTATAAAATATTCTTAAGTATTTACCTGGTTACATTTTTAACTTTTTGTAGGGAATTCCATGACCGATAAGAGAACGTATATGACGTCAAATATATCATACAAAGTACGAAATATATTAGCGAAATTTAAAATTTGCACTTGATATGTACTATATGACGTATTTTTCATAAGAATTTGATAAGATAAATTTAAAACAATAATTAAATGAATTTTGACATTCAATTAAACAAGTAAATACGTAACAATTAAAAAATTGATAATTAAGGGCAAGCTTTAATTTTTTGACAAGTAATCTTATCGAGTATCGACAGTTGTTGTTGGGTTGTAAAAATTTTAATTCAACGAAAATTAGTAATTTTCAGAATGAAATGTATTTTATTATAATTTTTTTTATAATCGATAGATTTGATGGACATTACATGTTCAAAAATGGGAATTGTGATTCCCCGAATAATTTCTTTATTTAAGTGCTTGAGTTAATTTATTTGACGTCAGCATTTGTGACGTCATAAATTTATTTAAAATCTTAATATGAAAAAAGTAATAAAAAGTAAAAAAAAACAAAAAGAATTACGTCAAATAAAAATAAACAATTTCAGAACTTTATCTCCCAAGACATTTTTAACTGTTCGGCTTGTGTATGGTACCTAGGAACATACATAAATTATATATTTATTATTCGGTTCTGTCCACAATTAATACATGCGATAGTAAATACATGGGGACCTTATTACATTTGGAAACATCTACCACGTTTAATATATGCAATTCATAACAAATATAGACTTTAATAATTTTATATCTGATTTTTAAGGTATTTCTGTATCTGTGAGTTATATTTTTCAATTTAATTATTTTCGTGTTTATTAATATTATTATTTTATGTGTTTTTTTATTGTGCATAGAATTGTTAATTATTGGTTATATCATTTGAACCTATTGACGAATGGTAGTTGAGTCAAATTGAAAATCAGCTAAGTTTTTTACTTTTACTAAGATTCGAACCGCGAAATCTCTAATAAATTGTTCTGTAACGTCTGTGTCAGCTCATCAATTTGTGATAGAAAATTAAAATAAAATTTGAAAAGTACTTGTGCATTGTAAACCCTCTGATTCTTCAACAACTGCAGAATAAAATAAACCAAATAATAAGAAAAAACTTATACATCTTAGTACTAATACTTCATAAATAGTAAAACACTTTTAAAACAATTTAAGAACTTGTTATAAAATAAAATAATGAGCCCGAAATACGCTCCTATATGCATTAATAACACAAATAATATATATATTTATGTATAATATATAGATACACACTTCATATTGCGGAAAATATAGGTATGCTTATTTTAATTCTGCATTTCAAACTGCAGATTTTTAATTTAATTTTTTTTAATACAACCAAACGAAAAAAAAAATCCACTACAATTTTAACAAATACAAACATACATACATACAAAATTTTTAAGATTCAGAATTTTTATATTCTAAAATAAAATGCATCTTAAAAAATAAAGTGTATATTACCAAAAAGATTTTCATTATTTTTGTCTCGTGACCTGAATTCTATTTATGGAAAGTTCATTAGCTTTTCACTGCATCTTACAAAAAAAAAAATAAAATAACACTATAAAAGGATGCAAAAATAAAAAAAAAATAATAATAATAAAAAATATTAAGAAAATTTTACGAGATATTTATTTAAAAAAAAAAAAAATCCATTCATTCATAATTTTTTTTCAAAAATATTTTTGCATTTGTGGTCGTGTACAAAACTCTAGAAAGAAACGATAGTTGTTGTTTTTGTACTATAGGCTTATACATATTATTCATTTCGTCTATATAATTTATTTCTTTTTTCTTGTTTTTTTTTTTTTTATTTGTCTCTTTTTGACAGACACTTTGACAAGTTTAATTTTTCTTATTTAAAAAAAGAAAAAGTACAAAAACACAAAATGAATGCATACTTTGTTTTAAGGGCCTTTCCAAAATTATTATAAAATTTTTTTTGAATATAAAAGAAAATTATGAACATACAAAGTTGTATTTAAGTATATATTTGAATGGGAATGTGATGAAATTTATACATACATATATTAAATCTAAAGATTTAAAATTTTAAAATTATATCTTGAGAAAAAGAAAAACATTTTTAAATGATTATTGCAAATTTTGTATACAATACAATGTATTCAAATATGACACTTCCGATTATGTTAAATTGCCTGTGACAAGTTATGACAATATAGGTTTGTTCATTTACTGTCAATTGAGAATTGATAAAAGTATAACAGTTCCGACAATTGGAAGATTTTCTTTAATAAACAATAGTATATAATAAATAATAAAAAAATAAAATAATACATTTATAAAAAATATTCAGAATTTTAAGATTCTGATAAATATTTTAAAGATTAAGGTTTCTTATAATTTATTTGCTTACTAAGTACTATAAATTTTAATTGAAAAATTTTTGAAGGTTACCTAGCATTTATCGCAGGCAGTTTAAAATCCATTGTAGCTAAGGTATATAATTTAAGATAATTATAATATAACCTATTCTACTTAAGAGTAAACCCTAAAAAACGCTTTTAAGAAGCACTTAAGTTTAATCTGTTGGTAGCGTGAAATTCTAAATGGAAAAACCATTTCCTCTCCTAGTTAGTATAACAGTATGGTAGTATAACACCTTAACTGAGGTATAAGGATCGCAAGTATATAAGTATTTATTTAGTTAGGGATTGAACAAGGGATTAAAAAGGAGTAATTGAAAAAAGATTGAGAAACTATTTTGTGGCTTTTTAAATCATAAAAATTCAGAAACACGCATGGGATGGTAATTTGCACGACATTTTGGAGGTACGAATTGTATAAGAGTTCCTTTATTTTTAGAGTTCTTATTCCAGCAGTTTCTACTTGTTCCATTATTTTCAATAATTGGATTTTTGGCGTAATAGTTTTCATTTCATCTGAGAAATTATGGAACAATGTTATTATTTCATTTTGAAAAACTTTTAAAACTTAGATTGAATCAATATTATAATAACTTTTTAATTTTAAAAATTTATTTATTAATTCTTTGGAGTACCTGACAATAGTAAATATTGTCTAATAATAATAATCCTTTGGCTATTTGACATTTGGACTTCCTATTAAATTATTATTGGACTTCCTAAATATAAATACTGCCAATATACACTATATTTTTTTATTATATATGATCCGACCAGGGTTTGAACCCGAGACTTTTTGATTGAAAAGCCGCCACTTTACCACTGAACTATTGGTCAGATATTTCCAAGATAATACAATACATTAGAATTTATTATATTATAATGAATTCCTGATAAACTAAAGTTTAACTGATAACTTTATAACAACTGTCAAAATGATGAGAAAAGATAAGAGGAAACTGCTCGGTAAATTACTTAAAAATTTTAAGCTCAACCCATCTCTTTTAGTTAATTAAAATAAATTTCGAATACGTTATAATTTTCAACGAATACCTAATCAACTTTTAATCTTATTTCACACTTCAAATTTGAATTTCCTTTCACATAATACGGAAATACAGATTAAGATCAAAAGAAAGAATTAAAGTTAAAATTTGATTTCAAAAATTTTAATTTTAATTTCATTTAATCTTTGGAAAAAAAAACTGTAAATTTTCTTTTAATTATATAAACTGCATTTTTTCAATTTTTGTTTTTTTTGATTTTATTTATAACTTAAGAACCAGACAGAAATTTTTCATTTGTTATTTTATTTTTTTTTGGTATTTTTTCTTTTATAATTAGATATTAAAAAAGTGAAAATTTATATGTCTACCAAAAAAAATTCTATTTTTATTTAAGGAAAAAAACAAAAAATTAAAATTCGTAGACATTTGCAATATTTTAAACTAATGACATTTTTAAAATTCATCTAGGAAAAGAGAAATTATTATAGGAATGACATGAACTTTTTAATATAAAAAAAGAATATAAAAATATAACAAAAAAAAAATAAATTAATTTATTTAAAAAAAAAATGTTAGAGTTATATTAAATGTAAAATTGTAATGAAAATTTCGAATTCAGTTGAAATTATAAAATGAGAATGGTAAATTTGTCAAAGATTAATGAACTTTGTTTAATGATGAAAAGAATGTTGGCTGTAAATTATAATATTATGTATATACATATATCTGTATTTAATTTTGGCAACGGCAAATGATTTTATATTACATATTTTATTACATTTGTCTGAATTTTTTGTCAAAGTGAATTTGACATGTGTTCACTGAAAATATATTCAGACAACAGTTGAAATTAGTTTGCATTAAAAGATATAATATATAGAAAAATATTTAATTTAATCTATTATAAAATTATAGATAATAATCCATTCACAATAGTTATCATTTTAGTTTCATAGCATCCATGACAACTCTAGTAACAAGTGTCAAAGTTATTGTAAAAAATGTCAGTAAGAAAATGAAAAAAAAACTGTTATAAAAAATTTCTATTAATAAATTAGAAGGATGTGCAGTATATAAGATTTCATGCTTGGATTGCAATAATGGTTATATTGGCCAAATAAAAATATCTTTAAACCGAAGGTACACATTCCAAGCAACCAGGGCTGAAAAATTGGCACCAACTAAATTTATTATGATTTGTGATCAAAAGTTTCGGAAATTTTATTGTTGCTCTACTGTGTAAATTTATTGAATTATTCAGACATTTGTAGTAGTAGCCTATCTGCAATGACTCTCTCGTTTCTCTCTCATTACGTAGTCAACAAAGGTCCACAATGAAATGTACATGACAGCGTTTTTTGACATTGTTTTGTTTACAAATTACGTGAATTAAAAAATATTCAATAGTTTAAAATTTATTGTATAGCTATTTTGAATCATGGTTTGATATTATTTTACCCAAATTTAATTTTATTAAATTTTTATTCTGATAATATACTTTTTTTATTTTCAAATAAAAATTATTTTTATTTTTTTTGAATACGTAGAGAAAGCGAAACAGCTAAAAGTTAAACAACTTTTTTAATGACTGCATAATGGCTGCGACTTTCATATAGTTCAATTTATTTTACTTAGTTTGACAGATAGCTACGCGAACAGAGCGAAATGAGAGCGTTCATTGTAGGTAGACTATAATTAGCAATAACAATGTAAGTGACAGCTGTTGTCAAAATATTTTTACTGTCTTTGTATTCACAATATTTTGATTAATCAAAATAAAATTGATAATCACTTTTGTGCTTGGATTATCTAGATTATCCGGCATGACTCTTTCACTTGTTTTGTATGTAGTTTGAAAATTAAATATACTATTAAAAATATTAAAATAAATTGAACAGAGGCTTCGGCGGTGCAGTGGGTAAGCATTTGGCTTATTAACCAGGGGGTTAAAAAAATATTGAAAAATAATTTTTCTTTACAAATCCCCGTGGTGACGAAATATATATGGGAAAATATAAAATATATGATGTAAACAAAATAAATAATATTACTTTAAAATAGTATTGCTGGTCCACATCCGAAAGGAAAAGGGCCTGTCAATTTGAAAAGGCATTGTATGCACTTGAAAATACTTAATAAGTAAATAAATAAATTGATTTTTTACCTTCATTATATGCCCTTGCAAATTATAAAAAAAATGTTTAAATTTATTACATAATATAATGGCGTTAGTATTATAATCTTTTATATTTATTCTAATTAACTTATTTTTAACATAATTTATTATTAAAAAACGGGGAAAATTTATTTTGAGATTACGCATAATACTACATGTTTTCAAAATAATAATTATGTACTGTAAGTAAATATAAAATTTTCATCATTTCCTGTGTCTGTTATTAAATGAATCATGCTCTTCTTTAAATATTTTTAGTTTCTTTTGTTCTGTTATCTCTATACAATTAATATTAATAATTTTTTAATCAAACCTATTAAATTTCATAATTTAAGTTAATAATTATGTGTTAAAAATAAATACTATTCATAATTTCTTTAGAAAAATGAATTGCAATAATTTTTATCAAAAACAAAATAATATTATATTTAGTTATTTAAATAGTCTTTTATTTAGAATTAGCTGTATTCAAATTAATTAGAATATTAAACTAATATGCCTAATGATTATGATTAGATTAACCTTTGTTGTTTAAAGTTAAATCTAAGAAACAAAAATAAAATAAAAATATTAATTGCTTTAAATGTCGAGACGTTTAAAGTTCATGTATATATATATGTATATATTAATTAGACTTTAATTCAGTTTTAATTCTATTTAAATAACTCATATTTTTTCAGTATAATTAACCTGCTTTGTAATTACTGCATTACTTTTAAACTTTGATCATATAAATTTATAAAATTATTAGAAATATTAAATTTATATTGGAAAAATTTTTTAAAATAATATTTTTCTTTCAATTTTTATTCAGTCTAATTGGATATGCTTTTAAATTATTTTAAAATATTATTTTGATAAGCGCAGTACTAATTAATAATTATATACATACTTTATAATTTCACTCTTTGAAATTCACTCATATACGAGTAATTCATAATAAATTATTGAGTAATATTTGCATATTTTTAGGATAATATGTCAAATATTAATGACTGATACAATCAGTAATTTATTGCTTATATATTTTCTAATTGTTTTATTTCAATTTCTAATTAAATACCAATGAAATTTTCTTTAACTTCTAAATTAATTGTTTAATTATATATACTCTTTTCACATGAACTTGGTTTTTTTTCCAATACACATTGTCTTGAATTTTCAAATGAATAATTATTCTTTTTTTTAGTCCCGTTTCGTGGGATCCAGTAGTCGGATAAACTTATTTAAATATATATTAAAAAAGTGGTTCAAAATTGTAGCCCGCCCTTAAACATAGACCCCAAAAATTTTGTGCTATTTTTTTGGGACTTATCTTAATTTTTTCTACTTTTTTTTAAGTGTGTAATACATAGTTGTGAAGTATAAGTTTTTAAAATCATATCACTTCAACTTTTGGGTCCCCAGAGACGGGGTCGATTTTAAAAAAAGAACTGAATTGATTTGAAAAAAGACCAATAATTCCATTTGAAAATATGGAATCAATTTAATTTGAAAAATGGCAAAATTCATTTGAAAATTTGATAAATTTCAGTTGAAAAGGGACCAAGTATATGTGATAAAAGTATATTTTATCAAAATCATAATTAATAGTTTTTTTCGAATTTTTAAAGTACAAATATTAATATAAAAATATTAATAAATTAAGAGTTACTTTAAGGGTAGAATACGCAGACAGTGAGCATGAAGTATTTTTATTTGTAAATGACCACATAATTTTAAACTCGCTTAGCGCTCATTTATATGGCCATTTAAATGTTAACTCAAAGATTAAATGTTTTCAACATATGGAAATTTTATTCTTAACCAATTGCAAACATTCCTCTAAGTCACCTTCGTGTCCCAGGCCTAAAAGTAGTATTGTTAGATTTTCTTAGCTAGAAAACTTTTAAGAAGAAAAATCTCATAATTCAATAATTAGAGCGTTCGAACTAGAACAATTTTATAATGGTATAGAACGCAATTTTGAAGTAATTAAAATGTGGCGAGGTGTTAAAATGTTATTTCTATTCTAAAAATACCACTTTAGCAAATTTCCTTAACAAATTAAAAATATCTTTTATATTAAAATTTAAAATAATTCATAGTAATAAGTAATAGTTGCTATAAATTACTTGAGTAACAAATTGAGTCAATTAGTTCATTTTTATTTTTCAAATATAATTGCAATTTTAACAAATCATAAGTTTTAGCTTTTTTAGGTCAAATTTATTTTACACAATTGTTTTGTTTTAAATTTTTTTAAATATTT
Source organism: Dolichopus griseipennis (assembly GCA_963082915.1). Taxonomy (NCBI): domain Eukaryota; kingdom Metazoa; phylum Arthropoda; class Insecta; order Diptera; family Dolichopodidae; genus Dolichopus; species Dolichopus griseipennis. The sequence goes on from OY720443.1 coordinate 23,996,498, forward strand.
CCATTGTTACACACTTGTAGATATAATTTCCAATGATCTGAAGAAACATATATTCCAGGAAATGTTTTAGAAATATCAAAATATTTATTTAATTACTTGATAAGTTATAACTGATAATACTCAGACATAATGTAGATTTCTCAATTTAAAATTAAAAATTATTAAAAAAAAATATTACAAAAAATATAAAACGAGTAAAACAAATTAAAAAAAAAAAATTTGTAATAAAAATATAAACAATAATAAAGTCACGTACATTCGCTAAAGACAACAATGGTAAATAAATATTAAAACATTTTGAACCGGCGCAAAATAAGAAACAAAACATAATTAAATTAATAATATAATTTTATATTTATTAATTTATAATCAATTAAAGAAAAAAATATCTACAGATAAAATTGTTTAAATTTTACAATATATTTGTTTACATTTTTTATGCTCATAAATACCAAGATTGAGGTCGTCAAATATCACATTTATAAGCCAATAATTTTTTTAAATTTATTTTTTGATTAAATTTTAAATAAAATTTAAATAAAATTATAAATAAAAATAACGATATCTTATCATTATGAACTTATTTTTTGTTTGATGCGTTTTTAATTTTGCGATTAATATTGAGCAATTTCTAGTCTATAAAATATATAATTTCAACTTGAACCTCTAGCTAAAGGTGTACTCGTATTTATGATCTAATATAGGATTATTGAAAAAATTATATCGCATATATCTAATAGATAAAAAAAAAACACATAAGCAATCAAATTTAATTCAAGTACTTTCAATGCCAAATTTCGAAATTTTAAAACAGACAACAAATAAGCTGGTAGCTATAGTTAGCTTTTCTTTTTTTAGACATAATAAATGTCTAAATGTACTTGAACGAATTTAGATTAATTATTGTGTAAATGAACTCCTCCTCTTCCGTTTTATGTTAGGTATATTATATACTATACTAATATTTATAAATTTTTTTTTAAACAATAAACTCAAGTAGAGTTCAAGTGAACAACAGAGTAAAAAAGGCTTCCGACCTGGTTTTTATTTTTTTTTTATATTTTTTTTAAGGTATCTGATAGATAAATTCTTCTAATATAGGCAGTAATTATTTTAAATAAAAAAAAACAACAAAAAAATGTTGAACCTAAACCTTGATGTTTAATTGCTTATTACCTAGGTTTCACTTTATAAATGTATAGTAAAACAAAAAAAAGATATTGTATAAATGTAAATATAAATGTACAGGGTGTGTGAAATTTAAAAGTCGCTTCGGCATAATATAGAAGATTCGTTTAAATATTGGTGACTAACTGAATCTATTCCCTTTCATACTGATGTTCTAACTTTGAACTAGATTTTGATAAAATTCTAATTGACATTCTTCTAAGTTTTTATTAAATAACGCTATATTTTGTATAAAACCCGTTATTTCGTAACAAATTAATGAAACCGTTATTTAGATCTACTTAAAAACTTAAGATCTCTTATCTCAAGATAAATTTAGGTCTCAACATCAAAGTCTAGGGAATAGTTATAAATAAGTTCAGCTTTATGAATTTGTATTTATTCTATTATGACTAATGACGCGATATTGAAGACGGAGGCCTTTTAAGTGAAAAGTCTCGGGTTTAGGTCACATGTAACAAAAAAAATATCATAAAATTGTATTATTATATCGTAAAAGTTATATCGTAATTAAAAATATAAGACTATATAAATAATGTATACTCTTGTATGTATATTAATGGCGCAGTAACATTTGTGTAGGTATTCAATAACTTTTACAACATCTGCAGGGCCGCCACCCGAGTAATCAAGAGCTTAGTGAATACAACGATTAAAGAAACTCAAGTCTAGAAAGCCCTATATGTACTTCCTAAAAGGTGGAAAGTGGAAAAGGAATAAAAAAAAATCTCCTGAAACATCTACTGAAGTTACAACATCAATTCCATCCATCAAGAGCACTCTGTATACTTACATCAATACAATGTAATGTTATATACAAAATATTGCATAAAAGTGTTAGAAAAAGTATTTTATGTGTTAAGTTCTAATTTACATATTTTGTACATGACATGGTGCATAATATGTTTAAATCCGTTTGTATGTATGTGTATTTATTAAAAGTTGTATTAAAATTTGTATGAAATATAAAAAAAAAACTTACATAAAAATACTATACAAATTACGAATACTATATACGAGTAATATTGTAATATAAAAAATTTCAATGAATGGATAGATGAATTGTTGAATAATGTAACGTACAATAAAAGTTGGTTACAACAATTACGTACATACCATATTTTTTTTTTTTTAATGTTGAATTATTGTAGTTTTATTTTATGATTTTTTTGGTTTTATTACAACGCATTCTCTTCCGCTTTGAATTAAAAAAAAAAAAAAAATGTTTTACGCAATTAAAGCGAGAGTTTGTTGTTGTTTTTGTTGGTTGGCTTTTTTTTTTAGTTTTGATTGAATTTAACTTTAAAAGCGCCAGTAGAATACAAAAGCTTAAAGTTTTTAGTTTTTTGTGTTTTGGGATGGGAAAAAAAGAGAAACCAATTTTTTTTTCCATTGTAGGGTCAAAGTGGATTGCCTTCAACTAATCCAGTTTTTTTTTGTTTAATTCCTTTTTTTTTGTTGTATGTAATGCGTAATTTATGTAAGAACTGCAAGAGTTTTTTGTCTTTGAATGTTGTGTAAATGTTTCAAAAATTAGGGATGCCAAACGTTTTCAGAATTTTTTTGAATGTAGATGTTTGTAAAAAATTTTTACTGAAACGTTGTTGGGAATTATTTAAAAGTCATTTAACACTCGGGTATTTCGAATTCATTTGGAAATATTCACTTCTAGGAAGTTTTGCTCTCTATAGTATGTTGCATGTTGTACCTTTTTACTTCTGTACTTTGGACTTTTTACAACTTAATAAATAAAACGAAGATTAAAATCTGAAATAATTTGTCAAAGATTAAGATCTGAAATACAAAATGAAGAAAAGTCAAAAATATTAGAAAACTTTAAAAGTCTTTATTTTGGCAATATTGTTTTTGATTTAGGAACTGGTTTTCCATCTTTCCTTAGTTTCTACTTAAATTTTCAAATTATGAATTCTAATTTCAACGTTTTGGGACTTTTTCAATTTCTTTAGTCCATGTAAAGTGTACTAACCCAATGTTTTTGTAATAACTGAAATCCATACATGAGATACAAAATTGATTTTAATAAATAGATTTTTAATAGATACAATTCTATTTGTTATATATTGTAATAATTTTGTATTGGATTATAACGCATTTTTGTATCTGTGAATTATATTATGAAATTAAATTATTTGTTTATATTGTTATAATAATATACTTTTTTATATAAGCCATTAATTTGAGCCCAATGCTAGGTAGCTGAGTCGAGTTCAAAAATCTGATAAAAGCTTTTTTACACTTTTACTAGGAATCGAATTTAATCGGGTTTTTTGAATGATAGGTCGGCACTCTAATCACTGTGTCATCAGCCGTTTAATAATTCATGGTTTATTCTTATATTCAATTAATCTGTGGTTTGAACTTATCAAAATAATTATTAGATATTCATTAATATAAGAAACGTAGCATCTCAAAACGTCTGTGTATTTTTTACTAAATAATATACTGAAATCAGACGATGAGTGACGCTTTGAAATGTCATAAACGCGAAAACCACGTTTTTATTATATAAAATGACTCTACGTTTTCTTCCTAATGGACGTTATATTCGTGTTTAGAGTAATTGATTTTGATACGTTTGATTTTTAGAGGTGCTGCAGAAACGTCGTCAACGTCTAGAATAATTCCTGGGTAAATCATAGATTATATTATAGTGTATTATATTTGTTTACCTAGTATTTCGTAAATATTGGTATGCGCATTTTTAAAATCATGGCTTATAGTACCAATTTGCAATTGGCATTTTTATATATTAAAATATACTTGTAATATAATTGACGTGGACAAATGATTGTTAGCATAAATGTTCTCTATTAATTTTCTCTATTAATTTTCAAATTTTATTTTTTAGCATCATTCACTACAATGACTAGTTCTCAATACATTTGACTCATCAAAATCAGAAGATCTTTGTTTTATTATTACTAAGACTATTTTCTCATTGAAATAAAATTTTCTTAGAATCTTCAATTAATGTACATTTAAAATATTGTATATATAGAGTTAATCCGATGACCCAAAAATTTATGCTTAATAAACTTTTTTTTTTGTTTTTTTTACTTTGGGCTTATGTTGGGATTTAAGTTCGGTTTTTTTTACATAGAATTCCACAAATGAAAGAGATGGAAGATTAAAATAATAAAAAGTAAATGAAAATAAAAGAAACCGATTAATAAGATTTTTTTTTGTCTTTGTTTTTGTGTTTTTCTATTACATTTTTTGCCTTTACAAACCTCAGTAGTAGGGCTTAACTACATTTATTAGTTTCTTTAAGATTGAGAAATAACAAATTACAAAAAAAACAAAATACATAATACAAGTATAATAGAAATAGAAATCTATTTTTTTTATAAAATAAAAAAAATTTTCTTGTAATTTTTTATTTTTTTTTTGTAACATGACGTCATACGGCCACATTAATTATTATTGTAGTTATTCAATCTTCATCTCTTTTAATAAAAAGAAAAACTGAAACGTTTGATACAAATTGCGTTGAAGGCCAAATCAATGAAAACCAAAAAACAACAACAACAACAGCAACAACAACAACAATTACAATAAAACATTCATAGAATTTAAAAGAAAAACAAAAAAAAACAACGTAAGGAAATAAATTTTAAGTGAAGAATATAAAAAATGTGATTAGTTCACTATATGTAATTTCGAAACTCAATATTGGACTGAACTTCAGTATTTGGATCTAAACAAAAAGTTAAAACAATAATAAAAATTTCGAAAAGTAACAAAAGTCCGATTTAAAAACAAAATATCCGATGCATTTTATTACATATCTATCTTATAGAATAGTAAATATAATAATAAGAAAGAAAGAAAAGTGTTTCAATCAAAATTTAGATTGATTGAGGAAATATTGTGATGTATTACTCTTTTGAGGTCTTATATTACTTCATCACCCCAAGTGATGAATTTTTTTTTTTTTTTTTATACTTTTGTTATACTTTAATATCTTAATATTAATAAAAAAAAGAAATACATATATTAAGCACATATCTATATATTGGAATTTCAAAATATAAATGCACATATGTGTAATTATATAATAACATATATGGAGAGGTGCAATATAATATCTAAGGAAATAAAGACTATAGTAGGGCTTATTTCCAATTTGAATTATTTTCAAAATATCACAGTGGCATCTTATTTTTCATTTCAAAAATATTAAATTTGAAAAGCTCAAATTTGTAAAAGCTACATTCCTACTTTCAGGATAAAAACTTTTTTATATTTAAAATTATAATAGAAAATAAAATATCATAAATTATGATAAGCAGGCCAAAAAATATTTTATTTTTAAATTAAGTAAAAAAAATTTAAATTAATTAAAAAAATGTTTATGAATTAGTTCATTTCAGTTTTTAAAACTCACAGAATATTTTTTGAAAATTTTATATAAATATTAAAAGATTTTGATATTAAAAACTAATACTATGCTTCACAGCAACATTTCTGTAGTAAGTATTCATTACTTTCAACGAAAATCTGTATTAATGATGAAGGTCCAATGAAGCAATGTACGCCTTGTTGCTTTGCTTGCTTTGCTTTGCTTGCTTTGCTTTGCTTGCTTTGCTTTGCTTGCTTTGCTTTTCTTGCTTTGCTTTGAAAAGCAGATAAACCATCGAAGTAATTTCAAATCCCAATGCAGTGTTAGGGATAATTTTTTTTCCCCTATTACAACCGACAACCGTTACATTTTCACTTAGTTTTTTTTTAACAATTACAATATACAGCCTCTATAAGTTAAAACAAAGTTAAAATTCTTTATTTCATTTTTTTTAAGGCACAAGTTTTCATATTCTTAAAAAGCATTGAAAGAAAAACAAGACCCATATTAGGCCCTATTTCCTTACGTGTTATTACACCCAGCCCATAACATATAACACATAACATTAAAAAATCGTGTTGATATGTTGAAAGAAAGATGAATGCACATTTCATATAATATTTATTATATACCGATCGTAAATTAATGATTTAAAAAAAAAAAAAAAGTAAAGCCACTTATTGTGAGTATGTGATTTAAGATATTACAAAAACAATAAAAATTAAAAAAATTTATCTAAGAAACCACAAAAACCACATATCTATCTTTTTTTTTTAAAGAAATTGGAACTGATTCATTTTGATCACCTAATAAATTTTTCTTTTATTTTCAGAAACTATTTTTTATTTTTACGAGTTGTTACTTAGACCTTAAGAAAACTAAAAATCACATATTTTTAAAAAATTTTAGTTCTTGTTAAAAAAAAATGTTTTTTTTTTCTAATAACATAATTATAAATTTCCTACAATTATCTTAAGATTTTCTCAATTACTTTTATTTTTAAATCAAAGTATTATTAATCCAATTAGAAACCTAAATAAATAAATATTTAATTAACACTCAATAATTTAAAAAAAAAAACCTCAAAGTCTTAAAATATGTATCTGTAATATTTTTATATAATAATATTTAATAAAAGGTTGACTGACAGAAAAAATTACATCTATTCATAAATTAAAAGTGTATATGATATAAAATTAAATGGCATCAATTATTATGTTGTGTACACTTAAAAAAAAAGGTTCGTAAAAATTTAACGAATTCATTTCGTTGAACATATTTTATTCCGTTTTCCGTTAAAAATTGTCGAATTTTTAAATTTTTACGGATTTTTAGTTTATATTATTAAAATAAACGTACTAAATCCGTAACATTTGTTTTACGGACTTTTATTTATTGACTCCGTAGTTAGTTAAACGCTTCCGTTACTGAATTCTAATAATATTCAAACGAAAAAAAAAAATAAAACAAAAAAAAAACAAACCACAACAAAAAAAAATTAACTAATAATAAATTCTACGGATTTATGCGTTGATTTTAACGGACATATTTCTGTTTCTACGGAAATTCTACGGATTTATACGTTGATTTCAACGAACATTTTTTGGTACATAATTTTAACGTACAATACAAAATTTTTGCATTTCTTAAAACAAAAAAATATTTTTTCTACGGAAATTCTACGGAATTATACGTTGATTTCAACGGACATTTTTTGTAACATAATTTTAACGTACAATACAAAATTTTTGCATTTCTGAAAACAAAAACAAAAACAAATTCTACGGAATTGTACGTTGATTTCAACGGATATTTTTTTATTTAGACGGTTTTTACGTACAATAAACAATATTGTTCTTTAGTTTGTGACGACCGATCGTAAAGAGAAGTAATAACAAATAATAAAAATTAAAATAATAACAAAAAAAGTGCAATTATTTTGAATAATACTAAAAATTAAAAAACCCAAAAATTAAAAAAAAAAGTGATTTAAGAAATAAAAATTTTCAGCCGCTTCAAGAATTAAAAATCAAAGGTAAGCGTTAATATTACATAAAATTTTCAATTAAATTTTAGTACTTTTTAGATTTTCGCAAAAAATAAACTTGATTCCATTTAAATTGTTAGCTATATTAATTATAAAAATATTTCTTAATTAAATTTTACACATTTTTTTCATATTTTAATTAAAATATTGAAATGTCTAAGTGCTTTATGTGTCATCAAATTTTTGCCCAGGCAATTTCATACTTTGAACATTTAAAGATACGGCACAATAAAAAAACTGTAGATCAATACATATGTTTAGAATGTAACCAAGAATTTTCATCTTGTTCCCGTATTCCCGTAAAAACACGTTATTGTCGTTAGCTATCAAATATCAGTTGAGGTTTGCAAATACATTATTACAAAATAAAGATCATGAATATATTGAATTTGAATTAACTTATAAAATTGAATCATGTTATCGCGATTTTATTTTTAAAGAAAAACAATTGACAGACTGTCAATACAATTGTTATTCTCGTATTAATTATAAGGGTACTCTTTACAAAACAAACTTTTTCTTGCCCTCATATAATATGCAACAACTTTATCTTTATCAAATCCAAGAGTTAATAGTTACTGTCGATAACGTAGTTGATGTTTTGTGTTCTGAAATGTATTGTTGTAGGTACGATAAGTCTTTAGGGTCATACACATTACATTGTGTTCCAAAAAAAAATAAAATAATTAACATACCTAAATTTTGTAGCGCTCCTTTACATACATATACATTATCCGATAGCACTAAAGCAATACGTTTAAAAGATTATTTTAATAATTAAATTATATATTTTTTTAAAGTTAGCTAAATACGATATTAAAAAAATGGAATCAAATCAATCTCCTAATAAAACAACCGTATCCAGTTTGGAATTTTTAAATTTAACAAACCAAACGAATTTTTTGGATGATATTAATTGTGTTAACGCAGAAGATGAACTTTTAAATATCCTGATAGAAATAGATGACGAAAATGCTTTATTTGTATACAATTTATGCATAGGTAAGTAATTTGTATTATATGTAATATAGTAATCTAAAAATAAACAAAAACATATGTTATTAGTAAAATATAGTTTCAAAACATTATCTTTCTTTCTTAATTCAATTCCATCATTTTTTCTTATTTAATTCTGAATTCCAATATTCACAATCTTCATATTTTCTTTTTTTTTTTTGGATTTTTCTTTTTTAATTTTTAAATATAAATTTGTTAAAGAAACGACTAAATGAAATGCCTGACATTGACATTTTTTGTTTCAATTTCACACTAAATTCATTTTTTTTTTAATGTTTCAATTCGACTAATCTCATTACATACTTAGGTACTTTTTTATTTAAGTACATTTCGGTAAAATTTTAAAAAGTATTTAAATATTGTTGTGCATTTACATTTTTTTCTTTAAATTTCAACTAACAAAATAATTTTTGAAATTATGATACGGTATTAAAAAAAGAGAGTATTGTTTTTGTAAAGTATATTTTATAACAAGTATAATTATTTTATTAATTTTTTTTAAAATATATTTAATTTCAGATAAAAAAGTAAAAGCTAAAAATTTGAAAGAGATGACAAACTACGATATTGCAAGCCTTTTTCCTTCCAATGAATTGGGACGGCGGATTGAATTCAGTACTGCCTTAAAGAAGTGGAAAATTAAAAATAATTTTGTGCAGTGCAAATGCCAATGCCGTGATTCAACATCTACAGCATCTGCACTCACAAATGTGTCATCTAACACTCCTTTGACCGAAAATGGTTCAATTTCTTCTAAGGAATACGTAAATATTTTTAAAAATTTAGAAACATTAACTATTAAATTTATACCATAGATTTTGAATTCAATTGTACCAAATTTTGCTGCGTTTGTAACAAAAGCAATAAATAATAAATTATGTGAAAGCGATCGCCAAAATACTCCAAAATACGCCAAAATAATACCCCAGTTCGTATATAATATGGTTTCCGCATTTGGATGAAGAAAATCAAAGTCAATATCAATCTAAAAAAATTATAATTATAAAAGATCTTTCTAAATTCTATTTAATTTTTTATCATATTACATTTATACTAACCAACTTAAAACCAAAAGGAAGTCCATAGCTGGGCCATTCTTTTAAAATTTCATTTATGTTATTTTGATTATCGCATTTTTTTATATTAAAAATAAAAATGAAATAATTTAATAAACGCAGTTTTAATTTGTAGTTTTTAAAACAAAATTTTTAAATTTATTTAAGTTTCAGATAATTACTAAATCAATAAAACCAAAGTACGGATTAAATTCTTCAGATAAAAAGAGTATCAGTTGAATTCGTTTATAAATTTTTTCGCTTTTTTTCTCCTACAAACAATAAATAGTAAAGGATAACCAAACCTTAGTAAGGAAACAGTATGTTAATAAAATAACGGATAAAAAAAAAATTTTACGGAATATATTTACGAAACATTCCTTTAGAAAAAAGTCACGAATTTGTCCGTTAAATTAACGTATTCTAGGTTAAATTTGACGGACTTTTTTTTAACGGATTAAATTAATATTTTACGGAAGATTTTAACGGAAAAATCTTTTGAAAAAATTACGGATTTTTACGTTAAATTAACGTACATTTTTAGTTGAAGTTTCACAGAGTTATTTTTTAACGGATGAAATTAAAGTATTACGAAAAATTTTAACGGAAAACTCCTTTGGATCAAAAACTACGAATTTTTACGTTAAATTAACGAACTTTTAGTTAAATTTTACCAACTTATTTTTTTAAGTGTACCTATTTTATAATTTCAATCTAGTTTTTATCACTGAAATATAGTAATTGCAATTAGTAATGACTTCGTATACTAACTAATTAAAATAAATTTAATTTGATAAAAACTTGTTATTTAAAGGATTCATAACTAGATCGAATGAATTGTAAATAATTACTTGTAATAATAATTATGTTTAATAAACTTGTAATTATATGTTTTAAAGTTATTAAACGTCTTGTATTCAAAGGAATTTTTTTTATACCCGTATGACTATAAGTCAAAGGGTATAATAAATTTGCCATTACGTTTGTGGCGCAGAGAAGGAGGGGGGTAGATATAGACTCAAGTGTAGGGATTGGATCAGAATCGAAAATAAATCGGTTTAGCCATGTACGTCCGTCCGTTCGTCCGTCTGCCCGTCCGTCACCACGATAACTCAAAAATGAAAGGAGCTTGGATGTTGAAATTTTCACAAATTCGTTTTTATGCAATAGCCGCCATCGCTATTGAAATTCAGCTATTTTGATCCACGGGTTCCAGTACCTGCCATACAACTTCTTTTTTTATATGAGCATTACTCTATTTCTATTAAAGCTGGGTGTCTGAAATTTTGCCAAAAATAGTTTAGTGTAATGGCCAAAGATTTTGCAAAGTTTGGTTGGTCTACCGCAGTGTAGCTGTAGTTGCCATACAACTCCTTTTTTTATATGAGCATTACTCTACACCTAACAAACCTGAATGTTTAAAATTTTGCCAAAAGTAATTAACCGTATGATATAATGTTTATATAATGGTCATACGGGTATCCCAGAGTTGACACAGTCTACTCTACTACTCTTTTCCTCGTTTTTTATAATAATTGTTATAAAATTCTCAATTTTATTTAGAAATTATTTAAAGATTTTTTAAAAGAAATAGTTTTAAAAAAAAATTGAAATCATTTAGACGCTGTGCATAAAATAGTGAATGTCGATGTCGGTACACAACTTTACGATCTAATTGTAAGGATAAGCGCAGGTTAATTAGAAATATTTTTAACTCAACCTTTTTCTAGTCAATTACATTTTCTGTATCAATAATTTATTAAATATTAATAAATATTATTGGAGCCTGGAAAAAATACTCTACGAAATGAAACCGATTCCACTTTTGACAAAAGAAGGGATTTGCAAATTAGTGAAATATGTTAAAATCTGATTTAGTAATCAAGGGTAAAATTAATGCCAAAGAAGGAGAATATCCGGATTTAGTAGCTCGTACTTACACCCCTCAAAATTCAGGATCTTTTATCAAGATGCACTATTTAGAGCTCAGTGATCTATAAACCTGGAGATGAAAGAGGAGGTGCAAATGAACAAAAAATTGTTCAACCAGAGTGTTTTTTTTTTAATGGTTTTCGAGATAACGGTTTTTAAAGTAATTTCGTAAACTTTTTAAAGAAACAACAACATTTTCATCTCTGTACACCATACAAGATTCATTTAAGTGTCAGTAACTAGCTGCGGGTACGGGCTTTCAAAATAATATTGAAAATATTTCTCAATCGCTTCGTTTTTGGAACCAAATATAAAATCGCAAGTCTAAATCTAAAAATCAAACATAAAAATATTGATATATACTGTTTTACAGCAATATACAACATTTTTCATAAACATTCAACATTTTTTCATCCAAATTAAACATTTCATCATATTTATTATATCAAAAAATGTTTAATTTGGATGAAAAAATGTTGAATATTTATGAAAAATTGTTTTATATTGCTGTAAAACAGTATATTAATATTAATTAAATTTTAAAATTAATTTAATATTTGTTTTCAATAACTAATAAGTACCAATTATTAACCATACAACAATGAACAAGATATAAACCAATATTTGAACTTTCAAAATAATAAAACTGTTTGACGTTTGGCTTTTGACGTTTTTAAAATAATTTGCTATGACAATTACAGTAAGGATTCTGATGTTGTATGTCATACATAATTGTATCGAATATTTATCAAAAGTTCATATTATAGCTAATGAATAATGATGGCTATTATATTAAGGAATATTGTCTTTAATTGTTAACTAATAATATCTTATTAAGTATTTTTTTAAACAAATTTTAATTTCTGAATGGTAGACAACCTAAGATTTTATTTAACAAATATAACACCAAAAATTACGTATTATTCTAACAACATTAACTGGCTGAATACCATTTTTAAACTTTTAAGGAAATAATTTTCAAATAATCAATTCTTTTTTATATGAAGACCTCCTGTTCCAACCAAAGGAAGTACTTTAAATTAATATTGAAAATTTAAGCTAAATACTATAAAAAAAATATGTTTATTTAAAATTAATTTTTTTTTTAAAATGTATTTAATTAAAAAAATTTCATTACTCCTCTTAATTCTATAATTTAATAACATAAAAACCTCTTAATTTTAATTATTGGAAAAAAAAGGGCGTTTACTGATTAAAATGTTCTGTTTTTTATATTTAAATTTTTTAACAATCATTTTATCTCACAAGTATTTTAAATCATTTGACAATTTCAATTTATATTATTCATAATTTTGATTTATTTTTTTTTTATTTTATCTTCAATTAAAAATCCAAAATACAAAAAAAAAACCACTTTCAATCTTTTTCAACAATAAAAAAATAAAAAAAAATAAAAAATCTGTAGATAAAAAAAAAAAAATAGTTTGCTTTTGAAACAAAGGTTCCTGACCTAAAGTAACCTAGATTTTTCCTTTAAACGATGCAAAACTATACACAAAAAAAATAAGCAGAACAGCATAAATTCTATGTTTTCAGTATATTTATATATGTATATTTATATATAAAATGAACGTGTATTTATGCAAAAAGCATAATATGAAAACTATAAAATTGCATATATATATGCATACATACAATGTAGATTATGTTTGTAGATACACCTACATAATAATATATTGTAGCTGAGTTTTATACATATATACAAGATTCGAACAAACATAGTATACAAACATTTGTTGCAACATCATTTAGAATCCTTATATTTTTTGTGCTTGCTTTTCAATGAATGTAAAAATTTTTTCAAATGAAACTCGGAAAATGGAAAAATTTATTTTGAAACTATAAAATATAGTGTTAAGATAAAAAAGGTGGAAAATTTTTTAGTGGGGTAAAATGGTAAACTTCAGTGGGAAAGAAAATTTTAACTATTGATTCATTGATAACTTTTGATGATAAATTCAAAAATTATTAATGTAAATATTTAAAAAAAAAATTATTGATTTTAATTTGAAATATATTTTTTTATCTTATAGATTTTAATTTAAATATCATTTAATTTTAAAAAGATTTTTATTTACAGAACTAAATGGTGCATAAATAAAATACTTTTATATATATTAAGCTTAGACATTTTGTACATTAATATAATAAAATCTCAGATTACAATTCAGTGATTGTATATATCAAATAAAGTAATTAATTGCAACATGTTAAGGAACCTAAGTATTTAACGAAGTTTAATTGAAACTATAGATATTCAAGAAATAATAGACCAGAAATCCAAATAGAGAGTTCAAACATCCAAACTACATAAAAAAAAACTATAAGATTAATTTGAAAAATGATGCATTCGGCAATTAAATAATAAAAAGTATCATCTCTTTTTAGCAGTAGTCACAATTATTAGATCTATAAATTTAAGCTTCAAAAAAAGTACTTCAAAATAAGTTTTTTACATTCGAATATTATTTTTCCATCATCAAATGTTCATCGTTCATCAAGGGCTTTAGAGCCCCGGGGGCATCACCTCGTTTCTTTATTAAATTGTACATTGAATAATTTTTCACAAATGGAAACAGAAGAAAACTATTTAGTAATAATTGATATAATTCAATATGCAATGGAGGCATGGAGCAACCGAGGCATAATTCTAGTTAATTTTTAAATTTTAAAAAAATTTAATAATAATTGGTAGTTCGTTTGTGTGTGAGTTAATTAAAATTTAAGTAACATTTGTATCAAAAGCCCTATCCTAAAGTTTGGTTTTAAAAAGGTGTTAAGTACTTAAAAGTCACACACTATTCAAAGCGACTACGAACAGTTCCAGAAGGTGGCGTTCGATGCTTTCTATGATCCTCGTAAAAACTAAAAGAAATTCATATCATTGACTTAGATTAATTGTTTCGAAATCCCAAATTTTAATAACGCTTTTAAAAATGCCGCCATGGGAAAAATCTCTCTTCTTTTTTTGGAAAAAATTATTTTTGAAAAACGGGATTTTAAAAAAATGGGAATGAAAAATTGAAAATAACCCTTAGTTCTCTTTACGAGAATGTCTCCCACTTCTTTAGTCTTTACTTTAATGATCATTTTTGAATTTAAAACAAAATCTTTTAGAACAATTTAACTTTTAGCATAATTCTTTTTTTCATATTTTTTATGTAGTCGCACTCTATTTTTTTAATTTAAAATTTTCTAAATAAATTAGTTTCTTAATAATCAATGCTACAAGAACATAAATGGCCAAGAGCCAAAACATGTTCTTACATAATAATACAATAGTATTAAATTCTAGCTTTTTAATTAAAAAAAAAATATAAAGGGTGCATAATTATGTAAATTACATACATATATCAAAATTTCATTACATACTTTACATTTTTTAAAACTATTGCACTCAATTTTAATTAAAAAACTTTTTCTTATATAAATAAATATATATATGTATGTACATATACTGTATAAGAAAATTGAGAAACCATA
This sequence comes from Dolichopus griseipennis, assembly GCA_963082915.1. Taxonomy (NCBI): domain Eukaryota; kingdom Metazoa; phylum Arthropoda; class Insecta; order Diptera; family Dolichopodidae; genus Dolichopus; species Dolichopus griseipennis. Next base: position 24,011,604 of record OY720443.1, read on the forward strand.
AAATAAAAAAAAATTAAAACAAAATAAAAAAACTGAGGAAATACGCAGAAATTATGTTAATTACATAAAATTTGGTAATCATTAGAAAACTCAGCTTCCAACATAATATTAGAAAAAATAATATATATATATATATATATATATATATATATATATATATATATATATTTAAAAGAAACCAAGGGATATGATACAAACCATACGCAGCAATCTCATTAATTATGTATGAAATCGAATATAAGTATTATATATGTAGATATATGTAATATAAATATATACATATAAATGTATTTATTTTTTTATTTTCAATTTACTTAAGGGGTTTTTGCTACATTAATATTGTAATATGTAATATTATGTAATTTTAATATAATTATTTAAACATACTTGTAGGGTGACCATATGTTCATATATTTCTAATAAATAAAAATTTTAAACTGTCAAAAGTGATACAATACATATATAATATATAAGCTAATGTTGAAAAAACCGCAGCGACATCTACATTTCATATAAAAACTTTCAATGTTGTTTTAAAAATTAATAAAAGGTTTTATTGATACCAACTAACTTAACTTTATAAGCATTAAAATAAACCTGCAGCTAACTTCCAGTAAGAATTAGGCAATCATTTGTTAGGCCTTAAATATCTAATAAGACTTAGACAAGATTCGTTACAAAGATTCGATTCGATTAAGGTTAATATTTGATATATTAGGCTGTGCTCTTTCAAAGTCTTTTAAAATATTGCCATTTTTAGGTAAAATATTTAAGTCTATAATTATTATATTAACAATTTTTTATTTAAAATAATATGTATCGGAGATACCTACCAAAGTTACTTAGTCTAGTTTAATCCCTAGTTTAATCTTTAATTTATTTTAGAGATTAGAAACTATATCAATTTAAATGAGAACCTCTAAAATATCCATCATACAATTTACATATTTGCTCCAGAGACCACGGTTGTGTATTGGAATATTTATTATTCTACTAATGAATAACATTGTGGGCATTGTATGCGACGTGGAGCGACTGTCTACAAATAAATGATTTATTCGAAATCCAATAATAAATAATTTGAACTGGAAAAATCATTAAGTATATTTACTCGTCTTTTTAGCCCTGAAATGCCCAAAGTAGTAAAAGTTGAACAGCTTCGGCCGAACTAGCAAGCGGGTAAATTTGTGTGAAGATCAAGTTGTTGGCGAACGATCGAGTCTAAATCCACGAGGATCCTATTTTCTTACACACCACTGAACTACAGTGATTTTACATAAATTGAAAATGACAGAACTAATTATGGACATATGGTCCCTTTATAATAATTTTATGCATTCTTTATAAATTAAAAAAAAAAAATAAAAACATTTAAAAGAAAATACCATAAAAGAATCGTTCTACTCCTATGGTTACCCTTCGGATGATGAAAATTAAAAAAAAAAAAACAGAAACCAACTTTTTAAAATTAAGAAAATAGAAATTTTTTTTTCCCATTTTATTGGAATTTATTCAAATATTCAAAAATAAGAATAAAAAATAATAAATAAATAAATAGACCTTATTTAATTTCCTATAAATGTAATATAAGAGAGTATAGCGAAACCACCATGATTTTATACTATTATTGGTTGAATGCAATCTCTTAATATATATATATATACATTTTAAAATATGCATAACATATATGTATATATAATATATATATTTATATATATATATATATATATATTTGGCTATAAGTTATAATTTATAAATATTTATATAGAAAATATAACTTAAGAAATTTTCTAATAGTATATAAAAGAGAGTTAAATAAAATAGAACCACTGGTTTGTATATTATAAAAAAATGGCTATTCATTATAGGGTTTAGTTTACAATTACAATTATTATAATTAAAAAAATAAAGTAAAACAGAAATTCCATTACCCTGGTATTTTTGTAGGCATTTTTCAAATTAATTAGAAAAAAAATTGAAATTTAATTCAATGTTTTGATTTTATAATTCTGATCTAAGTGTAGGACGAATGAACTGACTTACATTGTAATTAGAATAATTTTTATATAAAAAGAATATTTCTACAAAGAATTAAAAATAGTGTAAGCAAATAATTTCCCTTTGATCTTGATTAATTAAATACTGCATATAAAGTAGAATCTAAAAATGGATTGTATGTTAAGTAAATTAATTTAGATTTTATAATTATGCGTGCATAAAAGTTTTAATTACGTAACAAATTTTGCAATAAAGTAATCATATCTATACCTACTTAATGTTATTTATAATACTGAAAGAACATTATTAATTGTTATAGTAACGTATGCAGCGATACCTAAAGTTTCAAACCACATTTATTCACATTTATTCATATGTAGTCCCCCCCTTTAATTTTAATAGGTTTTTTTAAGCTTTGCATTTTAAAATAATATACATATATAAAGATTTATTTTAAATATCATATCACTTTATATTGAATTAATTGCAATAAATTACTAGCTTTTTATAATAAAAACTTAAATAGTTAATCTTTAAGATTGAGTTCAAAGACCAGAAACAAATCTTTTATTAATTATTATAAAAGTTGAATAAAATAATTAATTAAAAATGATAATTAATTATAAATTCTTATTACATAAAGTTTTTTATGTGCTAACTTGTCAATTATAAGCCTAAGAAATCGGTGTACACAAGAGTACATATTACAACAAGAGAGAAGATACATTGATATTGTAAAAGTATCTTCTTTTTAAATCTTAATAAATTCCACGTGCAATTACCACATATTTTACATGACCTTATCACATCTAGAACGTTTCAGTGCTACTTATATTTTTTTTCTGTTTATATGTATATCATGAGTGCATCTTAAAACAGAAAGTAAGGCTCTGATGTATTAAATATTTATAAATGGAAAAGATCCCAATGAATTCCACATACAAATACCACCTAAGACTGTACAAAATTTTATCGCATGTACAGAACGTTTAGATTCTAATTATATTCAAAGCCTGCCTAAACCATTGGTACATCTTTGAAATTGATCCCAATGAATTCCACATACGATTAACACCAAAAATTTTATAAGATTTTATCCTATGTAGAGATGGTACACCTTGGAACAGGAGGAAAGGTACTTGACATATTAAATACTTATAATTGGAATTGATCCCAATGAATTCCACATACAATTTCTTTACTACCCTATTTACACTTAGAACGATTCCGTTTACTAACATAACATTCTAATTTAATTTTTCCAATAAAAGTTAACTAATAAAAAGTTGACGTTACATTTCTCCGGATTTAAGTGGTTCTATTCTGATAAATTTGGGTTTGGTTCCTCATTCTTCTCCTCTAATGGTCTTTAACCCAATAAACAAAATATTGAGAAGACACTTAAATTCATTCTAAAATTTTCTGAAAATGTACAAATGCTTATAACAAATGCAAGCTTACAATTTGTTCGTGTAAAATGATTTTAAAAATTTTATTTCTAATAAATAAAACTAAAAACTACAACAAAAAAAAAAAAAAAAACAAAAACAAAAAAAAGAAAAGTATATTTTTTGCGTGATGAAAAACAGAAATGTAAACAGAATTAAAATAAGAAAAATAAGAGAAAATCATTCAAGTAAACAAAAAATATCTTACATATTTTTCATTCTATTTACAAATAGGAATTTATACAAATGTACTTACATACATATAATATATCTATATGCATTTATACATATATATATATAGGTATAAATATATATATATATATATATATATATATGTAAAATTTTTAAAACAAATATCAGAATATCTATATGTAATTATATATATATAAATAAGTATAAACGTTTGTATATATATTAAACATTAAAATTTAACTTACCATTTTCTTGTTTTTTAAATTTATTTCCGCTTACAATAAAAAAAAAAAATCAGAAAAATAAATAAAAATCGAAATCTCGATTTCCCCAAATGCACATCACCATTCAACACTTTATGTAAACATTAATGTTTATTTTAATATAGCTATATATATACATATTAACATGTAAGAATTTAATATCTATGTATATATTATGAATGTTTTGTATGTTAAAAATTTTTTTTTACAATTAGAAATTACAAAATTTTAGATAAGTACTGTATATATATGTTAGGTAAATATATATGCAATTGTATAAATATATATATATATAGATTAAACATTAAAAACGTTTAATTTTTTTTTTGTATTTTAATTCAGAAATTTTTTTCTTAACACATGGTATACACTATAGAAGAAAATCTTCTTCTAATTGGAAATTGGAAGTGATTACATCCGTTCTGATTTATTTCGATTTAATGTATGTTTGATTTTTATTTTGTTTTTTTGTTATTTTTGTTTTTTTTTTTTTGTTTTTAATCACCCTAATTTTTGAAAAAAAATGTTCTTTTTTTTACAACAAATATAAAATGTTTAAAATTTACACTTTATATAGAAAATTTGAACAAAATTTTTGGTTTTTTAGTTTTTTTGTATCGTATATACAAAGCGTGTGTGTTCCAATTTAATTATTTGTTTTTTATTTCTTCAAATATTTAAAAATTTATTTATTTTTAATTTTCAAATTTTTTTTTTTGCTTTATTTTTGAAAAAAAATTTTATTTCTTAAAGTAATTTTTATTTCTAGAAATATATAAAAATATAAAATACAGTATAAGTTGAATTTAATCATAGAAAGGGTCAATTGTAATTTAATTAATGTGTATTTCCGGATTATTAATACATATTGGAATACAACCTCTTTCATTCTATATGCATATTCTATATATGTATATACTTGGAAAATTTTTCAATTTCTTTTTGAAGGTACGAGTATAAACTTTAGGTATATAAAGGTATATAAAAAAAATTTTTAAAAAACAAAATAGAAATAACTTGAACTGGTTACTAAAAGGTGGAATGAAATAAAATCGAATTAACTTAATATTTAAAAACAATGGAATTAAAGTCAAATCAACCTAACCTCTAGTTTATAATACTGGTATATAAAGCAATTATGGGATATTTAAAGGGCTTTGCAATGGAATATTTGTACATGGAACATGATTTACAAAGAAGGGATTTTAGATTTCTTTAGACTAGATGGCAGGTGCCTAAAATATTAAATGTAACATATACCAGAATATTTATGTCTACTATTATTTATCAATCACATCACTTCACGAGAATGAGTAACTTTGATTCTAATTGATTGAGTAATCTGCTCTTTATCAAATTGAATATAGCATACACATATTAAAAAATGGAATTCCCCCCTTTTAAACTTCTTGTTAAAGCCTGGTGTCACTTTGATATACAGGAAAAGGACGCTTTAAAAAAATATTACGGAAAAAGGGGTAAGCTTGACTTTGTATACCAATTATATTAAGATCTCCCTAATTTTTTTAATCCTGCGAACTAAATTTAAATATTACGGAATAATTTTAAGTTAATCAGGCAATTCTTTATTGAATATCTTAACGAAGCGAGGCTTTATTTATTTTTATTTATTTACCCTACTACATAAATTATATTTTTTATTAGACCACGGTTCGAACCCTAGATACTTCGATTAAAAGACCGCCCTTCTAAACACTACGCCAGTGGTCAAATAGTCTTTATTTAATTTAATTAATTTTAGAATAATTGATTCAACACTATTTCCAACACTTTTGGTAATATGGTCACTTCGATTTAATTTCACCCCACCCAAAAGGAAATTAATTCGGCGAATAAAATATTACAAATTCGGAGTGTAAAAAAATTAATTCAAGATTTTTTTTAATAAGAAATAATTAAATATTTCCAACTTAAATAGGTACTAAAATAATACAATGTTTTAATAAATTATATCTATCATCTTTAAAATAATTAGTTTTAAAGTAAAAAAAAAAAAATACATTTATATCTAAATTGAATATAAAATTCTTTTTCTTTGTAATTTATAGTAAAAATACAAACTTTTTTTACATAAGTTTGGATCTTTGATTTATTGATTTTTCCATTTCTATAGGAATTTATAATACTATAAATGGATATGTTGTTGTAATAGTAATTAAAATTCTTAATTAAAACAGACCATTTCTAGAATTAAATTTATTTTATTTTTTACTATTTTTTTAATACATTGTAAGTATTGGTATTTAATGCGATTTAGTTTGATGATTTTGTAGTTATGATTTATAGTTCAGAATTATTTTTTTCATTTTGGAATTTTTAAAGCAAAAAAACGATTATTTCAATTTTAATAAGAATTAAATTTTCAATTTTAAATAGAAAAAAATAGAGAATTCCCCGTATTTAAAAATAGAGCAACTCATGTACTTATTCATAATTAGAATGATGAAAATTATGAAGTGTTTTATTTAAATATATATTATTAATCATTTAACAATTACATGATTTCATAATATGACTAAATTTATATGCAAATCGGACAATTGATAACTTTGTTATATTTAGTGCACCATATTATTGTAGATAAATCTATCCGAATATATTAAATTAATTTTATTTAAATGGAATATTCCAGTAATGAGCTAATACTGAATGACTTTGGTATTTGCTGTAGGTGTATATGTAATAACTAAATAAGAAGTTTTTGATTATTGCATCAATTTTTTAGCTTTTCTATTGAAATTTGTAAATATCATTTTCTATTTTTAATAATAATTTGTTGATGTAATGCATTAATATAGCATTACATCAACAAATTACATCAACAAATTATCAAAAATTTGACTTCATTGAAATTTGACAGATGAAAATTTGACAGATGAAAATTTGACAGTAACTTTTGGAAGTTTGAATTTATTTTAATTTTTTTAGCTAATTGAAAATATCTAAGCTTTTAAAATAATTTGTATCTAATGTTGGGCTTAATTAGAATAAATTGGTGAAGTCTTGGTACTATTTAAAATAAATAAATTATATTAAATAAATTAATTTAATCTGACAATTTATAAGTTAATTATACGTTCATAAACTTCAGATTACCTTTTGTTTTTGTTTAAGTACAAAATCAATTGAAATGTCAAATGTATACAAACATTTTTATAAATCAAGTACGTAAGAATTTGACATATTTATTATTTAAAAACAAAATTAGTATTATTTTGAATTTTTTTTATATTAATTATGCACATTTTTTAATTTTTAATTCATCTTTAATTTTTACAAATTCATTTAATTTCTATACATTTATATGACAGTTGATAGATATAAAAATAAAACAAGGGTTGTGAAAATTTAAAAAAAAGAAAATCAATGCAATATTCGGAATATCCAGTTTGATTTTAAGGTGATTTTTAGAAAATATAGTAGCAATCTGATTTTCATTGACAGATACATTTTTAGAATAGTGTGTGATATCAAAAAAATACAAGGATAAAATCTTTTTAATTACAATAATCCAAATCGATTACCAATTTCCAAAAATTATTAAGGTACTACCTATAAAATTAATCAACATAATTGACCTATCTGACTGAAAGCTCAGTATTAAAGTGGTGGCTTTGCAATCGAAAAGTCTCAAGTTCAAATCCTGGTCGGATTATATCTAATAAAAAAATATAGTGTATATTAAAATAATTTAATAAGAAGTCCAAATGTCAAATAGGCAAAGGATTAATATTATCAGGCAATATTTACTATTGTCCGGTACAACAAATAAATAAATAAATAATTGATTATCTTAATTGATTTTATTATCAATTCTTTCTTTATATATAAAATTAAATTGAATAAAGGCTACTAGTCATTCAACTTCAATTGTAAATTATTTTAATATAATATTAATATATAGTATTTACAAAATCATTTTTATAACACTTTACAGATTATTATTAATTTTTTCTGAACAGCTGATTTGGTAATTCTTCAAATTGGAACGCATTATATTGTTTCACTCATTCTATGTTTGATTTTTCAAAATAAAATTAAAAAAAAAAATGTATGCTTAATTTATGAATGGCCCCATATCATTTTTATTTACATATATTAAATACACTATAAATTATATATAACTTCTATTTAAATATATTAAATGTAAATAAAAGTGATATACTCTATAACTTAAAAAAAATTACCGCCATTTGGCAATATTTATAAATAATTATTAATTATACATATTATATATTTCTAAATATTATATTTTAAATATATTGCAATAGATATTATACCAAAGTTCAAAATTTTATTATTTCCATTGGGAAACACTTGCTTAATTACTAATTTTTGATTAATTAAATTATTATATAACTCTTAATATGTATTATACTTAATTAATAATTTTTTCATAATTTTATTTGCATATCAATTCACTTTTTTTTTGACATTAAACAATTTAATTTTAAGTATATATACCTACATAATAAATTATTAATTTAAATATTTTTTTTTTATTTTTTTATATTTTATTATTTTTCGCTTTTTTTTTACTGTTATATTTATATTTTACATTTAAAAAACATTAACAGTTATTCTAATTGGAATTATAACTGTTTTTTTTTTTTTATTACATATGGGAAATTATTTTTCCTATTTCCGCAATCAAATAAATAAAATAAAAAAAAAGAAGTCGCAATATTTTTACTGTTACTGTTATTGTTTACAAAATTTGTTTATATTTTTTTTAGAGGGAAATTTTTTCTTATTTTTTTATTCAAATTTTATATCTTTTAAAAATTGATTTTTTTTTTATTATTATGATTTTTGTATTCCTTTTAGAATGTTGCCGTGTCTGTAATAAAACTATTACTAAAATATTGTTTTTTTTTTTGCATTTTATTATTAAAATTTTATTTTATTTAATTTAATTTTATATATATATTTTTTTTTAAATATATAAAAATTTTATATTTTTATATATATATATAGGTATAAATGTTTTTTTTTTTTTGCGATGCTTTATTAGTGAACCGTTAATATCAACTAAAAACTACAGTTTTATTTATTTTTATTTTGATTTTATTTTTTTTTATTATTATTATTATGATTTTTTTGCCTATTTTTCATGTTTTTATTTTCTTCCTATACATGATGTCGGTATATTTTATGAGTACATTAAATTTATATATACTATATTATATAGTTAGGTATGTAGTGCATATATATATACATATGTACATACTTATATATTGTATATTGAAACGAAATATAACAGTAGGTATGTATATCTGTAATATTACTTACTATTATAAAATTGTTAGTTACGTAGTTTGTATACTCTGTGTAGTCTGTTGTATATGATGTTTGGTGTTACAGCGATATCTTTCGGGAGAAAAATAAAACAGCAACAACAACAACAACAACAACTACAACAACTAAAATAACAATAAAAACTAACCAAAATATAATAACAGAAATAGAATTGTTATGATGATATAGAAGCAACAAAATATGTATATATTTATGTATATATATATTTATATATATATATATATATATATATATATAAATCTAAATAAAAGTATATAGATATATATATATATATAAATTGAAAATTGTAGTAGAAAAGAACATAACATGCAATAGTACCGTAGATAAATTTACAGATTGCACATGAATACATATATGAGTAAAAATATAAATGAAACATACATTCATACATATATATATATATATATGTATAAAATTTTTAGAGAGTAAAAAAAAAAATTTCGCCAAAAAAAAAAACAAAAAGAAAAATGAAAGCACTATGATAGTTTTTATTTAATGGTTTTTGATTTATTTTTTATTTTATTTAATAGTTAAAGTTAAGGTAGTTAACTTTTTTTTTTTAAACTTGGTTGTTTGTTTGATTGTTTGTCGTCGTCGGTTTTTGTTTTTTTTTTACACAATTATTATTTGTAAAAGTATGATTTGAAAGTTTTTGTTGGTCGGATTGGTTTGGTTTGGGTTAGTTTGGGGACTTGGTATGTTGCATTTTGTAAGTACATACTTAAAAAAAAAAACATAAATCAAATAAAAATGTTTGAAATTCAGTATAATGAATTACCGTTATACAAATTGAATGAATTTGTATAGATTGATTTAAAAAAAGATAAATTGACTGTTTTATATAATATTTAATATGTACCTATACGTATTTAATAAAATATTTTTATTTCAGATTATAATAATAAATGATCATGATAACCGATTATGACTCCCGGTTGATTACGAATTCAGCTGTAATTTTAACATTTACAAAGGTTAGTAAAGGTTATCGAGTTAAAGCATTTCATCATAGGAAGCGTGTACTGAACGAAACGAGTACAAGCACTGAAGAAGTCTGCATGTCGTATAGAAGAAATTACTAGTATTTGCAAAAATAAATTCATTTTAGAGAAATCAAATAGAAACTACTCGATTTTCAATTTATTTCATATACATTTCAAATTTCAAGACGGTAAATTTTGGAAAAATTTCTAAATGTGGATTCTTAGATGAAAATGCAATTGGAAAACCGTTTTTTTTTTTAAAGAATCAATGCTAGGACGTAATTTAATGTCTTATAAGAAGAAGATAATTAACAATAATTATTAATAAATGTGGCTTTTAATTATATTGTGAAATTCGAATAAAAGTAAATTAAACCTCTAATTTTGTTTTATTGGATTTTTATTCATAAAAATCTAAATTAATTACATATTTAATAATTTATAAATTATACCTAATAACTAGTAGAAACAGTGCTAAAACGGGAGTTTTTATGCAAGTTATTAAAATACCGTTTTTTAAGTTTTGTTTTCAATATCCCGTTGCGTAACGTTTTTCAAAACCCCGTTTTAATTAAAAATCCCCTTTTTCATATAATAATTACGATTTTCCCAATTAAATCGAAAGAAGAGTAATATGGCAGTTTTTTTTATAGCGGAATTTTTTAAGAACCCATAAAAACTTAACTTTATTCAATATTCAATTTAATGCATCAATAATTCCTTTAATAAAAACGCAAATCTATCATTAATTATAAATAAAAAACCACATTTTCAGTCAATGCAAATAAAATAAATTTAATTAATTAATTTGATTACCTTAACGTAAAAATCAGAACAATATTAATAGGACCTTAAAAAAATTACAACTTAACATTTAAAATTCTAGTTTTATAATTTAAAAAATATTAATATTTAATAATCGAACTTCAGGGTCATGCATTGGTTTTTTTCTGTTTTTTTTTTTTTTTTAATTATTATTAAATTACATTATTACACTTTATTAAGTTTTAAAAGGTACTTATGCGGTTTAAAATTTAAATTTATTAATTTAAATTTTTTTTTATGTAAGTTTGTTTATTCAATACCTGAATACGTACAAATCATGTCACAATAAATATTAATTTACAGTTAAAAAAATGTAATTAAAATCATTTAATATTTTTATTAGATTTTATCTGACATATGGCGACTGTTATAAATAGTTCAGAATATTAAAAACAATGACAATATGCAAATGATCGTAAATTAAAAGAGCACAGATGCTTTATGATTGTAAATATGAGTGCAGTAATCAAATAAATTGCTAAATTGCAATACTACTTAGATATTTAGAAATAAAATAATTAATAAAATAAACAATAAAAACGATAGGATAAGTTTAAATGTTAATTAAATTATATAAAAATAAGCTGTTTTTCTAAACTTTTATAAGCTAAGATAATTTAAAAATGTTAAAAAGAGTTTTAAGGGCTAACTGTTCAACTGTTAGGCTAACAAGCCTGTCTATACCATATGTACATGTGGGAACAGGGGGTCATATTATTTTCGTATTATGAGAATTGGTCTTACTGAATTCCACATATAATTTAAACATGAGATAGTACTAGGCCTTATAACATGTAGGAACGTCTTAAAATTCTATTTTTTGTTTATATTCTAATGTTTTGTATTTGAATTGTATGGTATTCTATATCTGTGAGTTATATTATTCAATCAAATGATTTGTTTATAATTTGCATTTGTTTATATTGTTATATTAATGTATGTTTTATTAAAGATTATTAATTATTGATTTTGTCATTAATTTGAACCCAATAGTTGCTGGTAGGCGAATGGTAGCTGAGTCGAGTCGAAAACCAAAAAAGTTTTTTCACTCTCACTAGGATTCGAACCCGGGCTAGTCGTATAAAGCTGTGCCACCCAGCTGTAATACATACAGAAATTGTTTTTTAAAAGTTCGTTAAATTACTTCTTAACGGTATGGCATGCAAATAGTCTCATCAAACTTGTAAAAGTTAATAAGCAAGTTCTAAAATTAAAGAAATAAATCCCACGCACTCTTACAGTTAAATTAAAAAAATTAAAAAAAAAATTGCCTGCTTTTAGGCTTAAGTTAAATCTTTAAGAAAGTTTAGCTTTATATAATAGAATTGCGCAATTATATCAAATATATAGACAGACTAATTTATTTCAATTTTAAAAATATATATTTAACAAATTAACAAAAAAAAAATAAAAAATACAAAACTATTACTATATATACACCTTTATTTCATTCTCTTTTTAGGTTCAGTGTTTCTGTTTTTTTTTTTTTTGTTTATTTAGTTCAAATTTTTTTCTTAATACCTATTTATAACGTATCTATATATATATATATATATATATATATATACAAATACATCGTCTCTATATCATTTATAAAAATTGTAAATATACAAATTGAAAAAAAAAACCTATACATATTTAAAAATAAGAATTTTTGTATATATATACATATATTCATTGCATATCTATGTATTTGTATGTATGAATTAAAAAAAAAAACAAAAAAAAACAATTTTCGCGTATTATAGTTTTTTTTTTTTTGGTTTTTACTAGTATTATTACTGATGCGCATTAAAAACTCTGAATGAAAGTTCAGTTTTTCTTTTCTAGTTTGTTTTTCTTTTTTTTTTTTTGTTTTTCTTTTGCTGTTTTTTTTTTGTTTGCTTCCACCACTACTACATTTACAATTGCATCTAGAAACAAAAAATAGAAAAAAAAAAAACACAATTTACTCATATAGTGCTATTTTCTAACGTATTTCATATAAGCATTAAGCAAGTCAACAGCATATTTTAAGTTTTTTTTTTTATTCTATTTTATTTTTCTATTTATAGATACATACATATATATGTATGTATGTAAATATGTAACATGCTTATTATGAATAAATTTATCTATTTGATGATTGTATATCCATACATGTATGTTTTTATTATATATGAATAAGTATGTACATATATATAAATATATGTGAATTTTTAATGTACTCATATAGAATAAGAAATTACAACATAAAACGGTAAATAAAAAAAAAAAATAAAAGCATAATGCATAACTAAAATGCAACAGCACTATTTAAAGGTAAGTAAAAAAAAAAACAAAAAAAAAAAAACAAAATAAAACATTATATTGTATAAAAGGTAGGTATATAATATGATGAAGAAACAATTTTAAGTAGGAAAAATTTTTTTGTTGTTGTGTGTATTTATAGTGAAGAAGAATAAATAAAAAAAAAAAAAATAAAAAAACAGAAACAAAATAAAAATCCATAACAAAAAGCTTAAAATGTTGTATCTATGAATTTTCCAACAACAACAACAACAACAATAGCAACAAAATAAAAAAATATACAAAACGAATGAACCAACAAATCAACGACCCAAACCATATCTAAAGCAACCCATTTTAAAAGTTTTTCATGAATTTTTTATTTTTTTTTTGTTTTTCTTATTTTTTTTCAATGTTTGTTTTGTGTTGTTGTTTTTGTTTTTTATGCTATATTCCTTCTTTAGATGTTATGTAGTACGCGATAATCTAACATGAAAATCGTTTTGGCTTTTTTTTTTGAAATTTGTTGTTTTTTTTTTAAATATGCTTTTTATTAGTTTATATGCAAGTATGTATATATATATATATGTATATATATAAGTAAAATGCAATGTGTATATTTAGTAAAATTCTATATAAAATATGTGTATAATAATGCAGACTTAAATTATAGGAAAAGAATTTTCCCTAAAGACACTCAACTCAAAATGTATACCTATATAAAGTACAGTGATATGAGAAAAGGCGACGTAAATGGTTTGTGTCGGTTTGGAAAAACCGAAGTTATATAAAAATAACAACAAAAACAAAAAAAAAAATTGAAAAAAATCAAAAAAGAAAATGAAATAACAAATTTTTATATTATCAGTGATTTTCAAAGAACAATTAATAGAAAAAGCTTCTAGGTTTTTCGTTTCTTGAACTTGAGTTCGATTCTTTTATCTTACTTGTATTTAAACATGAATTTATCTGCACCCCCAAAATCCGATGTATATAGTTTACATTGACTTGAGAAGCCAAAGGAGGATTCACCATATAACTATGATTACCCCTTGGGGGAAATATATCCATTCGCATTTTAATATACAGCTCAAAGGAGTTGCTAAGGATTGTGAAATATAGAGAGGATTTGTTAAAGCCCATTGCCCCATCAGGGGTTCTAGGATCCAGTATTATTTACTGTAAGTAAGTAAATAAGGAAGGTGCATGTTTCGTTATTTTTTTTTTGAGGTCAGTTTAATATGACTGTTAAATATCCAAATGCAGTAAGATTCACTCATAGGGACTATTTTACACAATTCATTGACATTTCTTGATCAATTCCAACATTTTGTTTAAGCCGAATCTTGAGTTCAATCCTAACTTAACACTTAAACTCTCCCCGCTTCAAAATATCTCATTGTTGTCATTGTAATTTTGAAAGAATTTTTCTGCTGGATATTTGATACAAATCAATTTTTAAATCTTAAAATCACCAAAGAGAGATCAATTGCACAAATTCTTATATAGTATAAATTCTAAGTTTGTATAAAAGGACATAAATTCATTCTAGAGTTTTGCAGCTGGTAATATTATATAAAATACTTATTTGTAACACTTTTAAATACTAATGCAATATATATATGTAAATCGTATTTTTCAAATTTTTTTAGTTAGCTATTAAAAATAAGAAAAAAATTTTATAAAATCCAGAGAATTCGTGAACGTTCTAAAGATTTAAAATACTAATACTAAATTCTGAAATCAGCAAAACCCTATTTTATAAGTCAAAAAATTTTACAACGTCGTATAGGTTAAATAATTAAATAGCTATTTATTACAAAAAAATTAGAGTAGCCTGGCAAGCCTTATTCAATTAATTAAATTTTTTACAATTGTTAAAGGATTCTGTTACATGAATACTCAGTTCATTCACATGAATACTAATTTAATTAATAATTATTAAAAATAAATTTTATATTTTAATTTATTATTTTTTTATCTTTATTTAAACTTTAGTTTTATAATTATGACCGTTCCCATTCAAATTCAAATTACTCTTTTTTTCGTAGTATTAATAATTGACGTTAATGTATAGTATAGTATACTTGACGTTTGTGTAGTTCTAAGGTATAAGTTGATGTAATACTAGAATTAAATTGATACTACTCAAATATTTATTAATCTCTATACGAAAGCACATACAGAGTGAACTTCATCTGTTGTTTGAATTCAATAAGATCGTAATTCAATTCTTTATTTAGCTTTACAAAATTCTTTATTTCAAAATATTGATTAACTTCTTTTTATTATGTGAAATAAGTTGAAGGACCTCTTGGCAACAAATCCACTGTCTGAACAAGTAGTTGGACATATAATGAAATTAAATATGAGATTAGAAGAAATGTATATTTTAAACAATAGTGTTATAAATCCGAAATAATTTTATTTATTTTAAAATAAAAGAAATTCAACATATATTATTTACATACAGATATTTATTTTCTAATTTCTATTACATTGTTTAAATTCTTGAATGTATTGGTTATATTAGAATTATCTCATAAAACCCCTAATAGAACAATATAAAAATTTACTGAATTGTAAAAATAAAAAAAAAAATGAATGTCTTTTTCTAAATTTCTAATCAAAATAATAAAATTTTCACTGAATTAACATTTTTACATCGTTATATATAAAAAATATAATATGTATTTTCCCGTTATTTACATATAATAAATCAAATATAGGATTGTATATCATTATAACACTAGATATATAATAAAATAAACAGTTAATCCTTGTATTGTTGTTATATGAACGTTTTAAACGCACGCAATAAATGTACAATTTCTATAATAATATATTAGAAAACATCCCGTTACAATATTGCACTAAACAACAACAACAACAACAACAAAAAATTCAGCAAAATAACTGTAATTGTACGTATTATTATTTTTGTTCATGAGAAAAACCGTTTTTAGTGGAATTAGAGAGGTGATTTATGATTTTTAATTTTGTAAAATTCAATATAGGTATATATTATCTGTAGCTATAGCTATCAATGGTGCGTGAGAGTAAGTACAGTATAAGTAAAGTAAGTATTTAAATTAAATTTTCAAAAATGTCCTTTTTAATATAACGGTTTTTGTATTCCGTATTGAAATCTCAATACATTTTGAAAATTTAAAAACAAGAAAAAACCAAATTTAGTAAATTTTCGGAAATTTATTGTTATCTTAATATCCTGCCTGCGTCTATTAATATAGAAAGTTACTGATAAAACTTATCATGACTGTTTTAAAATTAAATATGCAATAAATAAAAATGTTTTGGGTGAAAATTTTATTTTAATGTTTTCCGAAAGAAATTTTTTGCCATTAAAATTTATTGTTATTTAATAATGGGGTGGGTTAATAGTTTTATAACTTGAGTAAAACATCATCTGCTTTTGTATTCAAATATGTATTGTATAAGAGAAAATAATAAAATACGTTTAAATTTGCAAATGTCATTTGATTTATTGTTTCTTTTTTGTTGTTTTTTTTTTTTTTTTAATATAAATAGTTTGAAAATTCTTTTATTTTAATAAATTTTATATTCATATATATTTAAAATATAATTTTTAATTTATCAGCTGTACAAATTAACCATGGGATATTATGATAATATTAATAAATTGAAAGGAATTAATTTCATAATACGATTTTAATAAAGTTTTTGTATTTAAATAATTTAAAGTTTTTAAAAAAATAATGGAATTAAAAATTATATATAATTTATCCTAGGATTTTAAACACAGAAAAATCTAAAAGTGTTCAGTCTGTTTATTTTGTTGAATGTAATACTAAATTGGTTAAAATTTATAAAATAAAAATATAGTTTGAAAGTAATGAGTACAATTGTATTAAATAAATTGACAACATCCTTTTATTATAGAATTGAACAACAGAGTTTTGAAATTCAATATTTCAAAAAAATTTAAAAATGGTCTACGAATGACTAATTGGTTCGAATAAATGTGTCACTTTTACATTTGACACTAGTATAATTTACCTTTACATTTTTCAATAATATTTGAATACACTATTATATATTTTATTTGACAGAACTTGTTTTTGTTGGAAATCTGTGACATTTAATGACAGGTGATTCTTACTTTTAAGAAGTTAAAGAAATATTACCAAAATGGACTTTTGTTATTGTTTTTGAAATAGAGGATAGCATATGCCATCCTAATGCATCCAAGTATTTAAACTGTGAGCAACATTTGGAAGAATGTGGAAAATATGGAGGTCATCCCAAATTGCAAGAAAAACTAAACTTAGAATATTCCAAGCATGTATAAAATCTGTCCTCTTATATGGTAGTGAAACTTGGCTAGGTAATAAGAAAGAAACATATAAATTACAAGTATTTGTAAACAAGTGCCTCCGAAACTACTGGTCAAGAACCTATCGAAATAGAAATTAAGAAACGAAAATATAGGTGGATATGTCACATTCTTAGAAGACCCCAAGACTGCATAGCCAGGCAAGTCCTGGAATGGAACCCTCAAGGAAAAATGTTGGTAGACCTAGAAATACATGGTGTAGAACAGTAGAGCGAGAAATAACAGAACTAAATAAAACATGGTCTCAAATGAAAGTCATAGCACTAAATAGAAACAGATGGAAAGGCTTTGTGGAAGCCCTATGCTCCCAAAAAGAGTAGAAAGGAAAAAAAAAAAATTTAAACTGTGGACTAGGTTTTTAATTTGGTACGCGGACATGGTTGCCATCCACACCACACACTATCATCGAACAATCATTTAAATTTTTTTTTTGTTTTGAAAAATATGTTAAATGTCAAAAGTGTTTGACATTTTTGAATTTGAATTTTTCACAGTTTTTATTTAAATACAAAGTTCTGCCTATTTAATTTTTTCCTTCTAAAATTATGACATTTAATATTTTTTTTGAATGTTAAAATATTTTTCTAACTTAATTTTATAATTATTTTAAATTTTCTTAATTCTTTATAATTTTATGCAACATAATTTTATTATTTTTTCAAATCGGAAAATCTTAACCTACTTTTGGGTCTAAAATTGATAAACACTAAAAAATAAAATGATTAATATGACATTTAAGTTGTTCAATTTGTCCTTACTCGATACAACTCACAATGCAAACCAAAGACTCCGCCCACAAAAATCAAAGTTTTTTCATTTTCTTCCAACCAACTTATCAACCTTCCATACGGCCTTTCAACTTGCCCATACATAATTCAACTTAGTAAGTACGCGTATCAAGTTGAAAACCTGGTCCATCGTTTATGGGCTGCATTACACGTAGGCCATACGACCCTACATTTTAATTAATATTGATTTTTTAATAATTACTATTAAAAATAATTTATTTGCAGAATTATTGTTATAGAACTATTGAAGATTTTTTATATTATGTTACCAAAAGGAATTTTAAAATTTTGTTTAAATAAAAAATTTCTATAATATCAAAAATAAAAATTATAATTAATATAACTTACCTTAATAAAATTTCTAATGCATTATAATTGTTTGTTTGTAATAGATAATCCATTTTGAAAAAATTGTTTTTAATAGATTTAGAATATATACAATTAGAAAAATTATAAAGTATTATGGAGAAAAGTTTTTAATTAAAATTGACTCAATTACACAATTTTATTTAAAAAATTTTAAAGAATCAATATATGTGAACTTTATAAAGTAATTAAAACATTTAAGTATTTATAATTAGTATTTTAATTAATACTAATAGAAAACACAACAAATGATCTTTAGTGTTGTGTATAAAAGTTTATATTCTACATTATAAAAATTTAATTTTCTTTTTTTTTTAATTACTTAAAATTAATTAAATAATAAGTACATAAAAGTGTTATCCTTACACTTATCAACACTTTAGTAAACTAATCATAGCATAAGTTCTTTTGAAACCTGTTACCTATTGTTTTCTGAATTGACGTCAATGGGGAAAAATACCTTGGTTTATGCCAAACTTGTAGCTTTTTGTTTTAATTTTGTGGTTTAAAATTCGAATTGAAATAAAAAATTTCAAACTGATTCATTCAATATTTTTTGAAATATATGTTGTAAACATTATAAAACAATATACCAGATATATAAACATAAGATTTTAAATATTATTTTTTTAATGGGGATTTCTAATTAGTGGTTAATATTTAATAAGAAAAACAACTGCAAATTTTATTGGTTATAAAAAAATGACTTAATATTCAGTCATAATAAATTTAATTTTAATTTTGTATAAATTATTTATTTTATATAAATAAAATTTTAAATAAAATAAATTTTTTTTTCGTAAATATCTAATTTGCTTTTAAAGAGGCATCCACGGGATTAATATTGATTTATCATTTGATTGCACTCTAAGAATTTTATTTTATAATCATAATCAGCTGGGGTTTTTTCATTTAAATGTTTTTCAAAAATTTGTAATAATAAGTTATATTTAAATATTGAAAGCATGAATTTGGGGCCTATTGCACCAACAACTTATCACTATTCAAATTACCAAAAAATTTTCGATAAATTTAAAACTCCATTAACAAAAAATCAATGAAGTTTGGTTAGTAAAAAACACTTACTTATTAAAATATGATTATTTGTTTTATGGTATATGCAGCGCTGACGAATTTAAAATCTATAATAATAATTCTGAAAGTAGTTTAATATTTATTTCCAATAGGCTTTAACCATGACATTTTTCTTCTGAAAGAGAAAAATGCATTTGAACATGCATTTTACAGTTAATGAGCGTTTCAGGATCATTTTTGAATTTGAGAATCGAGATTAAGCAGATTCTTTGATTCGACTAATAATTATTTTCTTTAATTCAGAATACGAAAATTTTATCGAGATTGAGCTCTTAGCTTATACTCTTAACAAAGAATCTGAAAAAATAATCTAAGCACACAATTTTTCAGAAAATAATCTTAGCACCCAGTTCTTTTTTGACAGATCTGAATCTGCTCTGACCGAAATATAGATTAAATCATCAGTACGTCATTATTTCAATATCTCATTATTTATTTAAAATAATTATTATGCCAATAATTACGATTTTGGAAATATTCTCTTCAAATATTCTAAATATTTTTTTATAAATCATTTTACACAACTGTTTAAATGAAAACATATTGAGAATCACTGATTAATAATTGCATTCGTGAGAATAATTTAAAAATTTTCTTTTTTCTGTTTTTATTTTTATTCTCGAGTAGAACAAAAAAAACAACAACAACATAAAATTCTACAAAACAATGTGGGGAAAGAGAAAAACAAAGTTGAAACACTTCCGAGTTTTCAAAAAAGAATTTTTATTTTTGTTTTTATTTTTTGTTTTAATTTTATTTTCTTTCCTCTATTTAACATTTTTTTTTTTATTATTTTTTTATTATTATTTTGTTTTTTATTTCTATTCCCATTCAATGAATTTTCTTATGATGGAAAAGAAAAAATGGGGGGATATATATATTTAAAAGCAATGCTACATACAATTCACTCTAATTTATAAGTTGAAGACTTGAAAGAAAGAAGTTTTCTGGAGAATTGAGGAGAGAAAAGAAAGGAAGAGAGTATAAAATGCATAGTAAAGTGTATGGAAAAAAAAATTCGATCAAAAAATGAAAAATTATAAAAGTATGCGATAATAATAACAAAAATTCAAATTGTACTATTACGTGTGTTGTGTTATATGTGCTTTCTCTCTCTCTTTATAAGAATCTTACTCACTCTATATACATATATCTATTTAAAAAAAGTACTCATTGAAAATAATTTATTTTTTTCTAGAATGAGGTAAAGCGGAACATTTTTTGGATTTGTTTTTTTTTGTTGTTGTTTTTGTAAAATTTTTCTTTTTAGTTTGGTTCGTTGATTACATAATGCATTGCATTTCATATGTTGTTGTTGTTGTTGTTGTTGTTGTTGTTATCTTCACTAAAAAATCTTTGAGTTTTTGCGTTTAAAACAAAAACGAAAACAAAAACTACAAATATAGATAAGAATAGATAAAAATAAAAGAAAATTCGTATTATTATTTGTTTTTTTATTTTTGATATTTTCATTTTTTTTTTAAGAAAATTCTGACCTAAACCTTTTCTAGAAATTTGAAGAAAAATTTTATAGTAAAAAATGTGTATAGTATTTTTTATTTAAAAAATTTTGAAAATTTTCATAATTTTTTTAGTCAATATTTAAATCAATTAATTCAGTACGTTCAAATTTCAGTAAATTTTTATTAAAGTAAATATGACTGAGATTACTTTGAATCTTAAGTTTTTTTTAGAAATTTCACATGAAATTTTCATAAATTCCATCAATGAAAATTGATGACGATTCTTAATATATCTAATTTTTAATATGTATCTGATCAAAAGACATTTGACTTAAAGGTATGATATTCGTATTAGAGAATAAAATGTTTTTATTATACAAGGTGTATAAAAGTCTGATAATATTAGACCCGTATTAGGGAATTAACAAAAATTCCTATATATATGGAGTTGAAACCGACATATGAATTTCCTCTAAATTAAATATGTGACATTTTAATGATTATTAAAAAAAGTTGGCAGTAAACGTGTCTAGTATAGTTTGGTAGTAAAGAGACCTTTTATGGCGTTATCCTACTTTTTTCTAATTTCTATGTCATTTATCGGGTATTAAGATTTGTTCAGCATTTAGATTCTGTCACATCCAACATAAAGGAGAAAAACTTCAGCAAGTGCGCAAAGTCGGGCTAGAAATCAACCCAGGTAAAACAAAGGTCTTGAGAATAAATATCATCAATACAGAAATTATCACAATAGAGGGACAATCGGTCGAATATGTTGATAGATTCTCCTACCTAATGTGCTACTAACAACACATGGAGGTACATAAAAAGATGTCAACAACAGACTACGTAGAGCCAGAGCAGCCCTTGGTCAATTAAACCCAATATGGAATAACGGCCAAATAACAAGAAAAACTAAGATTAGAATATTGAAAGCATATGTAATGTCAACACTTCTCTATGGTAATGAAACTTTGCTGACTACACGCAACATCAGACAAAAACTCCAAGTATTCGCGAATAAGTGCCTAAGAATCATATGTAGAATGTTCTGGCCCAACACCATCAGTAATAGGGACTTGCAACTAACAGGCGAAGTACCGGGCAAAATCGAGCCCAGAAAATGGATGTGGATAGGCCACACTCGGAGAAAACCACCAACTAACATAATAAAAATAGCCCGAGAATGGGGCCCGCAAGGTAGTAGAAGGCTCGGCCGACCCAACAACACCTGGCGTCGAACACCTACGGCCGAACTAGCAAGAAACTGGCAAACTTGGGAGGAGACGAAGTTGTTGGCGAACGATCGAGTCCAATGGAAGAGGCAAGTGGATGCTCTATACCAGAAAAAAAAAAAAGATTGTTCAGGACTATAAATACTGATACTGAATAAATACTGAATTAAATGTTACTCTAATTACTGAATAAAGGTTCTAATACTTAAACTGGTATGTCATGTACCATGACGCATTCTTGAGATGTAGACTTCGTATTTCCTAAGCACTAAATATAGAGTTTTGTTGCTGTCTTGACTTGAATAAACCATATTTTAATTCTGATTATATTTTAGTCGATATCAGTAATTTGGATTTATCAAATTAGCTGGTAAACCAAGTTTCTACTTCAAAAATACTTTCAATATGTCGTGCCTGGAATTTTAACAATTAAGTTTAAATAAGATATAATTGTGGATTATCTCAATATTAACTTTGCTATATTTTGCATATAGTCAACTAATCTTCCTAGTCCTACTATCTAATAAGGTTTCTTATACGTTTCATATCTCTTAACAGTTATCTTCAATATTTTAAGCTATTTTTAACTTTTAACCTCTCCATGTTTTAACAACTGTAACTCACAACAACTAATGGAAACACTGTTAATATTTGCAAATATCCACGTTTTATAAAGGAGTTCCAAAAAAATACTTTTGGCGGCATCTATTAGTCTTATTTATTTCTAATTATATATAACATTCAATTTTAAAGAAGTTTATTATTAATTTGATAATTATGACTAATGATTATAATTTTATATTATTATATACTTTTATATTAACTTGCCTGTGTCTATGGGTTTATTTTAATTTTTTTGCTCCAAAATCAAAATTCAACTGAAAACTCATTCTTCTTCAAAATTTAATTAAATTATATAATATATGGTAGCTCTTGTAGCTCTTAAATTTTACGATAAGTGTTTTTTAATTCTTAACATTATCGAATATTAATATATACCTTATTAAATTCAAGTACAACTTTATATATAGTTTTATGTATTTTTTTTTTTTTTTTTTTTAAACTTTTTTTATATTCTTTATAATTTTAGTTCCGCGTTCATTATATCTTATAAGTTCCTGAGGGGTCATAATATAATGAAATTCGTACGTATATATATATGATATATATATATACATACTTAAACTTTATGGGATTGATAATAAGTAAAATAAAACTTAAAAAAAAAACGAAGGGTCTTCACTATATTATTATTATTATTCTTATTGTAAGAGTTGCGTTATATTTTATATATTTATTATAAAATATCTTGAATAAAAAAAGGGTGAGAAAATTATATACAAAAAAAAATAAAATAAAAAACAAAAAAGAGTGAAAGAAACAAAAGAAAACACATTAAAAACTATAACTTAAGAAAAGAATAGAAACAATAAGAAATTTACTGGTAGAAAAATATTCTAGAAAATATAAGAAAAGAAAAAAAAAGACCTTAAAGAAAAACAAAAACCGAAATCGGATCCAAGTGTTTATAAGCAGTATATTGTATTTTTATATATATATATATATATGTATATTAAAATGAATCAAAGAAGTATATATACTTAAGATCACTTTTGAGTTTCTTCGGATGTGCTCATGATTTTATTATATTTGATTATAACTTTTAATTTATTTATATATATATATACTACATACATATATAATATTCCCTATTATATGATGTATATATATATATGTAAAACCTCTTAAATGTGTTAATTCAATTATTATTATATGGAACGGAAAAAGAGCGGAACGAAAATCGTTCATCAACTTACTAATTTTTTTTTCTGTTTTTTTTTTTATTTTTCATTTTTTCAAAGTATGTGCTTCGGAAATAGCTATGGTGGAAAAATGAAATAATTATTAATAAAAATAAAATTGAAGTTTTTCTTTATTATATAGATCGTATATAACTGTATATATTTAACAATCGTATTAAATCGTGAAAATTTAATTTGAACGTTCGGTTTTGTAATTTTATCATTTTAGTTTTTTAATATTTGATAATGGAGTTCAAAGTTTTATGTTTAATTTTTAAAATTCAATTTGGAAAAAAAATTTAATTCATCTTTTAGTTAAACGCGATTTAGGGTATGTTTGTATTGGAGCTGCGATAAGTGATAAGAGTGTCAATACGAGTATAGCGTAGAAAATTTATATTGATAATCGATAATCAAAACGATGCTCCAATATAAACATAGAGATGTTTAAATCATGTATATAGTTTTCAATACCCTATGCTCTTCGAAGCTCTTATCACTAATCGCAGCTCCAACATAAATGCATCTTCAATAAGAGCTGTAATACATTATAATATTAATATGATGCACGAGTTTAAAAACAACGAATTTTCAAAATAAACAAACAACTTGATATTTGAATCAATCTATAATCTATATCATATATAATACTTAGAAGTTCAATAACGGTAAATCCTCAAAAAAAGATTATTGTAATAGTTGAACATTTATTCAATTGATAAACGAATCTAATATTATAATCTATTCCCAATTTTTGTAATTTTCTGGAGCTTGAACAACAAAGTACTAATCATATAAGCTTTAAAGATGGAATTCAGTGACGAGGTGCTATTAGAAATGAAGGAACTTAGGAGGAGTTAGAAAGAACTAAAATGTTCGATGTATTCGCTTTGCAAGACATATCACAAACTTAAATATAAAATTAGAATAATATACAAACAAAAAGAATTGTGAAAATTAGATTGTGGAGTGACATCACAGATGACTCATCAATAGAGTGTCATCAGTATGTGAAATTAATTCTAGTTAATTCATTCAAATAATTCTAAAGAACTTCTTTCATGTTCCTAAGATCTTTCTATGTACCTTAGATACAGACAAGCTGATTACCCTAAAAGTTCAACATTTAAAAAAATAGAAGTAATTCAATAACAACTTTTCAATGTATTCCAAGAGCCGTGCTGCCAGACTTTCGTTATTTTATAAAAGCTGAAAGTTTTTCAACGCCAATTTTGTAATACAGTAAGGAACGATTTGGCTAGTATGTATTTGAGGTCATCGTGGCATTGGCAGATAACTTAAATAAATTCTAACTGTAAATTGTAACTGTACCTACGTTATAGTAGTATAAAATTTGAATTTCATACATGTTACCTGGGTAACTGCTAGAAGATATTTCTTTAGCCGAAAGACTGTTACGAAAGTTTTAACACCTAGTCTGTTAGACTGTCAGACCCTAGTCTGTCAAATATTGACAATGCGAAAAATGGGGACTCAAAATATGTATTTTTTAAACATCAGCTGAAAGTTTAAGTTCTTATAATACTTTTAGGCAAAAATTTTCAATTTTGAATGTCAAGTCATTCACAATAATAAAATGCTATTAATTCATAGTAAAGAGCTAGAAGTCCGTTAAAACTCTTGTTACATTAATAGAACTCTACAACATAAGGGAAAGTCGTCTAATGATCTAATTTCTGACAAAATTTAAAACTATTATAAAAACTCCAAAAATTTGATTGTATGGGTATTTTTACTCAAGTACATATGTATATATACATATACAAATTTAAAAATTAAAAAATTTTCGCTTCTTTAATAATGGTTTTAGCTTGTTGATTTTTGTTTTTAAGGTTATGTTGTAATTTTCTGTTTTTTTTTTTGTTTCATTCTATTGTATATTTTTTTGAATTTTATAAAACCCAAATGCGCATATTTAATATCTTTTATGATAATTACGTAATTTCGTATTCAAAGTGTATATTCAAAAGTGAATATTAAAAAATTTGTTTTGGTTTTATAATTTTTTTTTTTTTTGAAGGGAATCGAGGCAGTATATATGTATATATACGTACTCTAATTTTAAGTTGTTTTGTTCCCATTTAAAAAGTCTATTATTAGCAATACCTTAGAATTTTAAATTCACATACAAAACACTATTACATTATATACGTTTACTATCAAAATTATTCAAATTTTGACTGGGTGTTCAGGGGAGTGTGAAATTTTATTTCTTATTTCATTTTTTTTTTTTTTTGTTTTTTAATGTAGTAGATAAGTAGATTTCTACCTCATATACTCGTACTTAATTAGAATTGGCGTTTTTTTTTTTTGAAAAATGATTGGTTTAATAGTTTTGCTACTATTAAACTTCTGCAATCTGTTGATTGAACATAGTATACGAGTACTCCATTAAAAGTTAGAAAAAAATAAAAAAAAAAAAACCTAAATACAACCATTATATTTTATCGTATTTATTTTAATTTTATTTATTCATGCTGGTAGAGAAGGTGAATTTTTTTTTTTAATGTTTGGATAAAATAGATTTTAATGAGTTTATATTAATAATCTAATTTAACGCGGTATAAATGATAAAATAATTTTTCTGGAAATTTTGAATTGTTTTTGGAAACTGAAGGGTGTTGCTTAGAAAGCAGTTTGATTATTATTTGGATTAAATATTTTGGTTCCAAATATCTAAAGAGTTTCATTAATTAGCTTTGGAAACTATGGGGATTATCACAACACACAAGTGATTTTAACACTTTTTTTTAAGATACTTATAGCTCCTATTGTTACTTTTAACTTGAAGGCCCCTAGAATACAAAATAAAAAAAATATTCAACAAAATCAACTAAAGTGTCTTCTATTAGTGGTAGTCTAAGGCGACATGATATTCAAGTCATGAGTAGAGGTTTTTCGAATCTATTTAAAATCAATCTAACTATTAAGACTGAAATTTCGTAAATATTATTTTTCTTCTCATTTGAAAAAAAATCTGAGATGAGGAACAATGGTTCGGTTTCGGTGTAGGCCAACTGACTATCGTTCAGTAATTTTATACCCACATAAAAGAAATTAGAAAAGGATATACTAAATTTACCATTATGTGGACGCTGTAATGGAGAAGGATAGGTATAGATTGAGTGTATTGATCGGGCCAGAATCCAAAAGTAAGTCAATTAAGCTATGTGTGTCCTTATGTCCGTCCATTTAACTGCACAATAACTCAAAATCTAAATGAGATAGGATATTAAAAAATTATCACAGATTCGTTGTTTTTAAGAGCTATCTTTGCTAATTCACTAGCTCTATGGATTCCAGTAACTCTCGCACAACTTTTTTTTTTATTATCTCTTTTTCAGGTTCGAACTTAACTTCATGTTTAATAAACAAAAAATTTGTGTGCAATTTTTTCAAAAGTATTTGTGAGTTTTATGGCTTAAATTTACAGAAAATTAAGTTGGTCTAGTGCACCAGGCTCAAAATATTGCGATACAACTTCTTTTTTATATGAGTATAGCTTAATTTATAATGAAGATGAGTAAAATATAGTAAATTTGGTATGAGAGTTTGGAATATCTGCCATATAATTTATATTTTCTTTTATATGTAACTCAGAGTCTAATGACTTGTGTATTTAAGATTTTGGCAACATTGATATAATCCGGATGATATAATGCTTATGTTCCGTTCGTGCGTTTATCCTCTCCTCTCCCCCGTTTTATATAAATTTAAATTTTATCGCGATTTATTACAATGTCAATTAATAATCGTGAATTGACTGGAAAGCATATTATACATTTATTGTGATATACTCTCACAGATGAACCTTATTGAATTTTCAATACCGTTGTTGACTTACTCTGCTTGCATATCTCAACACCAACCTTTATCGTGTTTTCTTTTAAGGAAATGTTTATATGTAAAATCCAAATTACAAATTCGTTTAAATATTCTTGAATCAATATATGTAATTTGAAAAAGAAAGGTGGTCTTAAA
Organism: Dolichopus griseipennis; assembly: GCA_963082915.1. Classification (NCBI taxonomy): domain Eukaryota; kingdom Metazoa; phylum Arthropoda; class Insecta; order Diptera; family Dolichopodidae; genus Dolichopus; species Dolichopus griseipennis. The sequence goes on from OY720443.1 coordinate 24,040,047, forward strand.
TATTAATAAGAAATAAGTTTATAAAAAAACTATAAAAAATGAGGACATCATCTTTAGCAAAAAAAAAAACAAAAATTAAACTAAGTCTTTTACATTTACTTTATCCATGCACATAATATATATATATATATATATAAGAGCAATAAGAGATCGCGTTTGTTAATTTTTTTGCCACAAAAACCAACAACAAGTTTTTCTGCTTTTCCAAACTAAACAAAGTTTTTCAATTTAATTTTTCTTTTTTTAATGCAACAAACGTTTTACTTTACTCGTATATTTATAAATTACGCGATTTGTTTCTTTTTAGCGCAAAAAGAAAACAAAGCAAAAGTAACGAAACTTTTCTTTTTTTTTTTTTGTGTTTTATTTTTTTATTTGTCAAAATGAGGTTAAACTTTTACACGATACGATATAACTGTACACAGTATAGATGAAAAGAGAAAGAAAGAAAACAAAAACAAAGATAAGTAAAGAAATTTTCTTTCTTCTTTGATCGTAATAATTTCCAAGTGTTTTTTTTTTTTTTTTTTATTTCAACTTTCTAATTGCACAATAAAAATTTTCTATGCAAAATATATATAAAAATTGCAATATCTATTGATGTTTAACTTAACTGTAAATAAAAAGTTAAAGAAAAACAATGACTGCTGTAAATATTCTACTGTGCTTAAAGTATAACTGTATAAAGCGCATAAAAAAAAAAAATAAATTGATTTAATTGCATAGTTAATGTTATGAAAAAGGTATGAAGATTCTTTTTATTTTAAAGAATTATGACCAATAACGGTTTATTTAATTTTAAAATCATATAAAAAAAACAATAAATATTATATGCATTAAAAAACCCTATTTACCGTTTAGAATTTTTAGGTAGGTCAAAATATGATAAAACTATATGACACCCAAGGAGAGATTAAAGTCTACTTTGAGTTTTCATATGGTATAATTTATCAATTATGTTCTATGGGAAAGTTATTGAAGGTTCTGTTGAATTGAATTTTGAGGAAACTTGTAAGACCTCCGACACGAAGACAGTAAACTAGCTATTTTATTGAGCTCAATTGTCGTTCTTTTATACATAAGGTCTCTTCACGAACAAAAATTATGTTAACTCTTATTATTTTTGACAGTTTTCATTCCATTTGTTTATTCTACTGTGCAGCATTCTCAACCAATCAGAGAACTACAAAAACAACATTCCAAAGAAAAAGTATTGCTACACTTATACATAACTTAAAGTGTAGCAAACTTATATGAACGAACGGATTAAAAATAATACGTTTATTAAAAAATAATAAGCCTCAAGGCTAGTATTTTAATAACTTATTAAAAATACTAACGTAATTTTCATTTGACAACTGTCAAAAATAAAAAGTATTGATATTATTTGTCAAATTATCAAATAATAATTTTTGCTGCAAAAAACACGCTCACGAGACAAGACATATTATTAGATAATAAGTTAACTTATTAAAATTTAATTTTTTTCCTGAAGAGACCTATAGTTTTTTTTCTGAAAAACGTTTTTGAAAAGTCGCATGCAAAAAATCCTTCGCTCGATATTTTTGTGTGAATGAGGTCTTAAAGAGAAAATATAAGAGTTCATCTTCAAATAAGAGAATGCAATAACAATATCTCATTTTTTCTAAATTCTTAACTGTTAGGCCAACAAGACTAACTGCGTCAAGAGCGAAGTCGCTGGGCATACAATAATCGATTTTAATGAATTTCTTGTACATTGTCATGTGCCCTGAAGCTTATCAGACTTAGTTTTAAATTTATAAAAAATGTATTTTCAATATTCATAATATATTTGTTATGTTCGTTATAAATAAAATTCAATTTGTTTGAATATATTTTAGTTAACTTGTTAACTTAATACTTATGTTATGTACAACTTCCTTTGTCAAAAGTGTATAAGAAATGTCAAACAAATGTTATTTTGCATAAACGTCAAACCGTAATAGTGGTGGGACTTATGCTAATGAAAACATTTCAATATTCAGTATTAATATTATATTTTACTTAAAGTTATTTCTATATCTGTGAGTTATATTAATTGTTATTGACATAAAATATTAATTATTTCTTTTTGTTATTAATTTGAACCCAGTGATGAAAAGCTATTTCCAGCTATATCCTATATTCAAGTTGAAAATCAGAAAAAAGATAATGTTCACTGGCTCTGGGATTCCATTTCGTACCCTTAAAATGAAACTTAGCAAGCCCTTTAAAGTAACGAATGAGATGTCTTTGAGCCTCCTTGAATCTAAAGACATCATTTTAAAGGCTTGTGAATGAACAAACCTTGGAGATAATACACATTTACTACAATTCTGAATCAATCTGTTAATTCTCTGATGTCAATATTAACTAATGAGTAATTCTGTGTTTTTCTTACGTAACTCTACAACACTAAAAAGGTTTTATTTAACAATAAAATACTAAAATTTGACAAGATTAAACATGATTTCGTAAAATTTTAAAATGTTACACTGTACTGCACTTTTTTTCTAATATATTTTTGGCTTCCATTAAAGAAAGCTGAAATTTTTAATTTCTATGCTATTCTCAAAAAAGAAACCAAAAACAAAAGAACCAACTGGTCTATTTATGAATATTTAATTCTTTAAGTAGAAAATTAAAATAAAACCACAAAATCAACCAGTAGAAAAAAGCAAAATATATATATATATTATATACTTATACAATATAATACAATCAACAGATTGAGGGAGCAATTACAACCAATTTTCTGTTTTTTTTTTCTGAATTTAAAATTTTTTGAATCGATTCAAAAGACATGACCAAGAACCGTGAACAGGAAGTTCAGATGATGTCAACAAAATACAAAATGTAAATAAAACAAACAGGAAAGAGCGAAAGAATTAAAATAAAAAAAAATAAAAACAAAAACTTAAATTTTTAAGAGAAAAAAATAAGAAATTATATAAGTAACAAAATATTTGAAAGGAAGAAGAAACAAACGGTTAGTTGACGGGTAAAAATTTTTGAAGGCAAATTTAATTGGGGTCAAAAGCAGAACAAAATTATTACATTCTATGTTTATTCTAAAAATTAATTTTCTTATTATATAAAAATTGAAATCCTTTCCTGTTTTAATTTCACTAAATGAAATTGCGTAGTGTTTTTTCTTTCAAAGTGTTTTAACTATATTAGCTCAAAAAAAAATTAAACATATCATGTTTACATGTCGAGTGTCTTATTTTTGTAGTCCATAGGATTTCGAAATTAATTTCGGAAACAATGAGACATTGGTTTAGAAATTTTTCTGAAAAAAACAAAATAAACTTTAATTCCGGAAAAAGTCCCGCAAAATTTTTTTAATTTATAATTTAAAGAAAATGAAGTGCTGCGTCCAGAGAACTCTCGCTTATCAAATTATTAAATAATTTGGATATGCTCTGCAAAAACAAGAATTGAAATTAGTTTGGATACTAGCTCCAAATGAATTTCAAATTTTTTTCCTAAACAGCGTCCAAATGCTATAAAAATATTAATCCAAAATGTTCGCCCTATGACCTATTTCCCATTTGTCAATACTCATCTATGTATGCTTTATTTCCATGCCATCTATTATCTTAAATTAAGAATCATTTATTATTAATTATTACCATAAAGTACGACTTGATCGAGATTCAGATCAAAAGCCTTTCGATTGAAAGCACATCATCTTAACTATAGCGCAATTTATTAGGTATTAAAGTTTCACAACTAGAAAATTTCTAATCTATGTTTAATTCAAAATTTTCAGCTAATCCTTACATGATATGGTATCACTAATATATGCTATACTGTCATTTCGGATAGATTGATGAAAGAATGACAGATTGGTAAGCAATTATTTATACGCTCTTACCACCAATATTCAAAGCGCTGCATTGTCCTTCGTCTATTTGACAGTTTTAAATAGTCGTTTACATGACTCTGATCATAGTTAATAAATCCACAAGAAAGTAAATGATATGGTATCGCTCATGGTATGAAAAATTCGGTAACGGATTTTGTATAGTCTTGTTAAGTGCTTAAGTGTTGCCGTCAATGATAATTTTTAAATTTTTTACATTATATTGCCAATGATGACATGTAAACACAGTTAATCAAAAATAAAACAAAAATATCAAATAGCAAAAATGACGTGTTTTTGTAGAAAGTTTTTCTTTCAAATATGTATTATACAACATGTATAGACATGATGGTAACTAAGAACTATGAAATTTGAAAACTATGAAAAATAAAAAAGTAAAAACTATTTTTCAATATTATGAAATTAAATTTAGAGAAAAATCCTGTTGGGAATTTGAAGAATTTTCGTATTAAGTACATACCAAACCCTGCTTGTAATACTAGATATTTGTTATTTTTTGATTTTTGGGGTTTGTACATTTATATATATATGTATTGTATACATACAACAATATATAATTACACAAAAAAAAAATAAAAGGAATTAAAAAAGGATACAATTACAGACGACGACGTTATGGATTAAACAAATATATAAAAAAAAAATCATTTTGTATACTACACTACAACTTTATACGTTATAATTTGAAGTTATGGATTTAAGGATTCAATTATTATTATAATCATGGGAATGGGAAATTAAAAAAAAATCTAGGAATATACAGAAAACTTCCTGTTCTAAATTTTTACTTTTTTATTTTGTTACTAGATCCTTTCATTAGAATTTAGAAAGTGTTTCGATTTTTTTGATAGTTTCTATTTTCTATTTCAGCCCTAGGGACTCTAAAATGAAAAAAAATAATTTTTCATTGTTCAGATTAATTGTGTTAGTATTTTTTAATTAGGTTATTTAAATTAATAGATATAATATATACATATACATATGTATTTATAAAGTTATATCCAAAATAAAACAGTTGATGTTATTATTTCATAGCTAATTAAATTTCTAATATTGAATTTCAAGTTTTTTTTCTAATTAAAAAAATAATTACAATTTTTAATTTTAGGGTTTGATGGATGTATTAGTATATTTAGTTACTTATAAGTAGGGCAAATAAAAATATGCATTAGCATCTTTTTTTTCCTTATGTCTTATCGATAAATGAACAAGATAGTAGTTCGTTTCAACAAAAATTATGAATTTTAAGCTAGTTTTGTTAGGGCATATTATTGCATATTTCACTTGTTAGAGCATATTTTGCATATTTTAACTTGTAAGACCATATTTTGGTATATTTTGACAAGTTTCGTTCGAAAGATCATAATTTTTTTATTTTTCTTGCATTTAAAATATTTTTCATAAAAAAACATAAATGTTAATGTCACTATTTAGATATTTATTTATTTAAAACATCATTCTTTCAAAATAAGCAAGTATGTATTAGGTATTTAAAGAAATCTCTATGTATGCATGTACATATACATATTTATTTTATTATTCCTTTCAACTTGATTCAGAAACTTTCAACTTGATTAAAAACTATATCTGCAGCTTTGACTGGTGAAGCGATACACAATGCTACAATGAATTACACGATAAACAAAACTATTGCATTTAAATTCACACCAATTTACGCAGTTAATTTAGAAAGGAGCTTTTAAATGTACAAAAGCATCCTACGATCGAAACGGAATAATTTCTTATTTGAAAATTTAAGTGAAATGGTTGTGATATATTGCAACCAAAATTTCAGTTAAACTAAGTTTTTAGTTTTACTAGATGTAAGATTTTCGTTATTTGGATTAATTTTTATTTTAATTTATGTTTATTTATTTTTTTTAATTTTAACTTATTCTACTCTCTTGTTTTAATATTTATATTTTTTATCTAATTTTTTATTCATGAATTAATTTTATATTACTTCATTAAATTTAACTTTAAAATAAAAAATTATAATAAAAATAATATATAAAAAAGTAAAAATCTATCTGCTATCAATTCTTAAATTTAAACAACTTTTGAAGATGGTGTCACTAGCCCACCTTATTAATATTCATTTTATTTGAAGCTTTAAAAGTAATGGATCTTTTTTTATGTATTTGATATCCTTTTCATAGAGCATATTTTAAATGCTTAAAATAGATTTTTTAGAGCATATTTTAGCGCTTAAAACGAATTTTTTAGAGCATATTTTTATTTGCCCTACTTATAAGTAACTAAGTATATACTATTATAAAAAATAATATTTAGCAATTTTATTTATAAAATATTATGCAGCCCAAACTAGTTGGATTAGGTTGTACAGAATACAACAGGTTTGCAAACCTGTAAAAACTTGACAAATCAAACGAAGTTAACAAAACTTATTTATTCTCAACCGTATGATTGGTATACACAATCACAATACAAGAAATAAAACTAATTTCTATTTATCACTTATTAAAACTTATCAATAACAGACAAAATTGTCTTTATAATATTCTAAAAGCCTTCAATGAGTTTCCTTAAGCAAATTAAATCTATTGGTGCCATTTGCCTGAATAAAAAAGGAATAGTACAATATAAAAATAATCAGTTTTAGTTTCATTACTTTTTTTACGTATATAATTAAGTTAATTTATAATCTTATTCTATTTTTCTATTTCGGCGTTATGTTCAATCGAAAAGTCTCGGATTCAAACCCTGGTCATATCTAATAAAAAAATATAATGTATATTATAATATTTTAATAAGAAGTCCAAATTACAAATAGGCAAAGGAATAATAATATGTATTATAAGGTAATATTTACTATTGTCTGGTACTACAAATAAAATAATTAAATAATTTAGCTTTTACATTACAAACTTGGAATTAAATGTAAAACTAAAATTGTATATTAAAAAAAAAAAACTTTTATCCAAACAATATCAAAAAATTATTTTGTTTTATATGAAACGTCAAGAGTGTCAAAAGTCAAGAATGTATGACTTGGAACATTTTACTGTTAATTTATAAAACGTTCAACGTCAAATATACAGTTATGGTTTACTATATATTATGCGACATTAGTAACAATATGTTAAAATTAAAACAGCTTTTATTGCAGTATATTCACATAAATTTAGAAATATTGCTGATCCAACAATATCTAGTTCATTAATTAGAACGTAAAAATTCTAAAAGACGAGTTTTTCTGAAGCTGAGATATAAAAAAAAATCAGATTTTAATTTTTGAGAGTTTTAAAAAAAAGAGCTTTTGATTTACAACATTTTAAAAGCCAATATATCGTACCGAAAATCAGCTCTGTCAAAACAAAACTTACGAGCACCATTTTAACTATCATAATTTTACAATTGCCTTAAACAAGATACGCGAGCTCCTGGCTACTTCAAACATAATGATTCGTGTTCCTCTTTTTCAAATCCTTTTGCGCTACATAGATTGTTTTAGATAAGATACTTCATACTTATTAATAAAATTATTCTTTAATTGGTTAGGGTTCCAAAATATGGATAAACTTCCAAATAAGTTCTCTAAAACCATTTACTTTAAAAATAAGTCAAAAAAGAAATCTTTCAAATCAATTATTACATAAACTTCAATGTAAAACTACAATCAATTTAAATATGCTTTAAGCCATTTTTATTTAAACTTATAATCAAATAAATTATCCTATAATTAATTTTAAAGTAATTGGATTTCAAAATATAATACAAATTCGAAAATAAAAACAATTTAAATGTCAAAATATTTTTCTTTTAATCCTATACATAAAATAAATTTTACTTTGAATTTTCTCACTTCGTCATCATTTTTCATAATGAATTTATTATTAAAAATAAAAAAAATAAAAAAAAAAGGACACGCGCACACCAACGTCATCTTATTAAATATAAAAGCAGTACACCTTTAAAAACTTTAATTTGTTGTTGTTGTTGTTTTTTTGCACGTTTTTACCTACAATCATACTATAATGTACGTACGAATGAACGGGTATCAATGTTTAACTAGGATCAACAATGAACTTTTTACTTTATTATCCTTGCAATTATTTTATTTTTTTTTTTCTTTTTTTTTTTTGTTGTATTCCTGTTTACTACACAATGTTACGCAAATTGCAATTTCATCATACAACAAAATTTGTATTTGTAGAATTATAATCAAAAAAAATAAAAAATAGAAGGGATGCGTGATATTTACCAATTCAACTATAGGATGATATATAATTATTACATCATATATTTTATGTGAAAGGTTATATATGTTCATACATAATATAATAGTATAAATTTTATAAAAGAATTTTGCAATTAAAAAATAACAGAAGTCCGTCAGTTTGTCACTTCAAAAGATATCCTAGGTTTATTAATTCATAAAATACAACTGTCAAAACACAACTGTCAAACTTTAAATTTTTATGTAGAAACAACATTTTGGTAAATATAAAAGAAATTGCATTAGTAAATATTGCATCCGTTCCTTTTAGAAAAAAAAGTTGATGTAAAGTAGATAGAAGCAGTTTATAAATGGAACGCTAATTTTTGTTTCAGGAGTAGATATAATTTGTCAGATTAATTGTCATACAAATATTTGACATTATAAAACTATCTGTCATTTGAGAAGTTTATTATTCTTAATATATTTAGATATTGAAATAAGTAAGTGCTTATTTATAATCTAATAAAAAATATGATTTAACATAACCTATTCAAATAAAAATCTATCTATTATGAAAAATTTAAAAAAAATCCGCTATCTGCCCAAAATTTTTTAATTATCTAATCCTCTTATCTACTCTTTTACAAGAGCTGTAGATAGAATTAGTAAAGAGTAAAATAAAGTAGTTCACTCCTCATAAAAGAATGAAGTAGTAAAGAGTAAAATAGAGTAGTTCACTCCTCATAAAAGAATGTTTGACTGAAATGTTTTCAAATAAAATTTAAAATCGAGTAAAATCAATGAAAAAGTCTGGAATTCGTACTGAAAATATATACTGATTATAAATTTAACTACTCGTTTTTTCAATTTAATCAATATTATTTCTAATAAAATTAATTTTTTCAATCTTCTTCCATCACTTCGAATACCTTAAAGGTTTTCATGAAAAACAGAGTTGCTAAAATAGTCAAAATAATGCCATTTTAGTTTTTAATATCAGTTTTTATCTCTACTTCTAGTCTCACAGTGTCAAATACATTTAAGAAATTTTAAACTAATATATATACTCTTTTCACATGAACTTGATCCTTTTCAATTGAAAGTTTTCTATTTCAAAGACAGTTTTGCCTTTGGGCTGATTAAAAGCCCCATTTCTTCGAATCCAGTACTTGAATCAACCTATTTGAAAAAAGACTAGTCGATTTTAGAACTTTAATACAGTAAAATAAATGAAAAAAGTTTGACTCTTAAAACCGCCCAAAAAAGAGCCTCCAAGAATACGATTACAAAATTAGGGAGTATAGGTTTTTCAAATCATATCAATTCGACTTCTATTGAATATTTTCTAAATCATTTGTATTTTAATTCAAAATCGGTAGTATAACTAAAATTACTAGTATAATTTTGGAACCAATTGAAGGATCTACAAATTCTCATTCTAAAACGATCATATGAATCCCTAATCTTCAGAGAATCTCACAAAATATCTCTGCATTTCTCAAAATTCGCAAAATAAAAATGAATAAAATTTAAAAAAGTCAACTTGTAATACATCTTAAATTTTTATTTCTAATTATCCTATATATTCTCAAATCTCATGTAACCCCATTCAATCTTCTTCACTTAACTACATACACATATTAATATTACAGGATAAAAGAAAAAGAGTTATATATTTTTTTTTTATTTAACTTCTCACTCTTTAATTTAACATCTCTGATGTAATATAGCTCCTGCATTCAACAGAGAAAATTAAACAAAACTTCTTGATTATCTTATATATTCTTATAAGTTATAACATATAATATGTATATTTAAAAGGTAGTAAATTACATATGTAATAAAACGCTTCGTTCTTTTACATACTGGTATATTTAAACATTGGTATATACACAATAAAATTACGCTACAGTTAATTTTAAGTTAAGAGCCCAGAACATTTCAAGTATCCACTTTTTTTATGCCTATTCCAAATCGAAGTTAAAAAAAAAAAAGTGTAGATATAGAAATAGAAACATATATGTATGTATAAAAAAAAAATTGTATCAAACCAACTTGAAGTAATAAGGATCCTAGATGTATAAACTTATGTAAATGATTCCTGGATATTTATATTATTTAGGGAGTTTCACATTTTTTAGGGGAGTTTAAAATAAAAAAGTTTATAAAGATCATGCTAATTTATATTAACAACTATAGTAAAATAATATACTCTTGTATTATTGCCAGGATTAACTTGGATTCTCTTGGATTCATTGTTATTTCAGGTAATTCAAGAATAAAGGATAATTCAAAGGATTTTTTTTTTAAAAAAAAAATAAACTGAAGTTATGGGAATATTCAAAACAATTGCATTAATTGTACATAAAGTCATTGTTTTTGTTTTGTATTTTTCCAAAGAGAGGAACTACTCCTATAATATACAGATGATACTTCCTAGATCTCTAAATTCATTTTTTTTGTAAGGGAAACCAAGCAATAATGAAAGAAAAATGGAAAAAAAAATAAAAAGAAAACCATTCTAAAATCATTTGTGAGACTAATAAAAGTCTAATTACAGGAATTGTATATATATCTAACTTTATTTAATAAAAGTTTGCAATTATTTTTAAAAGATAACGAATTGAATTGATATTACGTTTGTGAAACCTCAGATTTGGTAAATAATGTTAACAGTCGGATTGGATCCGAGATCAGAATCTAAATTGTTAAACTTCTTGCTATTATTAAACCCAATTGTCCAAACTCTTGCATTTTAAATTTTTGAATCCAAAGTGGGTTTTTTAACTTTAATAAAGCTCAATACATTGAAGAGCCCTTTCGCCCATCGGCTTATTAACAATTAATTACTTTAAATTGAATATAATCTTTTAATTTCTAAAATCTCCTCAAGATTAAGGTAAAAAAAAGGTTTGGCATTCAGGATTAAAAAATTTAAGGGATTCATGGTCTTCGGTGCTCCTTCAACTGTTGGATTAGCAATTCTATTAACAGTTAGCAATCTCTTTTCACAAAATTCTTTCGCAACAAGAGATGAATTTCAAACCTACAGTCTCTAGACTTCAGATCTCAGAGATTAGCTCTTATAGCCTTCCTTAGATATAATAACTATTCTTTTAGAAATATAATCAAATGAAGGCTTCACAAATTTCAAAAGGATGCATCGGAATAGATTTTTATAAATTTGTCGAATAATCGGAAGTAACCATAATTAATTATGAATTTATGGAGTTGTTCGTAGATTAACCGATCTGTATAATTGTTAATATTATCAAACTTAAAAAACCAGCATACTTTAAAGATATCAAAGGTAGCTTTAAAAACAATTAAGTTTAAACCAGGGCATTTGCCATATTAAGTCAAGGCCAGGGTCGAAACAATTCAATTTAGCCAGTTAAGTCAAAACTTCTGCTGGTAAGGCTCCGGTTGGAAAATAATCAATTAATACCCCAATATGAAATGGATCCTTTGAATAAAACCACACCAAAATTTAAAACCAAAGTAATCAACAAACGATCTGAAGATAATAAAAAAGACTCATACTGAAGACTCATTAAAGACACAAAAAAATTTACTTAAACGCATCTTAAAGTTAACCAGACCAACAATTCGTTTAGTTATCATCAATCCAAAGTACATTTGTACCCAAGTACCAAGTACTAATTAATTACTTTTCATTGTAAATAATAATAAAAAAAAAAACATTTATAACTTTAGCCATATAGAACATTTTATATATAGATACTTTATAACATCTTTAAGTTTAAAATCTTTTTTGATTTTTTTGATGAGATGGCAATTAAAGAAATGGTAAAAGAAAAAAAAATTGATGGTAAATGATAATTGTAAGTTGTATATAAATAATTTAACAAGTTTAAAGTTCTTATTTCAAGAAATGAATTTAATTTTTGAAAAATTATTGATATTTACTGAAATTGTATACTCGTACATAATATAATGGAATTACATACTTATATTCGTATATAAAATTTAATAGATGTTCGCTAAATCAAGGCCTAGGTCAAAAACAGTAATCATTTTCAATATACGAGTACTTATAGAGTACTATAGATAATTTTACTTAACTTTATTACATATTTTATGTATCACTATATATATATATATATTTATATATATATTAATAGATTATATTCGTAGGATATATCTATAAGATATGGATCCTAATTACATTTTGTTAGTTTATAATAATGATGAAGAAGAGTTATATTTTAAAGCAATAAATTGGTAGACGTTAAAAAAATTAAAGAATGTACAAGATTGATTTAAAAGTGAAAATTACCTTAAGCAGTTTTAGTACTATGTAATTAAAAAAAATTATATTTTATATATTTATATATATACTGTATGTTATTTATATATACCTACATGTATTAAATAAAAAAGAAGTTCCATTTTATGCGTTTGTAAATAATCGATTTTTTTTAATAATCTTGTACCTTAATCTATTATGGAGTATAGAAATATTCTAAAGTCATTTGCTCCTCGTCAGTTTTGTGATTTGACTTTTATTTGAAACTATGTCTTATTTAAAATTGTTAATTACTCGCTCTCTTGGTCTGTATAAAGTATTCTTAGGTCAACCAATCTTCCTTTTCCTTTAAGACTACCATTTCCGTCCTATTGTCTGACTATGCAATATGGAGATCTTCTAAAAACTTCATTTATACATATATACTTCTTTTTTTACTGGTATTTTGACTGACTTTTGACCGATAGCTTCCCAAAGATCTTCGCTGTGTACTCTTTTTATCTTGTACAACTTGAGGGATTCAGATCCAATGTGGTCTAACTCACAAAAAAAAAAAAAAGACATAAACAAAATAATTATTAGAAATAATTTAAAAATGGCTTCAACTTTTCACAGTACACAGATTTTATGCAAATGCAAGGAATCTAAGGGTTAGACCACTTTGGTTCTGAACTTCTACCTATAATTAAAGCCAACTCATAAATTTGAAAATTTATTAAATATATACATACATTGAAATATATACATTAAATATATACAGTGAAAAAGATTCGCTACAAAAATAAATATATTTCGTTTCATACATCATATTTAAATTTTTTGGACTATTTCCAGTGATTGCGAAGATTTAAGTGGTTATTTTAGAAAAACATATAAATCCCTCATTGAATTGAATTAAAAAATAACAAGGTCTGTCTTTCAGGAAAATTATCAGAAGCATAAGTGTTTCAAGTGTCAAATTTTTAAAATTTCAAGTTTTGACAATTCTTAAATGATTGGCATTTAAAATTTCCATTTTAATCGAAGGATGACGTAGTGGTTAGGTCATCCGTCTTTCAAACAAAGGATCTTGGATTCAAACCCTGCCTATGGTCAGGTCATATTAAATAAAAAAATATAATTTAAAATTTATTATCATAATAGCACCTTATATATTAATGGAAACAGGGGTTAGAGCCTGGACCTAGGCTATTTATATACCATAGTACATAATAAATAAATAACTAAATTTTCAGATTGAAACCATTTTCAAAAGAAATTCTGAATACACAGGACAAAGTTTTAAGATTAATTTTAGTAGATTACTTCTGAAACTTAATTGGTTTCCGTCTTATAGAGTTCTTAGTTGTATATAGATTTAAATTGAGTAGTTGGAGGAGTAATATCCTAATATTTAGAAAATTGCAGATTTAAATGCTCACGTAGGTCTGACGCAATTCATTAAACATATTTCAAGATGATATAAGGATCACAAATATTCTTAGAACCTTATAATCTCAAAAATTTTTATAACGCATTAAAGAACCATAAGATTATATTAGCCCTAAATTGCCCTAAATTGCCCTAAGCTAATGGAATCGCAACGATTAATTTCAGAAAACTTAATCCAATTCAAAAACTTAATACCTTACCTTACCCCAAAAACTAAATATTAACTTAAAAACAATATATTTTATTTAATTAAGATAAGTACATTTCAGCGTTTTATATCAATATTAACTAAAAATTTTATTTGAAATATGACACCATATCCTACCTTAATATGATATCCTTACTTTCACAATTTTCACTTTCCTCCTTCATAATACAGCAACCAAAGACTGGACAAAAATAAAATGGACATTGAATTAATTTCCTCAATTGATTAAATTTAATCCCACATAAATCGATACAATTTCCTATAATTTAAGAATAAAACATATTCTTCTTCTCAATTTATTAACCATATTCTATATTGCCTTTTATTCTATATTTAACTTATCTCCATTTCGAATAGTTGAAGTCTGCCGTCCATTTAAAAGACAATATGATGATTTTTGAAATTGAAAAGTAAAAGATTATAAAAAAGTTGAAAAATATATCAAGAAGATTCAGATGATCCCTTTTTATTTCCTTCTCAAATCAAATCCCAAAAAAAAATCAACTTCCTTCTATTATAGAAACACACATTGTACAAACGTTTGTATACTGAATTGACCATTTTCCATCTTAATATGATATCATATGCACACTATTGGGTATATGAATGTTCGTGTGTGTATGTATATACGTAATCAAAAAAGGATATTAAATAAAAAATTTTCATATTCATAAATTGGAGAGCAAATACACACATGGCAAAAAAAAACAAAAAAAATATAATAAAAGTCACGTGCGCTTTTGATAATCGATTGGCATGTTTTATTGCAGACGTAACTTATGGTCGTTTTGATAATTTTTTTTTTTTGATTTTTTTTTTTGATGGGTGTATAAACTAATTGGCTAATCAAAGGAATATATATATATATATATATATATATATATATATATATATATATAAAATGTATATGTATACAAAATAATAGGGATGACATTTGAATTTATGAAAAGAATAAGAAAACAAAAATCACTATAAAAGAATAAAAGGGGTAAAAATAGTTTTTATAATTTTTATATGATATAGGAATGGCTCAATTATGTTAATTTAATAATTTTAATATTTTATTTTTTTTTTTTTTTTATTAAATACCAACAACAATTGTGTTTTTTTTTTCTATTTTTTTGAGTTTCGTGTCATTATATGATGATTCAATCATAAATGTATGTTTGTATTCAAAATTGTCCTTTTATTTTTTTGTGTATACAAGTGCATTTGATTGAAACAGGTGAATTATTTGATTGGAATTGCACATATTATTTTTTGAATTGAGTACTGAATTAAATATTAAAGGTTGGTAAGAAATTTATTTACATAATGACATAATTTTGAAATATTTTTTAATTCATTTCATTCTTTATTAATCGATTTATTGTTAATATTAAATTTTAAAAGTATCGAATTTTGGGATTAATCGAATTAAAGATTAGGTAGGTAGGTATACAGTTTTCAAAATGAGTTGATTTTCGTTAAGATTATAATGATTTGTCTGTTAATAATTTATAAATATAGTTTCTAACTTGTTTAATATTTACTGTTATTATACAAATTATAACAGTATTAATATGTATAAATATAAAAACTGTCATAATATAATAACGGTAAGTTAATTTGCATTCATAAATTTAATCGTTGGATGAACTTTTTATTTTATACATATTTCATTTTAATTTAATCGTTGATTTTTATTCTTTATATAATATTATTATATAATATTCTTTCCTTTTCTTCGTTAAATTTTTTCAATTCAAGACATAAACCATATACGTAAAATTATTTATCAAAGATATGAACTACAAATTAACTATTTTTAAAAAATTTATCCGCCTGATAATATGCAAAATATTTAAAAAAAAAATTAAGTGGAATTGATAACGAATTTATTTTAATCGGTTCTTGTCTTTAATAAAACAAACGATGAATTGTTACATATGACAACTAGCGCTATTTAAAAAAAAAAAACTTAAATAAAAGATAAATTAAAATTGATTTCCTATTTAAAACAATTGGTTTGTGACTTTAATATTTTTTTGTGATTTTGTTGTTTCAATTTTGTATGTAAAATTTGGTAAAATTAAATTTGAAATAAAATTTTATAAAATTATTTATTAAATAATTATTAAATATTCTAAAAAATTATAATTTCTAATAATAAAAAATATTTAATTGTTATATTTGTTTTTGAATTACAAAATTAAGTTTTATTACATTTGCAAACTAACTAAATTTATAAAATTTTATGTTTTATTTAGAAGTTTTGCTATAAATTTTATTTTTATTAAAATTATGGTGTTGTATGTAATAAATATGTTATCATCAGATCAGATTCAGACTTGATGTAATCCGTGGCCTATATTAGTATTTCACCAAATTTACAATTCATACAGTAACATAAAATTTCTAGTAAAAACATGTTAAATTTGATAAAATTTACAAATTAGTTAAAATTTTCTATATATATTGTAAATTTCATGAAATCGAGGACAGACATAATTATATACGTAAATATACATTTTCTGATATAATAAATTATATTGATAACTATTTAAAATTAGAATCAAAACTTATTTACGGAAATATTTACAAATGAAATGTAAATCCAAATGTCATAAAAGAATTGCATATTTTTATAAACTGTTAAATTAACTCAAAGAAAAAAACTTCATTTCCAAAATACATTAAAATTACCTAAATTGAATTTAAACATCTTCATTTACTAATTAAAACAAATTTACTAATTACTTTACATTTTTTTACATAATTCCAATCTGACATCAACTAAACTAATTAAAAATATGCGACATCTATTTAATACTAGAAGCATTAAAAAAATTGTGCTGCTAACTTAAAACATTTGAAACATCAAATTTGACATTTAAAATATTTTTATCTCTTTTCAACTTTCACAGATTTACTGTATTAGAAGAGTTAAAGTATATATGTTTTTTAATAAAAAAAAAAAAAATTAAATTTTTTTCTTTTTTTAAAAAAAAAAGAATTTTTTAAATTGTCAGTTTTTAAAAATGTTCGGAGAATGGCAGAAAAGAAACATTCGAATAAGTGAGAGAGAAGACCGCTCCCCCAGTTTTTTTATTATTTTTTTTTTATAAATTAAACATACTTTTTATCTATATTTGCAAGATTTAAATTATATTTTTTGGTAATTTAAAGATATAAAAAACAAATTAAAATACATTAAATTGATAAAAAATTAATTAAAATAATTGAATTTTTATTTTTAAATAAAAAAAAAGATGATTTTAAAAATGTAAAGCCTAGAATAAAAAAAAGTTCAATTTTTTGGATTTTTTTTTTTTGTTTTATTGTTGTGTAACTCGCTAATATAGCGAATGTGGAATTGTAGAAGTGTCAAGAGGAGTAACAAATAAAAAAAAAAAGTATAAAAAAGTAAAAGAAATTCCATAAAAAAAAAAATTTTCAAATTATTTTAAGATTCTTTTTAACAAAAAAAAAAAAAATAATTATAAAAAAAAAAGAATGTGAATATTTATTCTATTAAATAATTCTTTAAATGTTTTTCTATTTTATAATTTTAATTTGTGAAAATTATTAAAATAAAAAGTTTTTTATTAAAAAGAAAAAAAAAATTTATATATATAATAAAAAAATGAAATGAATCGCTTCTATTTAATGAAGGATTTAAATCAAGATTATAAGTTTATTAAGTGGCTACTAATACTAAAGACAAAATAGAAGAAAAAAATAATATAAAAAAAAAAAGATAACCAATCAACCGCCTTGTGAAAGAAATTATTATTTTATAAATAAAGAAGTTTTTTTCTTATTTTGAGTTTTTTTTTTTTTTTTAAATATTTGATACATAAATGAATTTTTATTTTAAAAGTTTGAATACCAATAATAATTATTTGCATTTCTATTTAAAATAATCATAAATTATATTTTTTATTGAAAATAATATAAAATTAAAACGCCAATAATTAAAAGTGTAGAGTATATTTATAATTAGAAATTTAAATTAAAAAAAAAAAAAACATTTCGAAAAATATTTTAATCGTGCATTAAAAAAAAATATATATAAATCAATTAAAATGTCTTCATTCGATACGCGTAATAATTCTGCGTTAATGAAACGCGCTGAACAACTGAAACGTTGGGAAGAATCCGATACAAATCGTGAACCACCAAAACCAAAAAATTCAAAAGGTAGAAGAATTAAGAATTAAATTTCCATCTGGTTGTGTTTTTTTAGCTGCATGTGTTGCTGGTGATAAAGATGAAGTTATAGCATTATTAGAATCTGGAGCTGATATAAATACAACAAATATTGATGGATTAACAGCATTACATCAAGTAATTTTAAATACATTTTTTTACTTTTATACAAATTTCATTTTAAAAATTCATATAATTTTAATATAAATATAAAAACATTATTCTTTTTAGTATGAAAAATTCTTCAAAAAGTACAAAAACACACATCTCTTATTAGAAAATGAAACTTTATTATAGGAATTAAAGAGAAAAACAATGATCCCTTTATGGCTAATATACATTTTTTGTTTTTTATTTAAAATTGCGAAATTATATTAAAAAAGAAGAAAAACAAAAATGAATCTAGTAAAAGTATAAGTCTGTTTAATGTAGATTTATAAATATTCTATATTTTTCTTAAGGAAATTAAAATGCATGTTTCTATGTACCAAAATTACAAAAATGATCAAGCAGAAAAGTTTATTTTTAGATCAAAAAAAAAAAAAAAATTATTTTTTTTTTTAATTCTATATTTTAGTTTATTTTAGAATAGGCAAGGCAAGAACAAAAAAATAATTTTTTTTTTTATAATATGAGAATAAACTTTTTTTCTTGTGTATAAATTAATGTATATTTTTATAGTAAAATTTTTTTTTTATTTTAGATTTCATTTGTTTTTGGAAGTCTATTCACTTCTTATTTATCCATTATATATATGTATTTTTTTTTTAAATAAGTACAAGTACATCTTTCATCAAAAGTACTGTAGTTGTTTGTAATCGGAAATATTTTTTAATAAGAGAAAAACAAAAAATTAATTTAAATGTAAACAAAAATTAATTTTTCTTTTTGTAAAGTTTCCTTCCATTAAAATGAACCAGAGGGTAGCTAAATAGCTAATTCAAAAAGTATTTCAAATTTATGATAAACACTATCTCAAGTTATAATATCAAAATAAGTGAAAAACTTAAGCAGAAGCTTAATTATAAAATTCGTTGTACATAAGTAATATATCTACTACAATTAATATTAGTTCAAATAAGAGTTGTATTTTTAATGAAGTATGGAGTTTCTTAAAGGATTTCAAATGCTATAGAATGCTTTTTGAATATACATATTTGTATAATAATCAAGATAAATTTTATCTTGGATATTTTAATAATGAACGGCTTAAAAAGAATTATAAACTACTGTAATAGAGTATATTTAAACTCCTTTACTATAATATAACTGTGAGCTAAGTATTAATTCCACAACCAAGTGTATTTGACATGTCTTATTGTCTAAAATTTATATTAAGTTAAGTAAATATATTTTGTCATCTTATAGTAAAATTTGTTGCTAACATAGCTCTAAGAAAATTTAGTAATGTATTAATCAATAGTATCCCAAATGAATATTTTTTTATAAAATTATATTTTAAATAAAATTATTTTTCCAAGTTCTAGCATTAATCATGCTCTAATGCTCTAATTAATAGTGTTATACCTGTAAAAACATTTGAAAAGGACTATGCTATAAAGTTGATTCACAGAATTATTTATTTAATATTGAAAATTTAGCAATGTTTTAAATACTCTTACGTATTTTAAAATTCTTTACATAAAATATACAAATGTATACCTATGTATGTTTGCATATAAATTAATAAAAACAAAAAAATTAAAATTATATTTTCAACCGACCTCGAAAAATCTAAAAATAATAATTGTCAGAAATAATTTTTATTAAAAAAATCACACTACATGATATTTTGAAAGCAAATTAAATGGAACTCTACTGTACTAGATTGATTTATTGCGTTCCCTTAACATTCTTATAAAACATCAAAAAATTTAATTATAATTTCTTTTTTATTATTATTTTAATAAATTGATAAATGATAACTAAGAGGAAACATCATAAAAAACATTAAAAATTGGAGGCAGAAACAGAAAAATTTGGTATATATGTAAATTTTTGACGTAATAAGAGAAAATTTTATAAATCAAAAAAACCAAAAATGATTGAAAATAAATAGACTACATATCTACCTACATTTAAAAGAACATAATTAAGTTAATTTTTCAAATATTGTCAATTATTTTTCAATAAGTACGTATAAATACTATTAAATAGTTTTAATTACTAAATAATTTTAATCAAAGAGTCCAATACATACTCCATATCCACCATCTAAGGAGTTTAAGTGTTAAACATTAATTTGTCAAACCAACTTGAGGATTCCAAATTAATTAGTTTGTACAACCCTTAACATGGATATCACACGGATTTAATAGATAGCTGCAATCGTTTTATTGATTAAGTAAAAATCCATACTAATGGGAAAAATGATTTTATATACTCATGAATTATATGTTCAAATATGTTGAAAGTGGTGATAGTTTTTGATCTAACAAGACCTCTGTGAAACCTTTAATCGAAATGAGAAATTGGATAAAGTTAAGAATAGCATCTACGTCTGTGTCACATTTCTAGGAAACTTTGCAAAGTAGATTTAATCTAATAAATTTCGAAGCATTCGGCATTTCGACACAGGGTTAACTAAATTTTAAATTAAAAATAGTTAAAAAGAGTTCGTTATGAACGATAAACGAATATAAGAAGAATGCTTTAATAATTTTTCTAACTTATACTTTATTTAAAAAAAAAAAAAGAAAAACGTCAATGTGATTAAATTTCTTTTCTATTTTTTTTTTATTATTAAATTTTATTATATAAATTTTTATTTGAATATTATGATGAGTCTTTTAAATTTTGATTTGATTATGAATTATTCAAAAAGAAAAATAAATAACAAAAAAAAAAAAAAAGAAAGAACAAATAAACTTGACCTCGTCTCATTTTCATCATTTTCCAAGAGCAAAAATATGAAATATATTTTTCAATTTTTTCTGAATTAAGAAAGATGAAAAGAAAATTTTTATCATTTCTTCCAATTGGCACAACAAAACAAAAAAAAAAAAAAATCTGAAATAATTTTTTTCTTATCCGATTAATTTTTTTCGTTTCACTTATAAGAATTATTATAAAACCTTGAATTAATTTTTTTTTACATTTGTTTATTTTAAGGGTAAAAATTATTGCATGTACATATGTAAAATACTTGTTGTTTTCAATTAAATCTTTCAAAACTTATAACAGCTCATTAATATTCATTAAATATAGATCATTTCAAATATACGTGTTATATTTATTTTAGAATAAACATTTGTTATTTTTAACATATAATTTTTTTTTTTAAAAGATCTTTGTAAATTTATATTAATATTCTTAAGTTTATAATTAAAAATAGAAAATTTATTGAAAGTTTTTTTTTTTTTTTTAATTATATTCAAATAAATTAGTAGTTACGCACTTTTTTTATTGATACATTTTTTTAAGTAATAAGCTAATTATTTCATTCTGCCTGTCTATTAGTCCATTCATTTGTTTAAAAAACTTAACCAGCTTTTGAGAGATCAATAAACAGAATAATGGTTTTGTAATAGCTAATTCAATTTGTATAGAATTATTGACTTGAATTATTTAGAGATAAAAGATATTTGAGAACGAACTTAAGTAAAGAATTTTTCATATTCATCCCCATTAATGAGCTAAAAGGAATGAAAATTGCTAATAAGATAATTTTAATACAGGTGGCACTTAAACCTTAAATTTTACATATAGCCTTGTTCTCATGTATATTTATTTCTCATGTAAAATTTTGTAAATGTGCTCATGTCATGTTTCAATCCGTCCCTATGTCTGTTTGTTTCAGTGTTAACAAAATTTCTACGCCATTTAAAATAATGGTAGCAGTACTGAAAGGGGCTGAAATTTGTAATATCAAAAACACCTGTTACTTCAATACATTAGTAGCTGCCTGTTCTTTTTTGAAATACTAAACTAATATATACAAAAATAAAGCTCTACTGAACATTATTATAACATGTTAGAAATTTTTAAAAAGTTTTTCTTAATTATAACAAGGCTTCCTAAACATCCTACTAATAAAAAAAAAATTAATCTAAAAAAAGTTTTAGGAAAATTATTTTACTTATAATTTGATTTTTCGATAAACTCTTTCCAAAACTTGTTATTGTTTAATTTTGGAAATGTGCTATTTTAAAAACTCTTGGTTTTTTTTTTTCATTACCTGATTATTTATAAAACGATTTAATTTTAATCCTCTACACACTTTACAGATTTGAGAATACTTATACATAATTGTAAATAGTTTATTATTTTATTTACATTAGTTTGTAGGATATAAAGGTAAAAAGTACATTTTCGTAACTAGTGTATAAAAAGGTATCAAAGATTATTTCACTGTTCTGTTACAATATTTAATTTTTTTTAGAAGCTAGATGATTAGTCAAGTTCATTGTGTAATATCAGTCTTTTTTTATGGTAGGATCATTGATACAAATAAAGGTTAATTTATCATGGCATCAATGATATGAGTTAATACATACCATACCATGCTTTGTAGCTTGTTCTAGTTTTTTTTGATTTATTTATTTAAGTTTCTAATATTACATAAAAAATATTAGGTAATGTTAGTATTACCCTCGGCTGCTAGGGCCATTACGGATACGAGAATATTGATATAAACATGAAAAAATATTTGAGTATTAAAATTAAGAAGCTACAAAATTATTTACAAAAATTTACAAAAATTTACAAAAATTTATTTAAATTATTTACAAAATTTATTCTTTAAGTTAATTGACTATTGAGTTAATAATTTCATAAGTTATGCATGTTATACGACAAATAGTAAGCAAAATTAGATGTTGGACCATATGTTAAACAACCTGATTATTTTTTCTACTATCTCTACATTTTCATATTTAGGAAGCAATAATGAAGTTAAATTTGTATTTGATGTCTGAATAAAATTTAGCGTTATCTGGCATTCCAAAAATATATGCTTAATCGACATAATATTCTCGCAGCGTGGACATATGGGAGGGTTTGAATTAGAAAATAAATGTTTCTTTGTATGAAAAATATGTTCTAAACGAATTCTACATATTTTAACTTTTAGCGATCTTTTGCTAATTTCATATGTTGGAGATGATGCTGTGTGCCAGTGATTTTTTAGAAAGCTGATTGAGGAGTTCCATTTTAATTGTCTATTAGCGAAAATTTGTTTATTTATTTCTTTGGCTTTTACACTAGGGAAATAGATTTTACTAAAAATGGTTGGACTTTCTACTGCTAACTTCGCTTCACTGTCGACAAACTCGTTCCCTGATATGCCTGCCTGGCCGGGAATCCATATTAGTTTTATGCTTGTATTTGATTCCTTGCCACGCAGGAATATGAGGAAATGAGTTTGGAGACAGTGAAACGAAGTTAGCAGTAGAAAGTCCAACAATTTTTAGTAAAATCTATTTCCCTAGTGTAAAAACGAAGGAAATAAATAGTTATTTTGATGAATTTTCTAAGCTTTCTTTAGTATATAATGCACTTGTTTAGGTTGAAGTTGATCTCTATTATACTTCTTCAGTATCCGACGTTGATAAACATCCTTACTTTTGGTTAAATTTACTTTGGGATAATCTAAAATTAGAACTCACACGTATCAGAAGTTCTTATCTATCTTGAAAATTTCAGATTGCATATTAGATAGATAACTTCTGTTCAATTTGCTCATTAACTAAGTCTTACATCTAAAGCAGGGTTTTTAAAGATAAACGAAATTAATCAGTTGATATTCAAAATGTATAATTCAATACGTTAAGTAGTTACAGTACAGTATAGGAATAATTAATTAACACAAAGCTTATAAATTTATAATACGTAAGTATAATTAATTACAAAATTAAAAACAATTTTTACTTGATTTTAATTGTTTCTGTAATAAGTGAGAGAAAGTTTTTTGAAATTAATTCTTGATTTTTTATTTATTTATTCAACGCAATGTAAAATATTACACACGAGCGCTGTTTTTTTTAAATTTAAATTAAATTTTTATATAAAGCAAATGTTAATTTAAAAAAAAAAAACGAATAAGTAAATAACTATATTCTATAATAATATTGTAAACATTTAAAAATAGCATATGTATGATTTGAAATCAATGCATGCACTTCGTACCAGTTAATAAAAAAATTAAACGCGAAATAAACAAAAAAAAAAACAATTTTATTCCAAGAACTTCATAGAAGTTTAGTATCAATACACACATATATATATATATATATATATATATATATATATATGTATATATATATATGTATATAAAGTTTATTGGTTTCAAATTAAGCGTTCTATGAAAATGAATATAAATAAATATATATATATATATATATATATCATATAAATATGCACTACTTATTACCCTTTACAGTGAAAATTTCTTGAATAACAAGAAATGAACCTTGAAACATTCAATCACCAATTCCATTTTTTTTTTTTTTTTTTCAAGATGACACCTGAAAAAAAAAAAAATGTGAAATAAAATATAAAAAAAATAAACAATTTTTTTATATATTTTAAATTTATTTATAAATAGGTTTTTTTTTTTAAATAATTTCATGTGTTTTGTATTTTCTTAAGAAAAATTTTCATTATGAAAATATTAAAGACCTACACATTTAAATACTTTATAATATTTTCCCGATGAATCGATATCCAAATTTAATTTTCTTACTTATTTTATTAATATTTTTATTAGTTAATGAAATTTTTCTTTTTAATATTTTAAATTTAATAAAAAAAAAAAAAATAAAAATGTTTCACCTTTTGTATTATGAATAATGACTAGTGAATTTATAAATTCGCCACCATTAATTTAATAGAATAAAGAAAATTAAAAGAAATTATTACAAATCAGTGATTGTCAAATTGTTTTTTTGATTTGGGATTATGGTGGAAGTTATTTAGGATTTCTGGATTATTATGTTCTTCTTAAATTTGGCTAAATCGTACATATATACATTATCAACTTTTGGGAACACTTTTGGTGGAATATGGTTCCATAGATGTGATGAGCGCATGACAAACGAATTTCCATAAGCCGTGTCACGCCGTCTGGCTCGCTCAACTGTGTACGGCTTGAGCATCTGTTGCACTTCTTGCTTCCCGTTGGAAAATCTTGAGTCAAAGCATAAGTTGTTTAATTTCTTTAGAACAGGTGTTAGTCCTTACAAGATATCAATTAAACAAGGTCAGTGACCCAACTGTTTAGATGATGGCTGATTGAAGTGAGAATTTTGGATTCTAAAATCAAAGCTTTTAAGCAAATATACATAAACCTTAATAGTAGGTATATGTAAGTATATTTACGTAGTTAAAAATATCAGTAGCGGCTTTTGTTTTTAGATTTCCTTCAAAGTCAGAAATTAGCCCTTTTTTTAAAACGTCAACAATATGACGATCTGTAGATTACTTTTGTATTTGATTAGGAAATAACGGCATTTGCTTTTATTTTACTTCTTTCTGGATTTCCTTCAAAATCATAAATTCGCCTCTTTTCTAAAACGTCAACGATATGACGGTCATCTGTTGATGAATTTTGTAGTAGCAATAAGGTAATTGCGGAATTGCTTTGATTTTCGCAACATTTTGACAAACATTTTTCTAATATCCGATTGACCCTTTAAAAAAATTTATGAATTTGTGACTTTGATAACCGTTGCGTTTTTGACGTTTTTGAAAAGTACCTTATTTAAAAATCAAAAAAAAATCAAATATGTAGTTGACAAAGATATTATTAAATATACAAAAATTAAGGGATTTGTGAGTAAAATACATGTTTAAAATATTCAAAGGCATTAATAGATTTTAATTCAGTCCATAACATAAGTCTTTTTTTTATGTACATATTTTGATTATTATTTATTATTAATAGGTAAGTACTTAATTTTTTTTTATTTTTTGGATAGGATAGGACTATAGGAGCGTGGGTTTTTCATTTTGAATACCGTTGCAGAAAGAAATATTAATTGTTTGGTATATAATTGTATACTTATTACAGTTTGGCAAGAACTGATATAAATATTTTGTAGAAATATTTACATTAAACAAATAAAAATAGATTTAAATTAAATTAGTTAAAACTTGTTTATGTTATTAATAACAATATATACTTATTTAATACAATTAAGTATTTATAGAAATATTTTTCATAAGTTTATAATTTAGAAAATATTTTTTTTTTGAAAATATCATTCTAATTTCATCCCTTTTGGATGATCTCACTCCCTGATCAGCTGGCATAATAAGATATATTAGGGATGAATTTTTTACAGTGTTTTATAGGACAGTATTTTTAAAACATTTTAATTTTTAAATATTTTTTGAACAATTGATTCGTAAGTGTAGTAGCTATGAAAAACCTAGTATCTAGATACGTTTAAAAGCTTTCAAAGGTTTTATTTAAACCAATCTTATATTTTAAAAAGGTTCTTTATCTTTTAGTCAGAAATCGCATACTCGTTGTCACAAAATAATAGTTTCCTATTCCAAATTAATAACATACACAAATACAGTACTTTTTCTAAGTACAAAGAATTTTAAAAAAATTAAATATACTTACTTATTTTTTTTAAATTCCAATTAATAAAATTAAATCAATGACGACGTCTGCTTTTTAAGTTATTAAGTATCCGCAACAAAGTAAACAACAACATACAATGTTAAAAAATTAATGTAAACATTTTGTAGACCCCATTTTCAATATTAACACAATTACTTATTTATGAAGTTACTTGTAAATTACAAAATTATTCCAGGCAATAAGTAGTTATTTTCATTCTTTCTTTTGCCTTTTCTAAATAATCAAACGCTTCGATGATTTTTTTTGTGTATTTTTAATAAGACATACAAAACAAACAAACCTTTATAAATAACATTATACTGTTCATAAACCGAGAAATATAATATTTTTTATCTAATGAAAAAATAAGTTTTTTTTTTTAAACTTATTTATAATTTTAAATTTAAGATTTTTTAATTTTTTTTTTAATTTGGAGTATGAGTTCATAATAATTTCAGAGTTAATTAGTTTAAAACACCCCATTTTTTACCCATTTCCTAATATATTGAATTATTTTAAACTTAAACTAAGTTTGGATCTCTGATTTGGAGATTATTTGAAAAATCCCGTGATGTATTCATTATAGTTACCCGTATGACTATAGGTCAAAGGGTATAATAAATTTGCCATTTCGTTTGTGACGCAGAGAAGGAGAGGGGGTCAAGGGTATAGATCGGATCAGAATCGATAAAATAAATCGGTTTAGCTATGTATGTCCGTCCGTCCGTCCCCACGGTAGTAAGTCCTCACGATAATTCAAAAAATAAAGGAGCTAGGATTTTGAAATTTTCACAAATTCGTTTTTATGCAATAGACTCATCGCTGTTAAAATCCAGCCATATTAGTCCACGGACTCGAGTACTTGCCATAAGCATTTCACTACACCTAATAAAGCTGTATGTTGGAAATTTTGCCAAAAGTAAATAACCGGATGATGTAATGTTTATATTACGGTAGTACGGGTATCCCAGAGTTGACACAGTTTACTCTACTACACTCTTCCTCGTTTTAGAACTTACTTTGAAACGTTTAAGACTACAGATAGACTACGGATCTTAAACAAAATATCAGTTTTCAAAATATGAAATCAGTAATTCAAAGTAACCAATTTCCTCAAATATTTTTAATTACTTAATACTTATAACTTATTTATTACTATTAGTTTTAAAATTCCTATCTGAATGATAAGTCTTGAAAATTTCTTTAATTTTTCTTTCATTTATTTTAAATTTACTTTTTAACCGTATTTTAGATTATCATACAATTGTTTTTTAGAATTAATTAAGTATTTTTCTATTCTAACTTTAATCATAATTCTAATTTTATAAAATTAATTAACTATAACTCTTTGGAAGAACACTTTAAGATAAGTATAGCATTTATTCTAAAATAATTAAAAGTATTTAAAATTATCTTTTAACTTGGAAGATTTAATATTTCTAATACTAAGAGAGAGTACTTACATACTGAACTATAATTACAAATTTTATTCAAAAAACTTAGTATTTATTTTTTTAGTAATTTTATGAATTGACTGACTAAGAATTAAAAACAATAAGAAAATAAAGGGTAAAAACATTTTTTTTTTTTTTTATAAAAACGCATTGGACAGTGAACTTTTACATTCTGTACTTATATTTTTAAGTGAATACCGCAAATAATTACTTACACGCACTTATTTACTTAAAATTAAAAGTACATCAATTTTTTATTTAATTTTTTCAAATTTTTCGTTCTGAATTGCAATTTAGATGATCTGCTTTCTAGTGTTTGCTATTATTCAAATATAAAAATCTTAACAAATTATTTTAGACTCCCTGAAAAAAGTTTCAAAAAATAAAAACAAAAAATTTTCCTAAAATTTTAAGAAAATTGTAAATACTTTCTGCATATGGGAAAAAATTTTTAAAAATTAAAAATTTTTGTTTAATTTTGAGACTTGTTCCAAAAATTCCATAATGGGGGGATCCCAATATTTATGATGATGGAATAGATTATTACGCATACTAACCATAGTTAGTTATTAACATATTTTAATATTTCGAATATACTCATTTATACTTAAGTATTTAAAATACCCTAGATAAATAAGTACTTTTTCGTTTTGGTTTTGGGGACTTTTTTCGAAAAGCCTTTCTTTGGTACTAAGAGTTTATTTTCGAACAAAATAAGAAAAAAATACAAAAAATATGTCACGGCGCAAGGCTCTTAAGTCATTAGTTATGCATTTTAAAATAAATTTTATTTTAATATTAAAATTCAAAATTCAAATGAAGAAACAATGTTTGTTCTTGTACAAGATACTTTTAGAAGTCAAACAGAAAGATAAAATATAATTTTTTTTAATTTGCAATAGCATAAAAATTATTTTATGTGCCAATATTTTGGCGTCCTGTTGTTTTATTTTGCATCAGTACTTAACTATAATTTATTTTTGATTTAGTCCAATAATTTTTTTTTTTTTGAATTTCAAAATTAAAACAAAAAATTTTTGAGAAAAATTTGTGTAACTATAAAAAGTTATGCAAAACTTGTTCTTCTTTATGTCAAGCAATTATTATTCTTGTCTTGTAACTAAATATTATTTTTTTATTTATTATTAGTACCAGGACAATATTAATTATTGACTGATATTATAATAGTCCTTTGTCTATTTGGCATTTGGGCTTCTTAAATTAAATACTTTCTATTTATTTATAATTTCAATATTAATTAAGTCACTATATATATACTTTTATATTAACTTGCCTGTGTCTATGGGTTTTTATTTATGTTATTATATTTTTATATATTTTAAATTATATTTGAAGGGGATTTGTTATTTTTAAATAATTTTTTTAATTAAAATATAGTAAGACCTGAACGGGATTCGAACCCAGACCTCATCGGTTAGTAAGATAAATGCTTATCCACTACATAATCAAGGTCCCTCATATATTATGTAATATCAAATTTTCCAATCAAATATTTAAAGATTAATTACTTATTATATAATCTTTAAAAATTTCGAAAAATATTAAATCGTTTTCTAATTAAAACTGATATCAATAAATTAATTTTATTTATGAATGAATTTAAGTTTGCAATACGAGCGAGTCATCTTCTTTGATGCGTGGGATTTGATAAGGTAAAATGTTGAGGAAACCAATAAGTCTATCTAATTGACTAAGTTCTAAGTAATAATCATCTGTATAAAATCATTGAATCGAATATATTAAAAGTATATAATATGAAAAAGTATCTTTATTCTTTAGAATAACTTTAGAATAAAGATTTTGTCATCAAGTGTCAGAACTGTTTTCACAAGTTTTAGCTTTGTTCAATTTTAAAATTTAAGTGTTTCATCCTGTAGTAGTAGTCTAGACAAAAATAGTGTAATAATACATTGCCTTGATAAGATTCATTTTAGATTTCACATTGATATATTTTGCTAACTTATTAGAAAATCTTTTTTGTGCTCTAAAATAAAAGTTTAATAAAAATTTTCAAATTGCATAATTATAGGCATCTAAACAATTTTGTTTAATTTTGAGTATACATGTACCTAGAAGTTTATATTTTTATTTATATACATATTTGTACTTATTCTTAATTCATTACAATTTTTAAAATAACAAAGTATAAGTAATATAGCTAACTATATTAATTAAAATTTAGGACTAACCGTTTCGTATATAAATTAAAAATTTGTTTACCTTCACTTAAGTGTCAAATCGATAATCGAAATAATGTTGGAACATTGCCAATTAGGTTGAAAATATAAATGAATTATTATTTAACAAAATGAATTAATTTACTCACTATAAGTATAACTAAGTATTTAGGAAATAAATTATTTTTATTAAAAACAAAAATTTCAATGTTGCCAAAATTAAGAACAATATTTTTAAAATACCCAAAGTAACTAAGTAAGTACTATTTTCTGTCAATATTTTGTTACTTAAAATTATCAATTTATTACTAGGTAGCCAAATATTTTTGTATTTAGTTAAGTTAAAAAATAAAATTTTATACATTAGTTAGTTATTCCCTACAATTTTATTTCGCTTATAAAATAATTTAATTAACTGCTATAAGTACTATAATTTAAAATGTCAGAGCATGTGCCGTTAAATTACTATCTGTCAAATTTTAAAAATTAATAAGGTCTTTTAAACAACATTCATTTTAGTCCTTTCAATATTTAAGGTATTTTTTTATATAATTTATAAAAGAACTTATTACGAATGTACTGAATTAAATGAATAATATGATAAAAACAAATTTTAAATAATATATATATATAAATATATTTAAATCAAATTAATGGTTTATTATTTTGTTTTGATTTAGATTTAATTTGAAATGTTTTCTAGTACAAAATCTAGTACACAAACAATATTGAACGTACAGCATTTTGTGGTTTTTGTACTAGTTTATTTAACTGACATTCAAATGTAAAAATTTCAAATAAGTACCATTTAAAATAACAAAAATCTTAATTAAATAAGTTGTCCATTGCTACTATTATTATTATTATTATTATTATTATTATATTTTCAATCAAAACGTTATTTTTCAATATATGTTAAATGTCACTTGAATTAAAATGAAAATTCAACGGAACACGTGCAACATACATTCACGTGTTTTGGTGTGAATATTTTTTGTAATATCGATGTCAATTTTAGATTGAAACTGATCAAAACTTATACCTATTTGAACTTACGGCAAATTGATCAAAGCTAATATGCACTATATTACTAGTTAATTTAAACTGGCGGTCCTATGTGATTGTTTATTCAAAATTATTAATGAATTTTTCTCTTATTCGAATTTGTCCACGTACTTTACTTGAAGCTTCTAATGAAACAAAATACCAGTTTATATTCTGTCTTCTAATATTTTATGATATTCTGTATTTATAACTACTATAGTCTTCAAAAATATTTATAAAATAAATTCTGGATTACTTTCTTTAAAACTAATTATCTTCCTATATTTAATTTCCTAAATTGGACCAATCATCATCAAATTCTTTTATTTAATTTAAAATTTTAAGATAAAATTTGATGATAAATGATCAAGTACTCTTCTTTTACTAGTAAAAAAACTTCAACAAGAGAATTTACTTTTTCAATTTTTTTTTTAGTTTTATAACTTTATTTAAATATATACATAATATTAAAGAATTTATTTATTAGTTATAAAATATTTTAAATACTTTTGATAATTTTTTTACAAATACTTGTTTGTATATTTAAATTTAATTAAAAACTACTTATTTACAAATTACAATAAATACAAAAATATAAAATAATTATACTAAATTAAAGTATTAAATAAAAATTTTTATCATAACTTAAAAATTTTGTTGCCATTAAAATAAGAAATAAAAATTGAATTAAAAATTATGCAAATATTTTATTATGGTTTAAAATTAGTAAAATAAATTTTGTATATTTTAAATTACAAATATCTATATTCTATACAGTACTTGTACTTTAAATTTGTATATTTTAAAATGCAAATAAGTATTATAATAAAAGTACTTGTACTAACTAAATTAGTTATACACTATTAAACGATATTTTAGTTATATTAAAAGCTTTTAAGTGTAAATTAATTATTTAATTTAATAATTTAGTATTAGTCTGGCGCTATTCTGATTTTTTTTTTCAAATAATGTTTAGGTGCAATAATAAAATTTTTTATTATTTTTTTGTTAGTTTTTATTATCTTAAAACTCTATAAAGTCATATTTTATGTATAAAGTTTTATTTCAAAATTTTTGTATATTTATAATATGATTTTATGTTTTTTTGTTGATATATTATTATTTTAATATTTAATTTGTTAGATCATAAAATTTTAGAGATATACTTATATATATTTTTAAAAATTTTAAATGTATATAAACATAATTTAAAATGTAATTAAAACTTTTAATTTTAATGAATACATTTACATAAGTTTATTTTTGTAAAGTTTGTCGGTTTTCTATAATTTTTAGTGTTTTTGAATTAATTATGCTTACTTATTAGTTTCTGGGGCCTTTGTGAGTTAGTGGGTAAGCATTTGGCTTACGGATCATAAATTTTTTAAATTGAAAAATAATTTTTCTTTACAAATCTCCATTGTGACCAAATATTATTTACTAAAAATTTGAAATGCCAAACTTCGTGCATGAGAATAGATTTGTTTAGAACCAGGAATAATTTAATAGCTTTTTTTTATTTAATTCATTAACCCGTTAGCGCATGACAATTTTTAAGGGTCTTCCAGATAAATAATTCAAGTTATTGATTTTCAATTATTTACTTACGATCTATACCAAGACAGAGTTGTTGAATTAGTTAACCCATTGCGGCACAGAAATAGGTTCTTTTTTTTTTTTTAAATTGTTAGATTGCTCGTATATTTTCTACAAGGATTACTCCTTAAATTAGAAATCTGCTCCTTATTTGGGAGTAGGCTGTATTAAGAGATTGGGAATTTCTTAATCCGTTCCGGCCTTTCAAATGGGAGAAAATTTTTTGTTTATTAAAAACTTTTTTAAGACTTTGTTAACCCGTTGCGATACAAATTTGTGGAATAAAACTTCTATAAATTAATTATATATGTACAAAAGGAAAGTGCATGACTGGAATAAAGAATAAAATGAAACACTGAGTACTGATTGATTAAATTTAGTAACTTCATTTTAAACTATTTCGAATGGGGAATGGTTTAGTTTTTAGTATTGCAAAATTAAATTTTTATTCCGCGCAAATCGTAATTTTGTGTTATTTCAAAATTCTACATTAATAGTGTGAAATTATATTTTAATAAAATGTTTTTTTTTGCGTTGGTCTATTTTTAAAATCGCAAAAAGTAGAATAGATCTAAAGGACCGTGACTTATATTGCTATATATTATATATTTATAAAAATATTTAATGTGTATTTGATTTGTATGTTAAAATAATTTATTTAGGCACTAAAGTTGTAATATAATAATGTGTTATACCGTTATATACTTTAGTATTAAAATTAATAAAATTTTATATTAAATAAATATAGTAATGAAAAACATATATAAATTTTTTTTGGTTCTTAAATTTTTTAAAAATTTTATTTTTATTTAAAGAATGGCTGCTGGTTTCTTTTCTAATTTTTGAATGAAAATTTAAGCAAAAAATTATAAATTTATCGTAAATGAAAATTTTGAAATACTTAAATAAAAATATCTATAAAATATTAAAAATGTAATTATAGTACTTTTTTTTTGAGTTTTCTGAATTGTATGCGTTTTTATTTTTAAAAATAGTTTGTACTTATTCAAGAAAAATTAATTTTCCTTTAGATAGTAATAAAATTTTAATTATTTTTTTGTATAGAGTTTTTAAAACAATTCTCTGGAAAACGAATATGCAATTTTTTCCCTTTTAGTTACTAAAAATGGAATTAAATGCATACTTACTCTAAATGTGCGTACTTACCACA
Source organism: Dolichopus griseipennis (assembly GCA_963082915.1). Taxonomy (NCBI): domain Eukaryota; kingdom Metazoa; phylum Arthropoda; class Insecta; order Diptera; family Dolichopodidae; genus Dolichopus; species Dolichopus griseipennis. The sequence continues at coordinate 24,074,251 of OY720443.1, forward strand.
TGATTCATATTGTACTTAGTTTTTGTAGTTCATTATATTATAAACTTATTATAAGCAAATACTTGTATAGTATAGCTAGAAGTTTTAAAAATTTTACGAGGAAGAGTGTGGTAGAGTATACTGTGTCAACTCTGGGATACCCGTATGACCGTAATATAAATATTATACCATCCGCTGAGAAATTCATATATTATCCAAAATAAAATATAAGTTCAAAGGCAGCTTAAGCCTCTTCCACTCTACCAATCTTTAAACGTTGGCGATTAAAGTTAACTATTATTGACAAAATTTCAGATATCCATCTTTAATGCTCATATTAAAGCTAAAGTTGTATGGCAGCCATTCGAACCAACTGCACTACGCCAACTAAATTTTGCACAAACTTTGGCCATAAAACGTAACTATTTTTGGCAAAGTTTCAGACACACAGCTTCATTATGTACAGAGTAATGCTCATATAAAACAAGAAGTTGTATGATTGCACAAACCAAAATTTGCACAAACTTTAGCCATAAATCTAAACTATTTTTGGCCAAATTTCAGAGGTACCGAGGAATGCTCATATAAAAAAGGAAGTTGTATCGCAGGTACTAGAACCCGTGAAGAAACCTAGCTGGAATTCAATAGCGATGACGACTATTGCATAAAAATGAATTTGTGAAAATTGGAAAATTCATACCTTTGATTCTATATTTACCTAATTGAATGTTGCGAAGTAAGACATAAAACTGAGACAAAATATGCTATTAAACATTACAATAACTTAAACTAAAATTTTAAAAATTAATAAGTTAATGTGATTACAAGTAAATATTAATTCCGTAAAAAAATTAAAAGTTGAAATTAATTTAAATTTTGTCAATTTTTCCAAAATCAATTATTAGTTTTTTTTTAATTAGTATTATAATTATTAAATTAATTGTTATTATTAAGTTCCGTATTTAATTAATAAAATATTAGTTAATAAAAGCTATAATATATTAACAATAAATTAATTAATTTTATTCGTAATCATTTCTTTTTCACTTTCTTTCCTTCCTTAATTGTGAGTTTTAGTTATTAATCAACGAATTTTTTTTTAATATTTAATAAATAAAATATAATTACAAGATCCATGATTTAAAACTAATTAATATTATTAACGAATTTAATAACTTTAATATAACTTTAAAAACGAACATATAGTTATACAATATTATCAAAACAAATGTGTTGTATACTTCAATTAAATATTTGGACATTGAATGAAATGTTTACGGAAGGTGTTGGAAGAAAAAACACATCGGTGTTTATTTAATTGTTTTACAATTAGATTTTCGAATTAAATCAAAACAAATATTTAAGTAATGTATTTAACTTGTTATATAACTTATATTTAATATTAGCAATATTCAATACATCTTCGTAATGCACTTTTAGAATGCAGTAAATTTATTTCTATATATTTTTTAAAGACTATCAGGATTTCTTAGGAAAGACTACACCTCCGCCTGCTGGATCATAGAATGAAGTGCTTACGTTTCGATCTGTTAAAAGTATCAAGTCTCATTAATTTTTGGTTTCAAGTACATCGATTTCTCGCTTACTATTTATATGTACTTCTTATCGTAGGTTCTAATCGAACTCTTTTTAATAATTAAGTAATAATCTTTTGTGCCCTATTAAAAAATTACAAGTATATTTTGTTAAAATTATTTACTTATATTACTTTCAGATTTCCCTGAATAGTCGCTTGTCGTTTAATTTAATATTTTGTAATTCATTTAATTTAAAAATAAGCCAGCTTAATGACGCAACTCTCTATAAAGAACCTTAGAGCTATAGGTAATGTATTAAAAATTCTTAATTATTTTGCCTAATTTAAAACTTCAAAAGACTATTTAACCTGCATTTTCGTAACTAATTAAATTTTGAAATATGTTCTCTAAAATAAACCAATTTTACAAACTGATTTTTCACTGCCTTAATGACTTCTTTGCTTCATTTGATTTTCCAACTAACACCTGCTGAAAAATAACTAACTATACACTAACTATATAACCAAGATTTGAGGACAGCTTCCATCATCCCTTTATAATTGTTTAAAAGATCATAAATTTATTGCACAACTAGTTGAAATAACTAATCATTGCATATAGCTAATACAAGCATTCATACATTATTTTCCTTTAAATTATATATTTTGATTCCTATATAAATTTGTAAAAATCTTTATTCACTTTCCAATTAACATAATTTCTCTTCTGTTGGAAAAAAATAAAACGAATTCCAATTTTCAAAAATATTTATTACATATTACCTCCTACCAGTTAACCAGTAGGTATAGTATAAAACCGATAGTTAGTTAAATTTAATTTTTAAAGACATTTTTTAGATACTTTATTCCATATTTTTGCACGTGATCTGAATATTGAAATGTGATTAATTTAATTTAAAGGTGTTTATATATAACAGAAAATGAAACAATCAAAAATAACTATACCAGGTAAAAGAAAAAAAAAAAAGAATTTAAAGAAATTTCTATCGAAAAAAGTTAAGTATGTAGGTTAAAAATTAACCATTATTATTATTGTTCGAATTGTTTTTGTACTTTGTTTTATATACGCTAAATAATTTTTATAAATAATTTAGAAAATAAGAAATTAATAAGAAAAACAGAATTGTTATAAATAACTTTTGATAAGTTAGTTAGTATAAGTTAGTATAGACTTTCTTAGAATGAAAATTCTTTGGGAGTAATAAAGTACTTATAGAAATAAGTTAGTTCAAGGTAATCATTAAAATGTTTATTGAAAATCTTAATCAATAAGTACATTTCTTGTTTAATCCTAAGTTTTTGGAATTTTTTTTATTTTTTTAAAAATTTTTAAGAAAATTATTTTGCAAAAAAAAATCAAATTAGGTAATTCAAATTTGTTCATTTTTCCAATTAAGTTAATTTTTCTAAGTAAGCCCTTTTTATACTTTTATTCAATATGCACACGTACAACTAACTAATATAGTTAATTTATCATATTATCGCACGTACAACTAATTTATCTTAACTATAATAATTATAACTGGTATTTTTTAGGAATTTTCTCCGAGAATCATATAATATATCGCTATTAATTGTTATTTAATTATTATAGCCTAAAATACTTTATGGGTTATTTAATTGAAGATAACCTTTTCTTTTAATTTAGTGAAAAGATTAAAAATTTCCAAAATATTTTAATACTAAAACTAGTAAATTAAAAAAAAAAAGATTAAACATTTTTGAAACGATCTAATTTTGTAATATGAGAGACTTAGAATCAAAGTAGCCTAACTAGGTATACTATCGTGTTTTTAAGGCAAAATATGTCCAAAATATACGATAAGTAACAAATTAGATTAAAAAACCAAAAATTAGTAACTGTTAAGTTTTTGTTTTAAGTTAAGATCATGAAAAAATTGGATAAATTTTAGACTTGATGATTTTAGGAAAATTAAATTTATCAAATTTAATCATATATTTCCATAAAACTTTGGGGTCATTAAGAAGTTTAAATAACTATAGCTCATTTAAATATATGACACTTATTGTTAAAATAGTTTTTCAAAGTAAGTATTAAGAAACTGAAATTTATGTAAAAACTGTCGTCTATTAAAATCTCACTTTTCACAATATTCTTAAATCAATCCTTATTAGTAATTATTAATAATGTAATTTTTAAAATTTTAACTTTGTTTGCTTTAACATCATTAATAGATCATAATAGATAACATCAAAAAGTATGTCATATTTATTTTTAATTAAAAAATTAAAAAGTCCTTGATGAAATGAAAAAACGTATTATCTTCTATCCTAAAAAATATCTGATTAATTTAAAACTGGAAATGGAATCAATTTCCACTTTAAAGTAGTCTTAACTCATCATAATCTTATAAAGTCATGAATACGTGAAATATAAATATTATAGAAGGATGTATTTCCTCTCTCCTGCGAAAAAAAGGAACTAAATTCTTACATAGGGAAATATATTTCAATAAAATCACACCTTTATCTCAGGAACCCAGAAAACTAATCCCCTCTCTTACTAAACTATATTTTGAGTCCGTTTTAGTCTTTCAAGTATATAAACGCTCTTAGTTTAAAGACAATCTTTCAAGTGCTATACTCTAAGTATTATTAAAAACTAAAAGAAAGGATGGGTGGAGCAGTGGTTAGATTGCCGACTTTCATGCAAATGGTCTGGGTTCGAATCCCAGTGAAAGTAAAAAAACTTTTATCTGGTTTTCAACTCGACCAAAGATAATGAATACAAGTTGTATTCATTATCTTTGACGCGACTCAGCTACCATTCGCCTTTGGGTTCAAATTAATGGCTTAATTAATAATTAATAATTATATATCTTTAATAAAAAATACATAAATGCAACAATATAAACAAATACAAAATGTAAACAAATAATTCAATTAAATAATATAACTCACTGATATAGAATACCATATAACTTAAATACAAAATATTACAATATAAACAAAAATAGAACTACATTTATTGAAAATCAAGACATTTCTACATGTTATAAGGCCTAGTGCTATCCCATGTTTAAATTGTATGTGGAATTCATTTGATCTGTTCTAATATATGAATATATCTCCCCTGTTCCGACATGCACATATATAGTCAGGCTGTTTAGCCTAGCACAGTGAACAGTTAGCACGTAGAGGTGCCGTCAAAAAAAAATCATTTGATCGGTTCTAATAATATGAATAATAGTAATTCCCGTGTTCCGACTTGCACATATATTGTTAAACTGTTTAATCTATAACAGTGAACAATTACCACGTAAAAAAAAAAAAGTTAATCACCCTGTTTAATTCAAAATAAGAGTATATAACCATTCTTACGTACAATATGACCTTATCTTTACTAATATAGTAATATAAAAAAATAAAAAAATGAATAAAAGTCAAATAGTTCAGTTTTTCAAATATTCCTTCCTTTCGTCCTTAAATTATTCCATCAATTAACATCTACTAAACACATTCTAAAAACTTGAACCTAAATTATGTTTTAAGTTTAAATTTTTTAATACTATTTACTTATTATATAGTTATTAAAAAAAAGTAATAAGTAGTTATAGTTATATTATATACGTAAAACAATTCTTTTTATGACTTTTTTTAAACCTTGGGTTATTAAATGTCATAATGAATCATAATATGTAATATATAAATATATACTTTTTTTATTTATATTTTTTTTGTCGCATTTACAAAACAAAAACTTATACTTATCGATCGATTATCACAATATAAATATAATAACTATAATAAATAATATTTAAGGGATGATGTAAAAAAAAAAAAATAATATTGATATTTAATAGTAGAAACCACAAATGAATATAACTTTAGTCTAGTATCTAATTTAATTAAATATTAAGTATTATTTTTTTTTCTAAAAACTTTCTTAAAATTTGAAATATAAATCTATTTTAATAACTAATTTTACAATATAAATAAATAAATATTTATACTATATTTAAAAAAAAACTGACTGAAATATGAACGTAATATTAATAAATTATTAATACATTATACTAACATATTTACTTTCATATAAATGTACATACATAGAATAAACATATATACATATATACAAATATATTGTCTAATATAAAAATTATAATAATAACGTGATGATGATATCTAGAACATTTTTTTTTTAAGTAAAATTCAGTAGAAGAAAATTACAACAACAACAACAACAACAATAATATTAAAAAAGTAAAACATTAATAGAAATACAATTTAAAAATTTTTAAAACATCACTGTAGCAAAAAAAAAAACGCTTATAACTACAGTATAGTAAAAAAAAGTATAAGATAAGTATTATTTTCCACTCTCACACAAATTATGTAATACACTATATAAAAAATACATAATAATAATAAAAATAATAAAAAAAAAAACAAAAAATACAATATTTTTAACTACTATTTTTTTTTTTTTGCGAATTATTAATTGCAAATATGATGTCAAACCGAAGAACAAAAATTAAAATAGAAAAAATAGAAATATAGTAAAGTAAAAATAGAAGAAAATAAAGAGAGAGAATTAAAAAAAAAAAAAAAAAAGTAAGATTAAAAATAAAATAAAAATAGGCGCAGTTCAGTGTTCATCTTAACAGATCACAACAGTTTCAATATAGTAAAAGTTATATTATGTTCTTTTAATTAAATACAGGGGGTCTTAAAAAATTGATGACAAATATGTTCATATACTTATATATACTAATTTGACTTTGAAGATTCCTATAATAATAAGTTTTACAAATATGTAGTATATAATTTGGCTTCAAACTGAGGGGGAATGGGTTCGATTCCCGTACAAGTCCGAAATTTTTTTAATTAAAAATTTGGTGACAATTGGTGACCAAATACTTATAATTTAAAATATATACAAATATATAATATAAACAAAATAAATAATATTACTTATAAATTGATAGAAAGTATTGAATGTGAGAGCACAACGAACCGCAAGACCTAAGTGTTAGGGTGGCACATGCCTTTCCCGATATCAAAACAACAACAAGTATAATTAATTTATTTAGATTTATATTATTTTACACAACGTGTTTCTACTCATTACTTATTTAAAAATTTTTAAAAACTTTTTTAGAATATAAGTTAACTAGTATTTACTTAATCGAACTCAATCAGTACCAATGACAGTAGATAATTTAAAACTTCTTCAAGTGAACTTTAACTTGAAAAATTTTTTTGTGTTGACATTAAAATTAAATGGGCAATAACTATTGAAAGCAGCCATTTTATGGTTTTATACTAGATTTTTTTTTCATTTGACATTTGAACGTCAAAATTTTAAATGTAATTAATATTGACTTTAAACTAGTTAGAACTTGAACTATTTCTTTGTTTAAAGAACTATCAGTATTCCGTTCCTCCCTAGCATATATAAATCCAGTGGGAATTGGAATTTACAGTCCTTTGTCTATTACTTAATTATATTACACCTTTAATATAAGAGACCTAATCCGCCTTACTTTTGCAATTCCATTCAAATTAAAACTATAAAACTATACGGTCAACAACTGAAATATCAAAATGTAAATAATTTTGAATAACAGCGATTGAAATTTACAAATAAATACTATACCGATACCGATAATAAGGTCAGCTGCTCCCATAAAGCTTGAGACTATGTCGACGCGTTTTACGCGTGTCATTTGTGAATTTTTACAACTCAATTAAAAACATTTTTTCGAAAAATGACATTTGTTCAATTTTAATTGTTAAATAAATATTTATTATTTTATTCATTTGACTTCGAATACGAAAATCTACGCTCCTAAACTTCCAAAAAGTTCAAAAAAAAATTAAAATTTTATATTACATTTATATTACGTTTAGTCCTATAGTGCAACACTCTGTTTAAATATCTATTATAGCATCAATACAAGTACTGCATTTATGTTATAGATAAATCGTATCGTTAGATATTTAAAAAAAAAAAAGTAAAAACTGAAGAATGAAAAAATAAAAATCGGGTTAAGCGGGTCGGGTTAAACGGGTGCACGATAAAAAACTTACAATAAAAGAATAATTTATATGGGATCAGGTATAAAAGATTCAATATAGATAAATATAATTCCCAGTTCTATTGTACTTATTTTTTAGTTTTTTATTTGTTTTTTTTTATCTAATTGTAGTGAACAATTAAAGACTTTTTTTTTTTAGTTTTGTAATCATTTTCAATTTTTAAATAAATTTTTTTTTAAATTTATAAATGTTTGTCTGTCCAATTGAAGAACGGATATTCCGTCATGATTCAAATTTATTTTAAAATATCTTAAAGTTAATATTAATAAATACATATTTATAATATTAATAACTAACTTAAGCAAGGAATAACTAAATATAACATGTATACTTATTTAAAATATCTTAGTTTTTATATAATACTTAATATGGTCTTAAAAAACCCTCTTTCAGAGACAAGGTTTTCTTATCCTAGTCACCCATTCTTTCTAGCTTAGATTCGAATAAAACGATTGCTACTTAGGATCTAAAATCCTTAAATTGCTAATTATTTAAAAATTAGTTTTAGCTTGAGAATAGAAGGTAATATTTTTATTTTTATTATTTTTTTTAATAGCTAAATAGCTATTCTACAATTAACTAGGAGTTAAAATTTTATCTCAAAGTTATTTTCTTTGAATTCAAAATAAATAAAGTAAAATATTTATTTGAGAAAAGTTGATAATATGTAAGTAGTTATTTGAATTTGTAAAAAAAAATACATATTCATGCCTATTTTCATTTGCAGTTTATAATGTATGAATTGTATTTATTGAAAATCTAAGACTTTTCTACATGTTATAAGGCCTGGTACTATCTCATGTATAAATTGCATGTTGAATTCATTAAGATCAATTCTAATAATAAGAACATAATATGTCGCCCCTGTTCCAAAATGTACTTTTGTTATAGACAGACTTGTTAGCCTAATAGTTGAATAGTAAGCACTTAAAAAACAAAAATCATACCAAAATTTTTGCTTCATTAAAAATGCATTCTTCTAAAAGGTCAACAATATGACAATAATCACATGTATTGATGACTTTTGCATTTAATTAACAATAAATAATTGTTGATACCTTTTGCAGTAGCAATAATATAATTGCGGAATTGCTTTAATTTTCAAAATTTTGGATATTGTCAAAAAAGTTTATGAGTTTGTGGCTTTGATCACCGTCTTGTTTTTGACGTTTTAGAAAAGTACCATACAATATTAAATGATCATATATTAGTTCAATTTTTTAATAAAATGACAGCAGTTATATTATGACATAGCAAAGCTTAATATGCATTCATCTTCTAATATCTTTGACTTCGATCACCGTCATGTTTTTGACGTTTAAGATAAGTACCAAATATAAGTATCTATATTACTTGATCGTATATTAGTTTTATATTTTAAAGAAATGATAGTAGCTATGTTATGACATATCAAAGCTTATTATGTTTTCAGCTTCTAATAATCCCAAAAAACAGTTTCCTCGTGTTGGGATAAGTATATTCCTTCTTTTGGATTTTGGTAAATTTTTAATAAAATTTCAAATATAGTCTATTTGCATGGGCAGAAATTTAAGTTTAAAAGTAAAATTATTTGTTTTAAATATAAATTAGTACAATAACCCGTCCGTCTCTTGATAAATAATATTGCCGAATTGTTATAAAATAACTTTTTATAATATTTGTTTCATATGACATTTTTATTAAATATTACCAAGTGTTATTTAATTTTTTTTTCATTTTAAAGAACATTTTCAAATGTTATTACTACATATGTGGTAAACCCCATTATTTAACATATAAGTAGGGCACACTGTTTTTTGTTTTAATACAATACCCTATTAAAGAATGGTACTCTGAACAAAAAAAAAAAACAAAAAAAAAACTAAACTCTTTAGCACTTGTTTAAATTGTTTGCAAAAAATAAAAAAAAGAACAAAAGTTAAATAGAAAAACGCTAAAAATTGACTGTTTTAAGTTTTTTTTTATTTAAATAAAAAAAAAAGTTGTAAAAATATTTACATTCATTTTTTTTTTCCTAATGTTTTGTAATATTTTATGTCAATCTGTCTTTATATTATTATTTTACATCTAAGCAAAATTTTTAAAATGATGCTATTTTTTTATACATATTCAAAAATTGCATTCAATTGCATTGTTTGATTGATGCAAATCTGCAGTTTCTGGAATTAGAATTTTTGTCGTTAAAAAAAAAAATATTAATTTTTAATTCACTGTTTTTTTTTGCATACGTGAAAGAAAGTCTAACTAAAATAAAATATAATACATTAAATACTTGGTACTTATTCCTAATGTTTCAATTGTAATTATTTTCATTTTAAATTTCCTTTAATAAAAATATTTTGAAATATTTTTTAATAAAAAACGTTACGCAAGATGAAATAAGTACATTCTTTATTTTAAAAAAAACTTTAGGTTTTTTATTATAATTATTTACAAAATTTATAATAAGTACTTATTAATCCCTGAATTTAAATTGATAAGTAATTGTAAAAAGTCGTAATTTAAACATGAAAACGGGATCATTGAAAATGAAAAGGTATTAAATTAATAACTTCCTTAATAGGAACTTTCACCTTCGTATTAGATTTTTCAATTTTTTTATGATAAATCAAAAGTAAGTACTTGTATATAAAATTTGGTTTGTTTATCCAATACTAAACTATAAGTACTTTCTGATATAAATATTATACCTTAATTAACTATCTCATCGAGAAAAGCTGTGTTTCGGATGACACTACGACACTACTTGCTACCAGTGGATTGTACTATGTCATTATTCTGCAGTCTACTATTATGTAATAATATTAGATTACCTTCAAAGACAACTCCTGATTTAAAGCTTGATGTATCATATTGCTTGTAATTAGTTTTTTAAATAATATTCTGTGAGTTATAAGAATCAATTAAAATTTTATAACTTGAGAATTTTTATTATGTTTATCATTCTAAAAGTATTTGACCTTTTATTAACAAATTGAGACAATAAATTTAAGTGATAAGCCATATTATTAAATATATTTACAACAATGGATGGTGCAAAAGAACACAAATTCTCAAGAATCGATGTACATATATAATTTCGTAAACCCGGATTTTTATTTTGAGATGGCGCGGAACTATATTAGCCATTTTTTCATAAAAATACCTTATTTAAAAGGTTGAGATTCTCTGAGGTCGGAAATCATGAGGGTCAAAAGTTTTGGAGATATAGTGTTATATAACTTCAGCAATAATCACACAGTTGATTACTAGTTCAGGCAAATCAAGTTCTATTATAAATTACCTGACTAATATAGATTACGGTAAATTTCGATAAGATTAGATTAACTGCATTTATGACATAATACATTAACGAGCATAAAATACCTATAAAAACATATACAACATATAAGTATAAATAAATGATTAACTGTTACGTTAGTTCATTATCTTTTGTTATCTTGTTCGAAATATCACACTGAATTCTGAAAGCTTTTCCAATGATAACTCTATGGTTTATAGGTTTCTTTACCATAGCAAACATTTTTTTTTAAATTTTAAAATTCGTTAATAATGCCAAATTCTTTTAAAATATCAAAAGTTATATTCAAAGAAACATTAAAATATATTCGTGTATAAGTATGCAAACATAATTTGTTTCAAATTTTATTTAATTTTACAAAAAAAAAAGCAACAAAAATTATAAAAATAAATAAATAAACCTAAATTCTTTAATTTTCACAACTGAAATCAAAATAAAATATTTAAAATATTTTCAATTAAATAACAAATAAATAAAAAAAAAAAATATAACAAAAAAATTTGAAAACATTGAAAATAAAATTCAAAATGTCGCTAATTTATTGTATATGGCTCCTACATTTTAACTACAAAATGGAGGGTACTATAGTCTATATTTTATTGGTGCGCCAAAACTCTATTTTTAAAAAAATTTTTTTTTTAGTTTTAGAACAAAAAAATATAAAAAAAAAAATTTCGAATAATTTTGCAAAAAATTTTATTTTTTTTTGTCATAATTAAAATTTTTTCTAAAGAAAATAAAAAAATCTGTAATTTTTTTTTTAAAACAAACACAAATATTCACAGAAGCGAATCTAGAAATAGGGCAAAAATATGTCTCTGACGCGTGTTTTTTATTATTTTTTTAACTCGTCAATTATTAACGGGTCAAGGCTTTACTTTTCCACCTAACTTTTATAATGTATCATCCAAATGACTAATAAATAATAATATAACAAAATATCAGTACAATACTTAAATAATATTATTATTGTTATTTTTCAAATTGTTTTATTATTTTTGACGCCATGGATCACAATTGACCGCCAAAATGAAAAAAAAAAACAAAAATTAGACAAACATTTAATAATATGCTAAAATGCGAATTCAATATAGGTGTATTTCTAAACTATATTGGTATACAACAACAAAAATATCGTTCAAGTGAAAGTTTTTGATTTTTCTATTTCTTAAGACATTTTTGGCCATTCAAAAATTCAAAAAAATTTTTTTTTTTCACTCAGGTATTAGAAATTTTGTAATTTTTTTTTAATTTTTTTTATATGAAAAAAAAAGAAATGAAATTGAACAAAATGAAAATATAAAATGTGAATGGCCATGATCTTTTAGTTATTAATAGTAAGTATATAATATTTGAAATGGAATTCAGGTGTTTGTGTATTTTTCTTTTTTTTTTAATAATAAATTTATTAAAAATGTAAGGTTAATAATTATGTTTATTATTACAAAAAAAAAGATTTGTTTGTTTTCATACAAATTGATTTGTCTAAATTGAAAATAATTTATAATTGAAAATGTTTTCTAAAGTTTTGATCAATTTTCTAGAATCTATTTAATATGCAGCCTGTTGGACATACTAATATACAAAAAAAAAATTTGAATATAAATGTATGACTTAACACAATATTTGTTTTTTGTATATATTTATACGGCTGGGTGGCACAGTGGTTAGAGTGCCGACCTATAATGCGAAAGGCACGGGTTCGAAAGTGAAAAAACTTTTCTGGTTTTTGACTCGACTCAGCTACAATTCGCATTGTGTTCAAATTAATGGCGTAATCAATAATTAATAATTATATATCTCTAATTACATTAATATTACAATATAAACAAATGCATAATATAAACAAATAATTTAATTGAATAATATAACTGACGGACATAGAATATCATATAACTTCAATACACAATATTGCAATATAAACAAAAAATAGAATTGTATCTATTGAAAATCTAAGACTTTTACTAAGTACTATCCCATGTTTAAATTTTATGTGGAATTCATTAAGATCAATTCTAATAATACGAATATAATATGACCCCCTGTTCTAACATGTACCTATGGTATAGACAGGCTGAACAGTAAGAGATTAAAAAAAAAATTTAACATCGTTGGGGAGCTTTTTTAGCACATTTTCAAAAAATTTTGAAAATAATGTCATATAACTTATCTTCTAAACAGTTTGAATTTTAAGTGAAGTCAAACGTTAAAAAAATAAGTATAAGTGTTGCATCTGATTAATGCCGTTGTGGTTAAGACGCCGATCTTTTATGTGATAAGTCGCGGATTTAAACCCCGGTTCAGATCATATCTGAAAAAAAAAGTATATAATAAATATTCAATAATTATACCGCAAATTAAAATACGACTATCGAATAAATATATATAATATATCTTGTGTAGGATAATAGATGGCGTCAAAAATTTTGCATTTGTGTATTCATAATCTGTAAATAATAATATAAATTTATTTTTCAGTACTTATACTCTTTTCCCAAAACTTATTTAAGATTAGATTCAATTATAATATTGTTTAATTTTGAAAATGTGTTTTTTTTTAACACTTCTGGTTGTTTTTTTCATTTGTTGTTTATCTTGATTAAAATAAGCACCTAAACCCTAGAATAAATATTTTGTGGTATTGGTATTGGTTAGTTCAATGCGTCAATCAAAATTTGACAGATACAGACAGATAGAAGTGGTGTCAACTAATTAATTTGATGCAGTTCTTTGCAGAGACACTTAGTTTCATAGAAATGAAATAATTTGATTAGCTGTCACTATTAAATTGAAGTTGTCAGAGTGTGATGTCTTTGCAAAAATCCTTAATGCCAATAAATTGTGTCATAAAATTATGTCTCAACTCGTTTAAGTTTCCAGTTTTATAATTATGAATAAAGTAATAACGCATGCAGAAAAATAATAATCTGCACATTGAATACAACAACAATATTTTTTTAATTAGGGAGCATAAAAAAAAATTATTTATGTCAATTTCCAATATTTATAGACCACATTTAATTTTACTATTAAACATTTAATTTTTTTAATAAATTCTTTAAATTCTTTTAATTAGTTCTGTTAATTATAGAAAAACAAAATTTTTAATTAGTAAATCAATTGCATTTAAATACAAAATTTATATAGTTTCTTTTTTTTTTTAAGATTTTTTACAATAGTCATAATTTATTAATGTGTTCAGTTTTTAAAAAAAAAAAAATCTTTTTTTATTATTCTTTTAATTAATCCAATTTATTTACTAATTTTTCATTTCTTCCTTCCCTTCATGTCATCATTCAGAACAGTTCAATTTATTAAAAAAAAAAAAAAAAAAATCAAAAAACAAAATTTTAATGTCAAACATTATGTAATAAAATAAAAATTAATAATAATTCAACTTTTTGGTTTATTTTTTGGTTTTTTTTTTTATTTTTATTTTTACAAATTCGGTTTAATTTTTTACTGTTGGGAGAATATTAAATATATATATAAGTATATATAAAAAAAATCTGGCAATTGTCCAATTAATTAATTTAGTTTGTATGACCTCCCACATTTCATCACATTGAAAAAGATGAACAAAGATGGAAATAATTTTTTTTTTTAACAAAAAAGTCATTCTAGCATAAAAATGATGAAATGATTTTAGCTTACTTTAAGGTTCTCATTTTTTATAGTTATTTTAGAATTTTGGAAATATTTGTGGCATACTGATGAACTTTATTCCAATTTCTAATTCCTATTAAAAAATTGTCCAGAAATTGAAAAGTCGAATTGAAATTAAACTGAACTGAATTAAAGCTATATGGATTTAGTTCCAAAGATAATAAGTAATCTATGGAACTAGATTTATTATTATTGTTATTATTATTATTATTATTATTGTTATTATTATTATTATTCTACTAAAGAATTGATATAGACAGTAAAAACTGGTATAAATCTCTCTTAAAAACTAATTTACAACTAATAAGTGAGCAAAACATCACACTTTTCATCATCTTTTGGTACCACAGTACGGGAGGAGACCTGACTTCCTTTCTAACATCCGCCAACAATCTCAATTTATTGTTCTTCAAACTTTTTTTTTCTTAAGTCATTCTTGACCTTATCTATCCATTTACTTCTAGGGCGGCCTCTATTCTAAATTATTCTGGCCCAAAGGACGATTTTGAAGCATTTTTATTCTATGAAGCGGCCACTTTTAATTTTTAATGAACTGTACAAATTATTCACCTTCACCGTCTTGCTTTGAATCTTATAATTATATACCATGTCCATTTACATCCGTGCCAAGAAAATTCTTAATATTTTTTCACTCCAAGATACTAATATTCACGTATGTTACATGTTATAAATCTTATAATACAATTTTTAAAAATAAATTTATTTGCATCTGTTAAATGTATATAGTCATTAAATTATTTTATGGTTGAATAAGTTTCATTTCTATTATAACACCTGAGTAAATTTTAAACGAAAAAACAATTATGTAATACTTTTTTTTTTTAAATTTAAACACTTGAAGTACTTATATTAGTAAATACAAAATAGAAAAAGGAAGCAAATTAAAGATTTAATGAGATTTTAAATGTGTTATTCATCTCAATTTATAGTTATAAAATAAAAATAAGTAACTTTAACAAATTTTATTAGCTGTACTTGTATATATATTGTATATAAACATATATACCTAACTATACTTAAAATTTAAACCTTATAATAAAATATATTTAGTTAAGTACTTATTATTTTAAAAAAAAATTTTGTGACTTATGATGCCTGTTGACTTTTTTTTTGGAAAAATGGTTGTTTAATAATTTGAAATGTTAATCTTATAACACGTATAAAGTACATGTACAACAGTTTACAGTGCATATCTGTTTAAATTATTATACAAATAAATCGGGTGCGTTCCATATTTTTGCCTATTTTTAAAAATTAAGTATTAGATAATCCCGTTTTAAAAAAATTGCAACTATGTATATTGAAAAATCTGGCTTTTTTTTAAAAATCAAGATTTTTGAGTTTCATACAAAATCAGATTTATCAACCTTTTCCAGAATATAAAAAGAGATTTTCTAAAACGAATTTGTTTTAAAAACTAGATTTTCTAAACGAGATTTACTGAAAACGGGATTTACTTAACCCAAATTTCTGACCCAACCCAAACTGATCAGCTCATTATAATCAGATAATATAAGTTGATAAAAGTTAATTAGATAATATATTTTCCTGATCCCCCTTATTAGACTTGAATTATTCTGATCCGTGTAAATTAAAAATGATTTCGATTAACATAATTATTTGATCTGTTTAATTTTTGAATCAAGAGATTCGGGAATATCTCTAGAATTGGCTTCAGACTACATGCCAATAGCCGACGACTCGTGTCAACTACCATTTGCAGTTGGGTTCAAATTGATGGCTTAATTAATAGTTAATATTTATACATCTTTAATAAAAAATACATTAATATAACAATATATAAACAAATACAAAATATGAAGAAATAATTTAATTGTATAATATAACTCACAGATATAGAATACCATATAACTCAATTATAAAATATTAGAATATAAACAAAAATAGTATTGTATCTATTGAAAAATAAGATGTTTCCACGTTTTTACTATCACATGTTTAAATTAATTTAATTGTATAATATAACTCACAAATATAGAATACCATATAACTCAATTATAAAATATTAGAATATGTAAACAAAAATAGTATTGTATCTATTGAAAATAAGACGTTTCTACGTTTTTACTATCTCGTGTTTAATTATATGTGGAATTCATTAAGATCAATTCTAATAACACGAACATAATATGACCCCCAGTTCCAACATGTACCTATGGTATAGACAGGCTTATTAGCCTAACAATTGAACAATTTTATTAACAAAAACGGAATTCTAAATTTAACACTTTAAGTAATTGTACACGTAATACGTTATCTAATAGTTTATTCCATTTGTCTCACGTAATTGTGACAGAATCATTTTATCGAGATTACACTGTTACACATTTACGTACTTATATATTTTCCATTATAATTTTCTCATTATTTATGTTCCAGTTCATTTCATTTCATCTAGTCGTAGTTTAAATAATTCAAATTGTTAATGAAATGCGACATATTTAAAGCATTTCCGTATACATATGTGTATATATATATATATATATATATATATATTCCGTATTTATTGCGCCGGCACCTGTTGGCAAAAAATAAAATTAATTTAAGACGACAAGTGATGAAATTAAAAATATACATATTATAATATGTTTTATATAGAGTTTCATTAATATTTCATCTTTTTAAAACATTTTACTATAAAT
This sequence comes from Dolichopus griseipennis, assembly GCA_963082915.1. Taxonomy (NCBI): domain Eukaryota; kingdom Metazoa; phylum Arthropoda; class Insecta; order Diptera; family Dolichopodidae; genus Dolichopus; species Dolichopus griseipennis. The sequence goes on from OY720443.1 coordinate 24,091,502, forward strand.
TACTACTGAATTATAAAATTTATTTTTATATTTAATATGGTTACTAGTAAAACTAATTCTAATGTATATTATATAACATTTTCATATGTTTTTTTTTTAAATTTTAAATTTTAAATAATTATGTTTGGTTAAAAAGTTTTTTAAAAGAAAATTTTAAAAGATTAAGGAATTAAGAACATGTTTTTTTTTTCAATTCATAAAATTCAAGGGAGAAAATATAAATTTTATTTTAAAATATATTTTTTTTTATTAAAAAAAAAATTTTTATCTAAAAATAATTTTTCTAATGTGTATATAGTAGATCTCTAGCTACGAAATTTATTTATTTTCTATTTAAATTTTGCACTTGTTCATCAACTCGTTATTATAATATTCTATCTGATTTAATTCTGAAATGTTTTGAAGGAAAAATGAAATAGTTTTGCACTCTGCAAAATAATTAACCCTTTTGTACTTAAATAAAAATTGTTTTAATTGAGTTTTTATTCTTTTGGCATATTTAATTACAAAATTCAATAAAAGTTTTTTTGTTATTTTAAAATCGATTTTATTGTATCTGGACTTTGTTTATTTATTTAAATTGTTTTATAATATTCTAAAACAATACTAAACTAATAAAATAAACTCTTCTTCACATTTTATGTAGTATAGGTCTATAAAGAATGTTAGAAGTTTATAACAAGTTAATATACAAAATTATACAGCATTTTTCATTAAAAGCCTACCGTAAACTATATCTGTGTAATCGTTGGGTCGGTTTTCATTTGTTTGGGAGATATGAGCTATGAAATGGGAACCATGGATAAAGTATTTAAAATATAAAATATATTGTATATAAGTAAATAAAAACTAATAATCCATCGCATAATAATTTAAAAACTTGGGAAGATTCTTTTTTATAACTTTGCTAACGAGATTGTATTCTTTTCTTACTTTCCATTTATTTTTGTACATTGTGAGCATAATTTAGGTAATTTATGTAGCTAAAATAATCTAGATAAGTCTAATATCTAGTAGTTAAAAAACAGTATTAATTATTTACTTAAAATGGTCCATCGTAAGTTGTTAATGTTAAAATTCGCCTTAGGATGTGTTTAAATTGGAGCTGCGATAAGTGATAAGAAAATAGCGGAGAAAATTATATATTGTTTGTCGTTGACCAAAGCTATGCTCCATTCTAAACACTTCTATTAAAATAATGTATATAATTTTTACACTATGCTCCTATCACTTATATAAATGCACCCTAAGAACTGGCAATCATGCGAGCTTTAATCTGCTGGCGAATTTATATTTTATTAAAGCAATCCTTTTTTCAGTAAATGCTAGAGTATCGAAACACTTATATTTTGTACGTCGTATACGTTTATTTAGGTTGAACAGTTAATTTTTGAGGAATTGTCTGTTATTTTTGAGTAATCTTTGGGTATTTATGTGAATTGATGGACATAAATCAAAATAACAGTACTTTAAAAAAAAGTTATTAGAGTATTTGAACCCTAGTTTTGTGGTATCCTGCCAATTGATTTGAACTCTTACTTCCTATTACTACCAAATGCTTGCTATAGAGTATAGATTTTGCATCAATTTTTTTTCTGGGTGTATATCGGATTAATTTTAATTTTCTTGCCTTCATCACTTTTTTTAATGGTTTTTATAGTATCTATACTTGTTTTGTTAAATCATCACATTTTGAAATTCATCATAAGATTGGTTAAGATGACGATTTTCCAAGTTACACTTCAATATAAAATCAAATTGGAGAGAATCTCGGATTCAAATCCTGCAGCTAGATAAAATCTAATATAAAAATATTTCGTAATAGTTAGGATAGTAATATAAAATAATATAAAACTAACTATTGTGTAAGAAAATTTAGAAGTAGCATATTCATATTATACATTAACTATACAACCTACTTGGTGAATAGTCCTATACTCCTTATTAGAGAAAAACAAATAGTTAAGGGCATAGTTATACTTTATTCTAAAAACGATAAGGCTCCCTCTAAACAATCTTTCAATACATGTAATTCAAAATTAACATATAAGTATATTTCAATTAAAATTTGTTTAAACTAAAAGTTAATAGAATGTTTTACAAATAACTTTTGCAATATTTTAAATATACACACAAAATAAAAAATAATAAAAAAATAAAACATGATTTTATGTTTAAAATATTCAAAATTAAACATAAATTTTCATTATATATGTGTGATTCTATTAATATTTCCTGATTGGTTTAGATGTTCTTTTTTAATTTTTTTTTTTTGCTGTTTTGACCCAAAAATTTACGATTTTCAAAAAATACATAAAAAATAGTCTGATATTTTTTTGATTTTGTTTTGAAAGGTTCAACAGATGCATATGTTTAAAATTTTGAAACAATATTTTTCTAATGATGTCAGTACATAATTTTAACATAATATGAATAAGAAAAAAAAAAAAAAGAAAAGTTTTTTTATTTAAAATTTTCTTAATGACGTCATATTACATTCCGAAGTTTTATACGAAAATGCTCCATAAATTTTAATAGTTTATAACAAGAAATAACAATATGAATTTTGGTAAAATCAAAACTTTTAATATATCTAAGGAATTTTTACATAAATATGTTTTTTCTTATTGTTGTTTTTATGTTGTTACTGAAATATTTGTTTGTTAAATGTTTTTTCTTAATTTGTTTGCATAAACAAATCTGATTTATGAAAATTTCAATTTTTTAAAATTTCCCCTAGAAATATGCAAAATGTAAAATTTAATAATTTTATTTTTTGAGGAATTTACTGTATACTCTCATTGTTTTGAAGGCTTTTTCCTCTTGTTGAAAACATACAATGAGCTTTAAAGTTACCTATATTATTATACTATTTTTTTTACTCCTATTACAGGGTGTTACGGCTTCAACGAAAAGTCTCCAAATTTGCTAATGTTAGTTTTATTTGATATCAGGACATTCGGCATTTTCGTTAAGTTATTCTAGCACTGTTTCCATGCTTGTCACTGTGAGTCTTTTCCTTCTCAATTCTAATGGGCTCCAGCAATTTTCTTAGTGAATGTCCTCACTTTTTTTCAATGTATGGCTGATCACTTTCCATTTTCTTCTCATACATAATTTGCTCCACTAAATACTTAGCAAATGTTAAAATTTTGATTAGAATTTTGCAATAATTGTCAAAGTCTTACGCTACTCGAGGCCGTAATGTTTTAAAAATGTACTCTTCATAATAAAACGTAGCTCTATAAGTAGATTTAATTTTTTGTTAATAATTTTTACATTATTTCATTAATATTTGATATTTTGGCAATTGGCGAGTCTCTTTTAATAATAAATGGCCTTTAAAGGATTTGAAGTTCGAACACAGATAGGGGGTTTCAACTTTTTATTAACTCTTTTTTTTTTTTTTAAAAAACCTTTTTATTAGATTTTTAAATATTTTAAATGGAAAACTGTACACCCATTATGCAAATGGCAAAATTAAACAAGTTTAAATTATTTAAAATAATAAATTTTATTTAATATTTAAAAACAAAAAGATTGCCCATTTGTAAATATTGTTTTAAATTATATTTATTTTTGATTTGCAAATATGAACTTTTTTTTTTTTTTTAATTTAAAACCAAAGTTGATTTTCTTTTATATTTTTGTAATTATTGAAATATTTCGTATTTTATTTACTCTTTAAAACAGCATTCAATTTTGTGCCAAGTTATTTATAAAATATAAATTTTTTTTATTTTATTTTATGTCGAAATTAATGCATTTTTGATTTTTCTTCTTATATTTTTGTATGTAGTACAAAAATCAATTTTTAAGACATATGGTTTATTCTAAAGTAATATTAGCCTTTTTGGTTATAGCAAATTGTTATTTTTTTTTTTAAATTTATTTTAATTAAATTTTCTTGAAATAAGTTCAAAAAGAAATTACAAAGCAATTTAAATGGATATAATTATAATATAAATTGTAAAAAATTTATAAATTTCTACCTTGCCCCCATCAGAAGTTAAAACTTCAAAAGAAAATTTCATGGTTACACTTTGTAAAATACAAAGGAATTTTAATTTAATTAATAACTAATGTTTATTAAATTCTTTTAAATATACTGAAGATTAAATCAAACGTGATTGGAAAAAATTAAAATCATCTAATAAAATTAAATCATTTTTGAATTAATTCAAATTAAATATAAGTATTTAGTAGTTTTTGGAATTGCATTAGGTTTCCATTTATTAATTAATAAAATTAATTACACAATTTTAATTATCTTTACTTTTTTACCTAATAATGAGTGCTAAAACATAGGTTTGGTAAGACACTTCAACAATTCTATTATTATTAATTCTTTGGAAAAACATTTTTAGTATTATTTAGAAGGGTTCTGTATCTCAAAACTCCTGGACTGTTCAGTTAGATATATAGGTAGTTTTGTTTATCTCGACAACTTTGAATCACAAGTTTTCAATCAGTCCTCTTTTAGTATTTAAAAATTTATTTAATTATGTTTAATTCAAAAGGGTTTGATATTTTAATTTTTCATTCACTTTTAAAACTCACAGATGACATTTGTTAAAAAAAATTTTAACGTTAAAGTTGTTAAAAATATCAAATATATTATAGGAATTACCTATATTTAGTAGTAAGTATTTTATTTGATGGACGAACCATTATATATTAAAATTAAATCTAATTTAACTTATAATTAATTAATTAATAACTATTAGATTCATTTTGATCAACTTTATTTAATACTTTATATGGACTGACCAATATCTAAAATTAAAATGAAAAAAAATTACATTTGCACTTTCTAATTAGAAGAATTTCACTTTTTATATAGAAATATAAAAAATTTTGTATTTATATATAAACAATACATTATCCAAAAATAGAACTTGATGTCTGGAATTACAAAAAATGAAGCACATTCTCCAACCAAATAAAATAAATGTTTTTATAAAATTATTTTAAACTCGTGTATTATTATAAAATTTTTTAAATTTGTATATATATATGTTAGTCATTAATATTTATTTGAATTAAATTCATTACATAATAATTATCCAAAAATTTTATAATCTTTTAAAACAATAATTGATCCTATCTAATATGCGGTACTGATGTTGTTTATAAGATTATTTTTAAGCTTCTTTAATTTAATCTACAAATTATATACAAATAAAAGATAAACTGCAATTATTTTCTACAAATATAAAAAAAATTTAATAAGTACTCAAGGTAAAATTTTCAAAGTGTGAATGCAATTAAAAGATGGCTATCTGATCGATAGGTCATTGGTTAAAGTTGCGGCTTTCTCAATAGAAAAGTTTCAGATTCAAATCCTGGTCAAAGGCAAATTCACTCTCTTATCATATTGCATGTGGTAGGGGACTGTAAATAAATAAATAAATTAGAATATGGCTAAAATTTAGTTTTTACCAAATATTTATCTTTTGACTGAAAATATTTACATTAATCACACCTACTAAGTGTAACACATTAATAAAAAAGATTAGTATGTTACTCTTATTAAGCTTTGGAATTTAAGTGCTAAAAGATATCGTATACCAGGCCTCTATTTATTGAAAATTCAAAAAAACTATTTATGTGACTTGGATAAAATTTTTATAGGTTAGAAAACCTTTTTTTAGTTACGGTGTCAAATTCAAATTTAACACATAATGGGGAAAATTAATCATATTGAAGACATCGATTGAATATTTAATATCATTCTGGCCTATATCCTTCTCTAAGATTTTCTTTAAATAACGTAGAAGTACTTAATTATAACTTTTAATCATTAATCAAATAAGTAACTTATGTAATATACAACATAGACGAATTTTATTTAATACTAAACTGAACAGCTGTTTGACGCAGTGACTAGATAGTTAATTTCTTATTTGGACTCAATTCGAATCCCAGTAAATAGGAAAAACTTTGCTAAATTTCGATTTGATTCAGGTACTATTAGCCAAAAATAAATTGATAATAATATAAACAATTACAATTTCATATTAATTGAATTTTTAATCGAATAATATAACTCACAGATACAGAAATACCATACAACTCAAATACAACACTGTTTCAACTTATAACAATTAGAATATATATTTAAATGTTTCTATATATTTAACTCTAAAATGTTTGTACATGTTATAAGGCTTAGAACTATATCTCATGTACAAATTATACATGTATAGAATTCATTAAGATAACCTCTAATTATAAGGATATAATAGGTATGTCCTGAATCTTTCTACCAAATATTCCAGCATGTAACTATATGGTGTATAAAGATCTTATTTAGGTAGACTTATAAATCAAGCAGTTGAACAGTAGAATGGCATTAAAGTCAATTTAAAAAAAAGGGTAAAAAAGGTAAAAAAAATATAGAGGAACACAACAATTCTTTAGTTGACCTATATTCTCAAAGATATATACACTTATTATTTACGTTACAATTATTTAGCTTATTTATCGATTTTTATTTCAATGACTAGCTTTATGAAGGTTAACAATTATACACAATATTAAGTATATATGTACATATACATTTTTATATATATATACTTAATAAAATTTAACCATCTTGTAATCATTTCACTTATTTCTTATAATAGATTTAATTTAATTTTAAAAAATGAACTCAGAATTGAGAATAACAATTAATTTGATTAAAAAATAATTAAAATTGTATATAAATTGTATTTTAATAAAACATCTTTTGTATTAAAATAAAGAATGAAATTTTCTTTCAGAACTTTAACTTATAAAAGTATCTTTCATATAGAAATCAATGCCTGATGCATTATTATTACTTTTATACTTTTTGATTTTGGAACTTCCTTCTCTCATAATTCAATGTCATTCTTCTGTAATATGAAAAATTTGAAAAAACTTTTTTTTAATAATAAACAATTAATTATTCCAATTTTGAGAACTCATGAACTTTGGAATCATTACACTTATGAGTTACGAAGTTACAATGAAAATCTTTCAACAAATAAGTAAAATATCTATTTTGTAAGTGTACCTACTTGATTTCTGTTATTCTTTTCAATAAAAAGAAACGTCACTGTTATTATAAGTACATATATATAAATATAATATGATGTAAAATTCTATAGAAATTATTATAAAAATGTTAAAAGTGATAAGAATTTTTTATAATGAAAGTGATAAGAGTTCTATACTATTTATTACTTATATATATAGAATTTCATTTATTAACACTAAATTCCATGATAAAATATTTGATTCATTTCTACTTGCATTAAAAAAAAATGTTAAGATAACATCAATGAAAATTACGTTAAAAATAGTTTATGTACTTTAACTAAATTGTAATATAGTTACAGGGTGATTCTCTTCTAATTTTGAGTATTTAAGTAAAACGGTTATTTCTCGGAGGCTAAAGTTTAATTGCTGTAGTAAAGTAATTCATTTAGTAAATTAAGCATTCATTTAGTTGCAGTTAATTGATTTGATCGAATTGGCTTTACATCGTCTTAGTACACTTACAGATTTCCGATTACACTTTCTATACCATTCTTTTAAAAGTTATCTTCTGACCGTTTTTTGGCAAATTATTCTTATTGTATTGGACTTCAAACTTATTGATTAGTTGCATAAATTATTAAAATAAAATCAAGATAAATCTTAAAAAACACTAGGAGTTCCATAATATTCAAAAAACTGGGAAAAATAAACACTCTCTCTCTATGCAATAATCTTTAGATGGATTTGGTTCCCAAAATTCACCATAAATAAACCAGATTGGAAAAATTCATCCTGTATTCTTATAAATAATTAGGGCATTGGCCTTAGCAATTTTATAAAATAATTACATCTCAGCCATGGAAAAAAAAATATTTTTTTCATAGAAATTCTTATCAATAAAAAAATTTAAAATAGAAACTTAAATATTTACATAATTAATTCGATACAAATAACTGACTCACATTATAAGTATTTTAAATTATGAGTTTAATATTGATTAGATAAAAATTAATTTTAGATAAACAAAAAAATTTAAATTAACTGATATTTTATTCAAAATTCTTATAAAAAATTAACTTAATGATTGTCTAAAATAACAATTTTAAAAAATTTGAATAGAGAAATTATTTTGTAAGAACTTTTTGAAGAATCTTTGATATTCATATATATAACTATATAGAATTAACTAAATCTTCGATGTACCTAACCTAATATTTTAGTATTTTTTAATGTAAATTTATTTTTAATTATACATTTTTTTAATCTTTTCAGGCATGCATTGATGATAACCTAGAAATGGTAGAATTTTTATTAGAATATGGAGCCGATATTAATAGACAAGATAATGAAGGATGGACGCCACTGCATGCTACAGCTTCATGCGGGTATAAAATATTTTATATTTTTCTAAAATATTTCTATAACTTAAATTATATTATTTTGTAGATCTGTTAGTATAGCAAGATATTTAGCTGAACATGGAGCTGATTTAACAATAGTAAATAATGATGGTGATTTAGCTGTTGATATCGCCCCACCAAATACAAATATGAGCGATTATTTACAAGAATTGTTTGAATTAAATAAAATTGATTGTGAAAAATGTAGACAATTAGAAGAACAAACAATGTTAGCTGATGCTAAAAGATGGTTAAGAAGTGATGCATCAGAAGCTGATTCAATACATCCTAAAACTGGAGCTACACCATTACATGTCGCTTCGGCTAAAGGATATACAAAAGTATGGAATATATTTTAATTTATTTCTTCTTCCTTCTTAAAATAGAATTTAAAATAATACATTTTTTAATTTTTAGGTGTTAAGTTTGTTGTTAGCTGGAAGAGCAAATGTTGATAGACAAGATAATGATGGTTGGACTCCATTGCATGCTGCAGCACATTGGGGTCAAAGAGAAGCAGTTGAAATGCTTGTTGATGCACAAGCTGACATGGAAGTACGTAATTATTCGGGACAAAATTGTATTGATGTAGCAGATGAACCTAAAATGAGAAAATTTATGGAAGAATTAAAAGCAAATCGTAAAGTATTTAAACGGCCTTCTAGTCAAATTAGGTAAACTAAGAACTTAAACAATTATAAATTTTGAATAACGAAATAATTAAACAAAAAATTAATTTTTAGGAATTCTGATCGTATTGAAAATACAAATGAAACAATTAAAAAAGTTCGTGTTGAAGTTAAGCCAGCTGAAAATAAAGATAAAATAAATGGTAAATATTTAAATATAAATATTTTAAATGCTATGTACTTTAGAAATAATATTATTTTCCCTTTAAAAAATTAGCTTTTAGAATATAGTTTTATTATAACATTTAGTAAACCAAAACCAAAAAAATGTATTATTTTTGCAATATTATTTATTATAGTATAAAATATCAAGTATATTTTGTTTAATTTAAGGAAGTATAAAATTTTTGACTTCTTACTTTTATTTTACCTTTGATTAAAAAATATACCTACTTATATTGCTTAAATTAAGATTAGATTAGAATTTAAATTTAAACACACAATATTTTTTTGGTGTAGGTATTACTCAATTATTTTACTGTAATTTATATTTACTTAAATATTTAGTAACAAAAGTTACCCACAGTATTTGATTGGAAAATTAATTAATTATTATAATCAAATAAAAATAAAATATAAATTCAGATATTTCCGCTCTTTAAATCGAAAAAAATTTGATAAAATATTTTTCAACTCAAAAATTTTATTATAACTCAAAAATTGATTAAAACTGTAAATTTTTAAATTATTTAAATATTTAATAGTTAAAAGTATTCATGAAAGTTTGTGAAATCCAAGTTAATCTTCAACAAAGTGTATTTCTAAAAATCGTCCTTCAGCAACAAATTAAAATATGTATATAAATTTCATATCAGATTGAATTATTAATTTATTATTTTTTACTACAGTTAAAAAAATTATCTTAAGACTTTAATTAGTTTTAGGAATTGAATTTTTATCATTTCTAATTATATATTTGACGTCGTATAAGTAATTGGTTCTGGTTTATTAAAGTCCACGAATTAAAAAAAAATTAAAAGTTTAATTAAATTTTTTTGATTACACAAATGATAAAATATATCTAATATTATTTTAATAAAATATTTTTGAAAATAGTTTTTTGTACAAAGTTCTTAATAAGTAAATTTGTTAAAAGTTAATATATTTTGATAAAGTAAAATATTAATTTTAAAAACAAAAGTATATGACGCGCGTGGTAATTAAATTTTCTAGATTCAGAGGAAATCACTAAAATCGATAATGAAAGTGAAGAGATGGCTGTTGTTGTAAATGAAAATAATAAAATAATTGAACAAATAAACAATGAATCAGGTGAAAGTGATTCAGATATAAGTGATTCAACGGAAAGTTCACATTCAACAAGTGTTTCAGAATCTGAAGGTATCTAAACAAAAATAAATGGTTAAAATCTAGTTCATTCTATCATGGGGTTTAACATTTTTTAAGTTAACCGTTAATCTTTCAATATATTCACCTAAAAAAAAAACTAATAATCTATTAAATAAGAAATTAATTCTAAATAAAAACTGGGTTCAAAATTTTATTAACTATTTTTAAATATTCAAATTTTAATTATAAACATCTTAAAAGAAGCTTATAAACTTTTTTCTTTTCTAAAGCTTAATTAATAATTGAAATTTTTATGGGACCTTTCTGATTTAAAATATTTTTATAAAATTATAAAACGCGCTATGTACTAGATTTTTACCATAGTCGGCTCTTAAATCATATATAAATATTCATAATGTTATTTTGATTAATGATTTAATTTCGTTTTTTTTTTCCATTTAATTTTTTAAAATTGAAAAAAAAAACATCGTTTATTTATTCTTTTTAATTATGTTTCGTTTCATTATATCTATTGTTTTTTTTTTTTGAATAAATGTTATTGTGAATCGTTTGTTTTTTAATTTATTTAATTAAATTGTAATTGAACATTGTGATTTTTTATTTGTTCTTTTGATTATTTTGGATTTATATTTACAACAAAAATTAAACATGAAATTTAAAACACTTGATATAAAATATAATTAGGAAATTTTTATAAAATTGTTTACAACTAAAATACGTTCGCCATTAACTTTTATTTTAATTAACATTTTTCTTCTAAGTTAAGTCAAAATTTAATTATGGTTATCATTATGAATATTAAACAAAAATATAAGTAAAAATTAACAATAAAATTTAAAGGTCTGTTGTAATAACTTAAGTTTCATATTCAGAAATTAAATTTGAGATACAAACATAACATTCAACTTAATTTCTTTTTCTATAATATTATCAAAAAATATTTAAATAAAATTTCAAGCTTAAAAATTATTTTATAAAACGAATAATGTACAATGATTTTCTTCTTTAAAATTAAATATTGTCATTATTTTGACCATTATTTTTGAAATAACTTTCTGAATAATTTTAAATAAAAAACACTATAGACAAAATGTAATAAAAATATATTAATTAAAAACTTATAAATATTTAAAATATCGAATATATTTTTTGTAATTGTTCATATATTATTAATAAACTTATAAGAACTAATGTATTTCATAATATAAAATAAGTTTGGATCTGAGGATTACTCTCGAAATTTTTAATTACCATTGTATTGGTATAATAAATGGGCAAAATTCATATTAAAAAAAAAAAACCACTTAATTATAAATATATATATTATATATATCCATATCCATTTGCAAGTGTTATTCTGTCCAGCATGACTGATTTTTTTGTTTTAAATTTAAAATATACTTAATTTTAAAATTGGTGTATAACATAAATAGAACTTATAAAATTAATTTAATTAAATAGGTTAAATTAATTTAAAAAGTTCTAATGAATTTTAAATTTTAAAAATATTTGATTTATTGTTTGTTTTAGAAGAAATAAGTAAACCACCAAATGAGCCGGTTAAAAAGAGTGCAGCTGAAATTGTAGACGAAGATGCGCCATGGAGAAGAACTAGTGCTAGGACACGTAATAACGTACAAGAAAGTAAATACATTAAAAATATTATTTAAAACAAAATTATTATAATAAAATCGTAATACTTGTAGAAGTTCCTGAATTGGAAGTTAAACCGTCTGACACAGATGTGATTTTAAGAAGAACTCAAAGTTTCGAAAATGATCAAAAGTATGTTTATTGTTCATCTTTACTTAGTTTATAATTTTTTGTTTGCTTTAAGAAACTTACAAAAAGAATTTTAAATTGTGATTAGTAATATTTTATGAAATTTTTAATTCAATAAAGTCTAGTTAAGAAGAGGTCTAGGAATATTTAGATTTGAAAAAATCAATATTTTGGGATTACAAATTTTACAATCATTTTTAAGTGAACGTTATTTTTTACATTACAGTTCCTATTTTTAGATTTTTCATTAATAATTCAATATTCAACTAATTTATGCATTTTTTTCCATTCGCTACAGAGTGGTTTTATTTATAATGACAAATCGCTGTACCATAGTATCATAATTGATTCTATAATTATAATGATTGATAATTGATCACATTAAAACACGTGAAATAAGCTATAAGGCAAAAAACATTGAAATTCACGCTTTGAATTAACGCATAAAGTGTATAAATATATTTATATTATTAAAATTTTAAACAATTTAAAGTTCTTTTATATAATAGGAATAAATAATTTAAGCTTTAATAATTTATTGATAATACTAATTAAAAATAATATTTTAACAAATTTAACAATACACCAACTTTAACTTAATCCAAATTATTAATAATATTTTTTTTTTGTTACATTTTTTTATGATTTTTTATAATTTGCATCATTGTTTTCGCCCGCTATTTAATATTTTATATTTTGATATGTTATTTTTAACCAAAAATTAAAATATTAATTATAACATTTATATTAAAAAAAAAATGTACAAAAACGAATTTAAAACACAATTTTAATTGGAAATAACAAAAAAAAAAAAAAAATTGCATTAAAAAAGGTTTTATCAAAAATATCATGAACTTCGGGCTAGAATAAAAGCTAACTCATGCCCGATATTACCAGCGACACAAACAACTGGTGTTTTAGGTGCTGTTAACTCATCAAACAATAATTATTCGGTTCAAAGATCAGCTTCACTAAAAGATCATAGAAATTTCAGGTATTCACTTAAATAAAAACTAAAGAAAACCAAAATTTTTATCATAATTAATTAATGAAAAAAACCGGATCACGTAATATATTATTTAAAATTTAGAGATAGTGAAATAAAATTTATATTAGAACTAAAGTAAACATTTTCGACAATTTTCGTATTTATTTAAAAATGATATCCACAAATTTCGCTTTTCTAAACACTAAAACGAATAGTCGAAGTTTTCGTTAGTATTTTTTAAGGTTTATTGCAACCATATTGAAATTTTATACCTTTAATCCTAAACTAAACCGGTTCAAAAATTTTCTTATTATTTTTAATTACCTTTTATTAGAATTTTAAAATTTAAAGGTCGCAACCAAACTCAATGCGTACGATGTAAAACGTACAATACACCCGAACACTTATTAATTTGCCAAAAAATATCGATAATTGAGTGTTTTTATACAAGAAAAGCATTTGTATTTTTAACCATCTCTCATATAGTTTCATATACTACACATATATGTATTTTTTAAATTCTAAATTTTTTTTTATTAAATTTATATATTCATTTTAAACTTAATTAAATTATAAATGATTACTTAATTCGTATATTTACTTGCATACAAAATTAAACAATTACCTAATTTTGTCAGAATGATACTCTACTTTTCAGAGAAAAATTCTGCTGACTGTGCTAAACTGTTAACAAAAACTTTTAGAATATCTTATAGAATTATTATTATTTAACCAAATATATCAACTACAAAAATTGAACTGACCAACATAATTAAATTTTATTTCACATTTTCTCTAATTTTTAGATTTAATAAAACAAAAATATTTAGCCATTTATTATCATTAACATCATCTCATTCATAAACGCAATAAAAATTTACACATTACATAAACTATTTTTATAGTGAACTAGTTTAATTACATTATGTTTTTTTATAATTCTCATAACAACTCTCTTAAATATAATATATTTACTTATAATAAATTAATATTGTTTTGTTTTGCATGCAAATTTAATTTAAATTTAATAATTAATTTATTTTTTAAGTTTTAAAATAATAATTGCGATTAATTCATTTTAAAATCATTTATATTTTTGCCAACTCCTTCTTTAAAACAGGTTTTTTTACAACTATAATTATTAAATTTATTTACATATATATATAATATTTATTTTTAGAAAACCAACGTCGCCTCCAGTTAGCCCTAATGCTCCAACAGCAACAGCTCCAACTAATACAGCAACTGTTATAAGAAGGTAATTAAATAAACTTAAGTATTCAAAATTAATTGTAACTACTTCAAAATTTTAACAAAAGGAAATTGTAAAATATAAAATTGTATTAAATAATAAAATCTTAAATTAATTTAAGGTTTGGTGAAAACATTTTATGCATATAAGTCCATTTAAGATATTTCCGTCAATGTCTTTTATACAAAAATTTTTTTTTTTAAGTTTTAATACAAAAAAAAATCGTACATGAATAAGCAGAATGGCAAGTGTATCAAAATTTTATTGAAAGGTTTAATAAATATTAACATTTTATTTAAGAAAATAATTTTAAATTTATAATATTTCCTATGTAAATGAAATTTTATAAAAAAATTTTCAAATCAATAACTTAATGTGAAATCTAAATAATCTTTTTATGAAAAAAAGGTAAACTTTTCTATTTAAAAATTTGCCGAAAATACCATCAAATCGTACAAGAGTTCTTTTATTAATTGTACATACGAAGAATTTACTTTTTTTCAATGAAAATTGATTACCATGTCTGTATTTATTAATAAGTACATACTTCATTTTCTTTGACCGCGATAGTTAATACTGTTGACCATATTATTTAGTTTTTCAGTACTCCCGTTGTGCAAAAATCTTATTTCTTTAACAACAGATATGATATTTAAAAACGATAATTTTAATATTTTATAATTTTCTTAATAAATTAATTAAATAAGATAAAAAATATTGAAATTCGATATAAGTCTCGATATATTACATATAATGCATCCTTCATCATTTTAATAAATCACATATATACTTAAGTAAGCATTTTTATATCAGTAATTATATAACAGACTGATAAATTGAATAAAACAATGAAATGAGTTTTTAAATATTAAGTTTAAAAATTAATAAACACAAATATACACTCACATACTGTAAAATAACAAAAATAAATTAAAAATTTTATAGCCAAAATCAAAATCATGTTGAGGAAAACCATAAAAATGATATCAATTCAAATGAAAATAAAATAAATGAAACATCGAATCCGTTCCGTGTTAAAATATCGCCAGGAACAATGATCAAGAATTTTTTCAAGTAATTAGTTTTATAGAAAATTCAAGCGAATTCTATTTTTGTTTAGTTTTACCTTTTTATTTCTTTAAGTTTTTTTGTTACTTTTAGTTGTTCGTTATTATTTTATGTTTATTATTAATTTAATTTTTTTATTTATATGAATTTTTTTTTTTGCTTTTTGTTGTTTTTAAATTAAAAAAAAAAATTGTTTTCAAAGAATTAACAAATTGGCTTTTAAATTATTTATATTTTTTTTTATTTTAAATTAAATTAATAATTTTACAATTTTGTAGGTTTTAATTGTTTTAATTGTTATTTTTTGACTAAAACATAAGTTTATTTAAATTAAATTTTGTATGATATTTATAAAATTCCATTTAAATTTCTAAAATTGAAAATTTTCAAATAAGGAACTTTGTTTTTATTTTTTGTTTTCTTAAAAAATCTTTCAAAAATTTTATGCAAAATATACTTTTAATTGAATAAATACATAAAAGTGTATGTATCTTGTAGATATCCCAAACTAATTAATTTAATTATTTGTATATTTTTATTTTATTTTTAATTATTTAATTTTTTATTACAATAATCTTTGAAATTTATTTTACCTTATTTCCAATTGATAAAATTTTATTATTGGTATATCTTGTGTCCATATACATTTTGTTTGTGGTTTTCAAAATATAATGAATCTTTTGTTGAAATGAAAAATTATACTGCAAATAACATACTTTATAAGTATATTTAAAGCACTGTTATATAAAAATATTTTTAATAATACCTTCAGATATATAAAACAACTGATTAAATACATGAATATCATAATTCATTACAATTTTATAAAAATTCATTATAATTAATTTTTTTTTTAAAACAAGAAAATTAATTTATTATTAATAAATTACTTAAATTTATAAAAAAACTAAATTTTTTAATTATAAGAAAGCTAATATATTATATAGTATTATTTTAACACTAACAGTTAGTCTATTCAGTTTCGAGTGAGGCTTCATAATAACTCATAATAATGTTTAATATTTTAGAAAAAAAAAAATTTCTGACGCAAAATTGGAAAAAAAAAATGTTCTTGTAATAACATAAAATTTTTCATTACTTACACCAAATATAATTAATAATATATAAAAATTCAAATTTAAACTAAAATGTATATAATATTTTTAGATCATTTGTACCACCGGTACGAGATGAAGAAAGTGAAACACAACGTAAGGCACATGCAAAACGTGTACGTGAAACAAGACGTTCAACTCAAGGTGTAACTTTGGATGAAATTAAAAGTGCTGAAGAACTTGTTAAAAAGAAAAATTTAAATAGCAATAATACAACTACTACAAATAATAATTCAACAAGTGTAAGTATTTAATTATTTTACAGAAATAATTTTTCAATAAATAATATGTATTAAAATAGTGTGTAATTCAGTGATTTTATTTTTTTTTTTTTGATTTTATTTTTGATTAACAAATTTAATTAGAGTATTTTTTTAATTATATTTTTATTTTAAATGGTTGTTTTCAAATTTATTCAACTTTTGGGTTTATTACCATGTTTTATTTTTCTTTTTTTACCTAATTGCGATAAGTTTTTGACTTTTTCATTCAGAACATGAGTAACATAAAGACATGGATAATTAAATAATTTTATATACAATTTCGAATTTGAAAATTATTGTAGGAGTTATGAAAAAAAAATATATACGATGAATTTTAGTTAGAAAATTCTATAGTTATTTAGATTAAAAACTAGAATATTCGATAATAATTTTATTTAATTAAATGCAAATTGAAGTTAATTTTTAAAGGTAGGAAAAGGAAGAATACCTCTATTTATATTAAATATTTAAATGTATTTAATTTTCATTTAACCTTAATCCATCAGTCATCACTATAAATTTCATATTCATTATGCATTTTCATTTTTAACCTTTTGGAATTATTATCTCACATCAAAAAGATCATAATCGAATTCATTTCAAATGAATAAATAAAGAAAATTAAAAGTTATTCTGAATAAAATGGAAAAATAAATCAGCAAGTTTATCAATAATATTAAAATAATATTTTCATTTTATCGTTATTGCGCATTTTAAAAATGGGATATGAAGTTTAAAAAACTATAAAAATTAATAAAAGTTTACTTTCAATCATGCTTTTTAAATCTTTTTATCAAATAAAGTTGTAATTATATTATATCATGTATTGTATTATATATATCAAAACTTATTTATATATATCAAATCAACTACATAATTTTGAAACAAATCATACGAACTTCAAGTCACAAAAATCAATCGTTGTATATTCTTCAATTTCGATTTACTATTAAATTGGGATTTTTTCTAAAAATTTTTTAGAAATATTAATAAGATGTCGCTAAATGTTATGCATTTTACTTTGTTTGACACTAATTTTAAAGTAATTCTTACAAAATATGTATTTTAATATTTATAACTCTATATGAATATAGTAAAATTACTTTGTCTCATACAATTTTACGAAAATTAAATTTATTGAAAATTTTTTTATAAATTTTTGAGAAAGAATTGCATGATTTTGATTGCATCAAATATTTTATTTGAAATTTGCTGAAAGCTAATTAATTAAAATCAATAAATTCATAAAACCATTACTCAGATTATAAAAAAATTAATCAGCTTTTTAAATTATTTTATTATTACTTATTCATATTTTTAAAACGCTTTATTCAAAATGTTGTAATTCATTTTGTGTTGCTCTTTTTTATTTTAATGGACTTAAAGAATAAAATTGTAGTGGATCGTTACATTTTTTGTTTCAATTTAAATTAAATAAAAATTTAGATGAAATATTTCAATATTTACCTAAATAAATAATTTAAATTTAATATATAAATTATAAAATTTAATATATAAATTCATTATGTTAATTTATTTATTTTTAAAAATAATAAATAAAAATAACCTAAAACAAAAATAATTAACAGAGTCAATCTCAAACTACGACTACTATTACAACTTCATCTACATTGCCAAGCAATATATCAAATTCATCAACAACAATTACAAATAATGATCGGGTACCTAGTACAACGACTAGTGATATATCTACTGTAATACCTGTTATTCAACCACCTACAACTGATACAATATCGGATAAAGCTGAAACAACAACATATACGATAACATCACCGTACACCGTTAAATTAAGAGAAAATCGAAATTCTGGTAATTTCGATAAAAATGAAGATAACAATATTCAAAATAATAAATCGTCATCACCAACAAAATCAATTATTACTATACCTATATCATTAGATTCAACAACAACAACAACAATTACAACAACATCAACATTAAATGATAGAAAAACAGTAAAAGATGATACAATACCAGCATCAACTGTAATTAATGTGCCTAATAATAATAAAAAGACTGATACTGTGAATGTAAAAACGTCAAATCATATGAATTCAGCAAATATTGGTGATCAACAAAATGTTGATCATCATCCAGATACAACAGTAACAACAGTTAGACTTAGAGAAAAACGTTCACTTTTTGATATAGATAATGCAAATTCATTAACTTTAGCTGATAAATTAAGAAATGAAGCTAATAAATATACAGATGATAATATTGGTTCACCAACACAAACTGCTGTCTCACCAACAACGAACACGTCAAGAATAATTATAGGTAATATAAAAACAACAACACCAGCAGCAAATAATTTAGAAGATTCAACAATTAACAATGTTATAAATAATCGCAAATCAGATTCAATGTCACCATCGCCAGTGCCCAGTGTTGGTAGTGGAGGAACTGGATCAGAACGTAGACCATCATGGCGACTTAAATTTGATAGTGGAAATAAGGTAATGAATCAAGTTTTTGGAACGTGAAATCAAAAACAAGAAAAAACCGTTTTATTTTGAATAATTCTTAAAAAAGCATTTTTTAAATAG
This sequence comes from Dolichopus griseipennis, assembly GCA_963082915.1. NCBI lineage: Eukaryota > Metazoa > Arthropoda > Insecta > Diptera > Dolichopodidae > Dolichopus > Dolichopus griseipennis. The sequence continues at coordinate 24,110,948 of OY720443.1, forward strand.
CGTTTTTATTATTCAAATTTTATATAAATAATTATATAGATAAAAATTTTACGCTGTATTTGAAAATAACTTTTAGAGTTCTTTATTTATATTTTATGTTTAATGTTTCATTAGATATCATTTTATTTTTTTTGTATTGTCTTTGTTTAAAATTAAAATGTCTTGTTTTGGTTTCTTTAAGTTAAGATAAATAGATATTGTAAAAAAAGCGTAATTTCAAAAAATACATTACACATTTACATTAGTTACAGTTTTTATATTTTAACATAAAATACACAAATAATTTTAAAATTCAACATAACAGAATTAATATTAATGGTCTCAGGTTTTTGGTAAAAAGTTTTAATTTATAAAAACACAGAAATATACTATTTAGATACATTATTTTTTCTTTTGCTAATTAAAAAAGTTTATTAAGGGTTTCTTTTTTAACTATTTATATATTTTTATTAATATGTTTGATTTAATAGCTATATTCTAAATTATATTATAAACACATGTACACTAAAATCTCGATGTGCTTCTGTAAAATTTACGGATTATTATCTTTTAATTCTTTAATATATTTACAAAACTTTTTGCAATATCATCGGTAGTTTGTTTTTTTAATTTTCGTTTGGTTGAAACGGTAAAGTTTTTATTTAGAACTAAAATGTATTAGACTCACTGTAACATTTACAGCGTTAAAAATAAATATTGTACGATAATGAATTACTGATGGTTTTGTTCAAAACTCGGCTAAGAGAAATCTAACACAAAGAATCTTTTAACAATTTAAAAAAAAATAGATATTGAGTAATTTAATTTTAGAAATTGAAAATTCGCTTTAGTAAATAATAATTTGAAGGATCTAAATTTACGGGTTTACGCTGGAAGTCTATTGTACAAGTTAATTAACTTATTGCGTTTAAATTTTTTGCATGTTTAAGCTTCTTTAAAAACATTTTTAAAAAGTCGAAAAGTTCTGATTAAATTAAGTATTTTTTATATATAAATTTTTTTATAATATTAAATTTATTATTGAAGAAACTTCTACTGCCATACAGTGGTAAAAACAACATTAATTTTGATTTTTATTTAATATCTTACTTTTTAAAATTTTAAAAAACATGTTTAGCTAAGTAGTGTTTTTGTCTCTCTATTTTAATTAATATTTATAATTTCTCTATTTAATTTCTTTTGCAAAAAGTCATTTGATTGATTTTTTTTTTAAGCTTAATTTCTCAATAAATGTTTAATTCTTTTATTTTCGTTTTTATTTTACAAAAAAACTCTTTGATATTATTCTTGATTAGACTTTGAATAATTTTTTATTTTAATTTTTACATAAAATATTTCTAATTTTATAATTATTAATTTAATTGATATAAATTTCAAATAATAAAATTTTAAATATATATTTTAGTTTAAACTTGAAGATGCATCTTCTACATATCCTCCTAGTAATAACACAATTATAACAAGTGCACCAGCTGTTATGGCTGCAGCTAATCAACGAAGAAGTAATCCAAGTAATATTTGAAAAAAAAGAGAAAATTTTACAATCAACTATAATGTTTCAATATTTTTTAGTCAATACTGTTAATCAGTTAAGTCAACAACAGCAACCAGCAAGACCTATTTCAGCGCCACCCATTACACAATCAAATGCTGATAATACTAATGAAAGAATTCGTAGTGATAATAATAATAGGGACGAAGATAAAGGTTTGAGTAAAATAAATTTAAATTGTTTTATTTTTTAATATCTGGTTTTAAATTTTTATGGTAGAAAATGACAAAGAAAATGATAGTCGTAGTGGTCAACAAAATCAAGCTGTAATACAACGAAGAAGAAGACATAAAAGAAGATCAACTGGTGTTGTGCATGTTGATATGGATGTAAGTTTGTTATTTCATCTCTTTCTTAAAACTCAATTTAAAGCAAAATTCTACTATAGTCTTTAAAAGAATTTACTTCATTTATGTTTTGCTTTTTTTTTCTTGCATGTAATTTTTTTTTTGTGATATTTACTTTACTAATTTAAAAGAAATTTTTAATTATACATATTTCGTTAAATAGTAAACAAACAACCATTTTTAATATTTTATATAATTTTTTTCTATTTACAGGATATTGATCCTGATAAGCAGGATTCACCTGGTGATAACGAAGAAAAAGAAGTGAGTATATTTTTATGAATCTTTTTTTATTTTTTTATAAATAGTTTTTAAATTCAAAAAGGCACATACAATACGAGATTACACATTTTCTTATTTTCTACTATAGTTTCTTCGACTTTATATGTTCCTTAACGGTTAAAAAACATTTTAGCACAATTTGATATCTTGAATTATACCACTTTTTAAGTGATAATGACATCTGATTTGCAAAAAAGAACCAATACTATTTATTGATGTAAAATTTAAAATTTAAAAAATAAGTTTACCCAAGACGCAACTTTCTAAAGATAATTTATTTAGTTATCATAGATATGGAAAAAATAAATATGGTATGAGCAACGGGTCCTACAATTACTTGTGATAAAGGGGAAACATTTAAATAATATCAAAGTTGTAAAACTCCAGAAGCTAATGCAGTGCTAAATACCTTTAAAAAAGCATTAAAAAATTTTAACACTGAATATTTTTGCAATATTTAATTTGATAAAATTTTATTTAATTGTAATTTTTTGCAAATTAAAAAAAAAAAGTATAATTTTTTGATCAAATTCTTACAATTTATTTACTTTTCATTTCCACATAAATCTAATTTCCAAGTATTTAAATAGAAAAAGAAATGTGCAAAAATAACAAGTTCAATGTCAAATATTTAAATAACGACATTTTATTTAATATTAAAATTACTATTTGGTATATAATATATCAATGATTACAGTGAATTTTATTAAGAATATGTCAACGGTATACAAACAATTTAAATTAAATATTTAAAAAAAAAAAACAGAATTTTTAGTTTTACTAAAAATAGAAAATCACTCATAAATCATTAAAATTATTTTTAAAAATTTTTTTAAATAATAATTAAAGTCAAGTGTGAATGATTTATCGACTAAATAATTTGATTTAAATTCTTAGAAAAAAATCTATTCCCTCTACCTATATAATTGGACCCCTAAAAAATTCAAGTTTATCACAACATGACAAGTTATATTGTCAAATAAAAAGGAAGAAAATTAGTTGTTTATACGTTCAGTGATACGTTGGGGTTTTTTTTTACTTTGATCAATTGATGGATGAAATTTTTTTTTTGAAACATTCTTTCATCGATTTATATTCATTAAATTCAAGTAAATTTAAATTTGATTTCTTATTAAATTAAATTCATAAATTAAAAATTAAAATTTTATTAATTTAAATATTAATTTAAATAAATTTTTAATTTAAAAAATATTATCAATTAATATTGAACATGTCATGGAACCTTATAATATTATTTTGTCATAATTGTTTTTAATTCATATCACTTTTCCTTCGATCATATAAATATTTTCTGTACTAATTTTTTCAATTTAATGAAAAAATGTGAGTTAATTTATAATTTTTTTTTTAATAAATTATATTGACAAATAATAATTATGACTTTTAAATAAAATATAAGATATTTGAGATGTAATTATTTGTCATTTGCGTGAAAAAAGTTTAAATTATTAAAACTGAAATTCCGCAATTGTATACGACTGACATTATTATTTTGAAATTTTTTTTAATTAATGATTATTTAAATAATTTTCAACTATTCCTTTAGTTAATTAGATAAAAAAAATTTAAGTTTAATTTACGTTGAAATTTAAATTAAAAACAATTTATGTACATCATCTTAAAATCGGTGTATTACATCAAGTTTTTCTACAGGTTGTTTACATTTTTAATTAAATAATAATTAATTAAATGACAATATTATGAATAAATTTTTTTAAAATTTAGGTATTCATCTGCTAGTCTTTGAATTGCAATTTATATACATTTTTGCAAAAATATTTCGATTTTAATTCCATAATAGTTAGTTAAATTTTTTAATTGTATAATAACTGTATGAAAAAGTGAAATTTAAAAAAATTAATATAGTGTTTATTAGAGGCCTTATGTTGATTTTACAGACTAATAACCTGTACACAACACTTGTAAGGGTGCGTTTATGTTAGAGCTGCGATTAGTGATAAGAGCTTCGATAAGAGCATCGATAAGAGCATAGAAAAAGCTATGCTCTTATGGTGTGTTTATATTGAAGCTTCGATTATAGCTATAACCTGAATTAAATTTGTTCCTTTTTAATGAAATTTTGTTAAAATTATTTTTTGTTTCATTTAATCGAAAAATCTTACAAATTTCTATATTACATGTTAAATTGAATAATAATGTAAATTTGATTCGATTATAACAACGATACAATCATTAGCTATAACTTGTCCAGAATGAACCTGTTATAGTGGTTTCTATCCGTATGGTCCAAAATGTATTGTTTGATAAAGATTTCCCTGATTATAAGCTCAACGTCCATAATTATTTGAATCAAATTTTAAACAAATCTTTTTATTTATTGAAAATTCAAAATAAAAAAAAAGAAAGAGCTATTTTATCAATTAAAAAAAATATTTATATATAAAAAATATATTATAAAATACATTATTATTGCACCCGATTGAGATTTTGTATTAAAAAACAAAAATTACAAAAAAAAAAAGATAAAGATAAAGTAACAAAGGAGAACAAATTATTTATTTAAAAATTTTGATCATCGATAAGAGCGTAGAAAACTGAGTAAAGAGTTTTCTATGCTCTTATCATTTATCGATGATCACACCGATGCTCCAATATAAACACCTCTATTTAAATCATGTATATAGTTTTCTACGCTATTATGACTTATCTTATCGACGCTCTTATGACTTATCGCAGCTCCAACATAAACGCAACCTTATAGACCGTCGATGTTTAAGTGTATTTGATGTTTAAGTATATTGATTTTATTTCAATGCACATAAATTTAATGAACTTGTTGCTGGTGCTGTGTATATTTTAAAAATAAACACAGCACCAGCACCATAGCTGAAGGTATATGACCATATTTAAATTAAAATCAAATTTTTCTGTATTATAACATAATTATTTCTTCAGTTTTTCAAATTTTAATTTTAAAATATAAAATTAATTAAAACAAAAAAAACTCTTAGTTAAAATAAACAATTTAATTTTCAATTTCTAAGAATACCTTTTCTATATCCGAATATGTATTCTACCTCACATAGGATGATAATTGTTAAGATTTCAATAAAAGTTTAAAAAACTCTATTCGTAATTTATCATTATAAATCATAATATAAGTAATCATTTTTAGCCTCATTTTTTTTTTTTTTAAATTATATTTTAAATAATATTTTATAATATTATTTTTTTAGTATTTATGAATGAATAAACAATATTTTTTCTTAGACAAAATCTATTTTTATACCCGTATGACTATATAGTCCAAGGGTATAATAAATTTGCCATTACGTTTGTGACGCAGAGAAGGAGGGGGGGTAGATATAGACTCAAGTGTATGGATCGGATCAGAATCGAAAAAAAAATCGATTTAGCTATGTATGTCCGTCCGTCCGTCTGTCCGTCCGTCTGTCCGTCCGTCTGTCCGTCCGTCTGTCCGGCCGTCCGTCCGCATGATAACTCAAAAACTAAAGGAGCTAGGATCTTGAAATTTTCGCAAATTCGTTTTTTTGCAATAGCCGTCATCGCTATTTAAATCCAGCCATTTTGGTCCATGGGTTCGGGTAGCTGCCATACAACTTCCTTTTTTATATGAGTATTTCTCTGTACCTATTACAGCTACGTGTCTGAAATTTTGGCAAAAGTAGTTTAGTTTTATGGCCAAAGTTTCTGCAAAATTTGGTTGGTCTACTGCAAAGGGTTCGAGTACCTGCCATACAACTTCTTTTTTTATATGAGCATTTCTCTATACCTATTGAAGTTGGGTGTCTGAAATTTTGCCAAAAATAGTTTAGTGTAATGGCCAAAGTTACTGCAAAATTTGGTTGCTCTACTGCCAAGAGTTCGAGTAGCTGCCATACAACTCCTTCTTTTATAAGAGCATTACACTACACCTAATAAATCTGATATGTTTGAAATTTTGCCAAAAGTAATTAATGTTTATAATAATAATGATATAATGTTTATATGAGGGTCATACGGGTATCCCAGAGTTGACACAGTCTACTCTACTACACTCTTCCTCGTTTTTAAATATAATAAATTAACAATTTCGAAATTCGAACGAAATGACGTATGAAGTTATTTTATCCATGACATTTATTTTTTTTTTAAATTTTTACTTTTTTTCTTATTTTTAATAAGAATAAAAATGACTTTTTTGTTTCCTTTGATTTTTTTTTTAAATTTTAATTCTTCATACATAATTAGAAGTGAAAATCCCATGTGAATGATTAAAAAGCGTGTGTCTGGTGTCATCTAATTTATATAAAATTTGTTTCCCATTTCCACATCAAAAAAAAGAAATAAAATTTATTTTATTGATACCAAAAAATTTTGGTATACAAACAAATTTATTTTAAATTATTTCAAAATAAATAGATTAGAATTTAGAATTTAGAATTGACTAAATTGCCACCAACACCAACCTTTTAAAAGCTTTTATTTCAATTTAGTTTGCTTTTTTATTGAAGGTCTTTTTTTAATAGAAAATTGAAAAATTTAATGTTTATTTCAATGAAATAGCCGCCGACATTTAAATATAAATTAAAACACAATTAATTAAATAAAGTTTTTTTTATTAATTAATAAATTTGTAAAAATTATTATTATTGCATTAAGGTGGATTTTAGGAGATCTGTTACGAAATTCCAATTTTCAAAATGTAAAAAGAAAATAACCCTAATGTGACAAAATTTTGATATGTTGAGATTTAGAACATTTTCGCATAGAACATCTCTTTTATTTTAATCAGGGTTTTGAAATGGTGGTACCATGCATACGATTATTTGCTTTATATCGGCAACACTTTTTTGGTTAAAATTTCAAAAGAGAATTGTTTTCTCAAATGTCATAAACCACGAGTATGCACTGTCAAAAAAAAATGAGAGCTCAGAGGTAATTCGTTTTTATTTTTTTAAAGTAGAGCGCACTTAGAACGAGAACTTCTTGTTCAGTGGAAATTTATCGAGCACGGTTGAGCAAAATAAAATACAAAGGCATTTTGAGTTTTGTTTAAGATTTTAATTTTAAAATAGAAGTCAAAATGATTATTTTAAGTTATCCATTTTTAATTTATCTAAACGCTCTGAGCGTACTCTGTTCATGCTCTGCTCAGAGCGTGCTCATTTTGTTCAGAGCGTGCTTAAATCTATGCTCTGATGTAAAAAAAAAACGCCTTAAATATGGAGAATTAAAAACAAACTCTTTAATAATCGAAATCTTATTTAATTAATGTTAAAATTGTATGAAAACAATCTTTGAACGTCAAAACCACTAATTTTCATATAACAAAAATCAATTTTGCCGTATCCATTTTTGTAATCATGTAATTACTAGTACTAGTGCCGATTAGTATGTTTTCTGCTTTAAGTAAAATATACATATGTCATCTCTCTCCGAATTGCGTGAATAAAAAAAAACGGCATAGCTAAATCCACCTTTACAGGACAGAAAAAATTTATTAAAAATACAATTTTTAATCATAAATTTGTTGAATAATATATTACAAGATATTAATTGTAATTGACGTTCTCTGTCTTATTAAATAAATCCCTCGATTTTCTTTTTAATAAAATGACTCAAATATTTTAGAAGGGAATTACTTTTTTCAGAAAATTATCAAAAGCAGATAAGAAACGAATAATAAAAAATAAATATAAAACTAAAAATAGTAAGATACAATGACTTAGGGTCTTCAAATGTTTGTTGCATTTTGCAGTTTATAAAAAATGGATTTATATTAATTTCCCACTATTAAAATTTATTATTCAGTCAGAATGCTTCTTAATTTCGTTAGCTCAGTTTCTTAGGATCCAGCTGTCGAATCAACATATTGGAATAAATTTAACTAGAGATTATATAATAGAACCCAAATACAGTAAGTAAAATAAAGCACATTCTACTCTTAAGCCCGCTATAAAAAATGATTATTCCATAATTTATGTGAAATTTTTTGGATTTAGCTTCAAATTTCTTTTTCTTGAGCTTTTGCTACAGAACTGGGAACTAGGTTGTTCAAATTTTAAAAATAGACAAATTTCTTGTGAAAAAAGACAAAAGCAAATTCATTTGAAAATAATATAAATCAATTTAAGAGATTTTTGATTTTCTGTTTCATATTTCTTTGGTTTTATCATTGTTTGTTTTCCTTCAAAAATTCTATTTAAAAATAGATTGAATTTGAAATTATTTAATTATATTTAACAATTAAAATAGTAGGTATTACTAATGCGGTTTTATTTTTTCAAAAAATTAAGGTAAAAATTAAAATATTTCATAATTATTAAAATAACTTATAGTATATACTTTTCAAAAGTAAATAACTCTATGAAATAATAAAACTGAAATTACAGTCAACTTTAAAATTGAAAGATTAAGCTCAAAAAAAATTCAAAAAGAAATCTGAAGAATATGGCAGTTGATTCAAATTTTTTTTAAGTTTACAAATTAGAACCGTTAGTAAAAAAATTTCATTTTACAATAAGACTGTTTGGAAAATAGTTTTAAATAATAAATATGCATGAAAATTAATTTTAATGGGAAATAGGAACTCTTTTTTAATAAATTGAAAAAATGGGCGTTTTAAAAAGTATTTTGATTGCGAAGATTCCTATTCCTTTTCCAAAATGAACTAATTAGGAGTATGATGAGATTAATTAAATTCAGTTTTTTCATTTGTAAACATCCCTAGCCGCATTAGCCTAATTTAGAGTAAGATAACTAAGGTTATTTAATTAACGAATTTGGTTGCCTCCCTTTTAGAATATGAATTTATGGATAGCCCTATATTTCAGGTTTGATGTATTTTTAAAAATAATAAGTATATATGTATTTGTTTTAAATATAATTGGTTTATTAAAAAAATATAAATAGATTTAGTAGCACTGTAAGAATTCTTAATTTAGGAGATTTATTCAATTATAATTAAACTTAATATTAGAAATATCAATATAATTTACCACATAATTTTAAAAATACAAATCATTGTTACATTTTTATTATTATGACGATAAAAAGTCTTACAACAATTTGTTATATTCTGTTTTAAATACATAATATATATATATTTATTTAATTGCGAATATATATATGTATATATATTTATTTTCTATTTTGCAATAAAAATAATTTTGACATCATGATCTAATTTTATATACAAAATAGTATAAAAACAAATTAATTTTTATAATAATTTTAATGTTTTTTTTTTCATTTAATTTAGAGTTAATTTTTAATCTCAAATGAACTTGACAATTAGCCAAATTACAAATTAAAGAATAGCTATAGAATTTTATATATTTTTCTTTTTAATAAGATTTATTTTTATCATTTTTAATAAATTATATATTACAATAAATTTAAATTAATTTTCTTATGGTTGAATTAAGAATTGAATCTTATATGAGTTATATAAAAACATTTTAATTACCTAATTTGTTATTTTGGTTGTTTTTTTTTTTTTTAAATTGTAATTAATTAGGTGAAGGTAACACAGTTGAACTGTATTTGAATAAATATGTTTTTAATCCGTAAAACTAATAAAACTATGAACTATATATATATATAACTTATCAGATTTGATATTTAAGAGTTTTTTGAAAACAGGACATCTTATTCCAGTAATATTATATTTTACTTATTAATTAAACTTATTAAAGATTAATATGTTTCCCTCAGTATGATTTTCATTTATCTTCTGGTGTGTCATATATACATTATGAACATTTTGGAAAAGGGAATTCCCTGATTTTGAATTCAACTGTAAAATATTTCAAAAGATGTAAAATTTAAAATCTATTATTAAAACTTGGGAAGAACACGCTTGTACAAAATATAAAGTTTCTATCTTTAATAATTTTGAAAATAAGCTTGTTAGAGTTGCGAGAGAGGTACCTGAACTATCACTCGATTTGATCCCAAGTTTTAAGAACACTAGGGAAATAAGAGAAAAACCCCTTATACCAAATTTGAAGGTTCTATCTTCATTGGTTTCGGAGATATGCTCGTTTGGTAGTGGTTCGATCAAAAGCTTCCAGGTTCCAAACACTAGGTCTCATTTCGGCTATATTCAATTCCCGACGTACTTTTGTACGGATAACGTCATTATGTTAGTGTTTACGGAAGAAAGAACATACATCGTTAAATCGGTCTAACACTGTACAAAAGTTTATAATCCTATACCTAATGTAGGTGTAATGTATAAAAATAATTAAAATTAGAATATTCTGTTGAAACATTTGAATGTTAATAAATATTTTATTTATAACCTTAAATTCATTTAATTTTTGAAAAAGGTTTCATTTTTTTTGAAAAAGGTTTCAGTCAATTGGAAAATAGTTTCATAGTTTTATAAAATTAAAAAAATGTTTCATTCAATTGAGAAATAGTTTCATTTAATTGAAAAAAAGTTTCATTTAATCGGAAAATGCTATATATCAATATGAAAAATGCTCTATATGACAATCAAATGACAATACATTGCATATAATACAGTCAAATGATACGCTTCATTGCAGCATAAAAAAACTTGAATACTTTGGAATACTGGAATACAATTTGACAGTTGTCAAAGTTAAACTAGTTTTGAACAAAGTTATTTAAGATACCTTTACTTTTGGTGAAATAACCATAGTAAGTATGCATTAAGGAACTCCTAGAAACATAGTGGCAGTGATTGGTCTTTTGCTACTTTTAATATTAATTTTATTTTCTTTATACGCTTTTAAAAGCTCATTTCTATATATTTTACAAAATTAATTAGCTATTTTTGAAAGTTCATAAATTTTCAAAACAATATTATAAAATATATAAAACACATTTGTTTATTTTTTCTTTTATATTTCAAAAAAAAAAACTGACAAAACATGGTTTATTTTAAATTTTAAGTATATTAAAAGAAATTTTGATGTAAATAATTTTCTATTTTTATAAAATATTTCAAATTAATTAGCTGGTTGAAACATAGAACTAGAAGTTTACTGCCCTCAAGTTAAAAAAATTTCAAAACAACAAATTAGAATAAAAAACTAAATTTTGGCATAGTCTATATGGTATAATTTAAAAGCAAAAATAGGTGATGCTCTTTTATAAATAAAGAAAAAATTAAAAAAATTTAAAAGAATTGCATTATTTTATTATTGTACTACATTTTGTTGTGTATTTAAAACTAATTTTAATAGATACATTAAAGGTCGAAAAAAAGTGTGTGTGTTCTTTAAAAAAAAAAATATACGTCTATAAAATTTCTATGGACGGCAATAAATTTTTATTTATCTGGATAAGGTCATCAATTTAATTAAATATAAAATAAAATATATTGCCAAAACGAAATTTAAAATCATTTTATTTCTATATTTAAAATAAATTTTTAATTTAATTGTTTTTCAATTTAAAAATTATACGTGGGTGGATTAAAAATTGCAAAAGAGGAATATTTTTCAATTCAAATTTATATTTTATTCCAAAAAATGACTTTAATTTTTCTGTCCTATTACGTAAAAATGTTTACGTATATTGATTTTTTTTAGTTCTCTGTTTAGTATTTAAATAAATTTGTATAAAACAATATATATATATATTTAGTCTCATTTATATATATACATAAATATATTAAATATTTAAATTAACTTGTTCGTTGTACAATTTTAATATCGATTTTATAAACAAAAAATCATAAAATATTAAAAAATCAAAACAAAGTAATTAACAACTATAGGATCTAATTTACGCAACATTTTCAGTCGGAAAATAAATAAAAATATTGTGTTGTGACTTGTTTACAATTATTTTAAACAGGACAAGAAGCAGTTTTAAAAAACATGGAATACGTTAGAATACTGAAATACAATTTGACAGTTGTCAAAGCTAAACTAGTTTTAAACTAGGTTATTTAAGATATCTTTACTTTTGGTTAAATAACCATAGTTAGTATGCTTAAAGTAAATAAATCTTAACCGTTTCTTATTATCTTGACAGTCCTTGTCATTATTACTGTCTTAACAATCGGCTTGACTTTTATCTGTTTAGTGTTGCCATAATCAAAAAAGTATTCGAAAAATAAATCATCAAAGAAGAAATAGTGTCAACTGTCAGGATTTAAAAACAAATTCTGTTATAAGAAACTTTGGCACAAAATTATGAATATTGGAAACAATTTGTTGAAATGGAACGTGTTATATAGGACAGAAATCTGTAAATATTTTTATTTCATATTAAAATACTAACATTACAAACTTGTTCTCAATGAAATATTACTCTCTAATTAAAGATTGAAATCAATTTAAAATAATATTAAAATATATATAATATTTTAATTCTTTTTCTTATTATCTTGACAGTCCTTGTCATTATTACTGTCTTAACAATCGGCTTGACTTTTATCTGTTTAGTGTTGCCATAATCAAAAAAGTATTCGAAAAATAAATCATCAAAGAAGAAATAGTGTCAACTGTCAGGATTTAAAAACAAATTCTGTTATAAGAAACTTTGGCACAAAATTATGAATATTGGAAACAATTTGTTGAAATGGAACGTGTTATATAGGACAGAAATCTGTAAATATTTTTATTTCATATTAAAATACTAACATTACAAACTTGTTCTCAATGAAACATTACTCTCTAATTAAAGATTGAAATCAATTTAAAATAATATTAAAATATATATAATATTTGTTTAATTTTTTTGAAATTTAATTATTTTTAGAAAAAAAAAAAACCAGATGCGGAATTACATTATGGCTATAAATATTAAAATCTTAAATAATTTATTATTTTTGCAAAAAATTATTAAAATTAAATTTGTAAATCTAATATTTCAATTCTATTACGTTCTAATGCCTAAAGTATTTTAATGAAAATGCAATTTAAAGATAAATTGAATTTTTGTTTTTTCATTACTTCTTCATGTTTTAAATTTGAACTTGGTTCAAAAATTTTCAAAAGTTTAATTAAAAAGTTATTAAATCTATAATCGTAAATGTAGATTAGACGTACCAAATTATAAACGGTGCAAGTGTAATACACTTTAAAGAAATAAACAGCAATTTGAAAAGAAAATAAAAATTGTATAATAGACTAAAAGAGGTTCACAACATTTGTTTCTGCCAGTAGTTTTTTTATTTTTTCAGTCCTTAAGCTAATCCGTTTGATTTTTTTTTTAAAAAAAGGCGACTATGTGGGTTTGAACGTTAGATCACTTCAGTTTTATGCCCTTACAGAATCAAATTGTATAAAATTTATTAAATTTCGTTTTTAAGAATTAAAGTTCTGTGTTTTATAATGTACGAACTCTTAAGTCATATCTCAAGTAACTGATAGACTTATTGATGTAGAATTTCGTTTAAAAATGTGGTCTTCTAATATAAAAAATTGCTACGTATACATTTGCATATTTAAAATATTAAATTTTAGTTCACGTGTATGTTTCTTTTTTTACAATAATAATTAAAAAATGCTATAAAACTTTACTATAGTATGGAATTTAATTGTTCCAAATGATTTTAACAGCTTCAAATAAACTAAAGTTTTTAAGTAATAATTTTTAATATGAAAAATCATAAAATATCAAACAAAAAACTTTAAAAGGTTATTAAGAAATTTTATAATTAAAATATTTGAATTTTTTTTTTGATTTTTATTAAAACCATTTGAAATACATGTGACATTTAAAAAATTTGGAAAAGTAACGTTTAAAATGATATACAGGCATTATTTGTTCTCGTAAACAACAATTAGTGATGGAAATGCACCCGACTCAGTAATACCCTACACCTGAAAAATTCTATTTAAATTTAGATTTCATCATAACTTATTTTAGTTTAAAAGTCAAATAAATTCCAGAATCCGAATTCATGACCTCTCTATGCATATGAACGGACATCACTTAATCAACTAAGGGGCGACGCTGATAAAGAGAATCAAATCAAACCAAAGATTCTGAAATTAAGATGGTTTTAATTTTTTACATTGATGGGTGGGACTTTATGTACATTTATCAAATAAATATAGATAATAAAAAAAGTAAAGGTTGATTTACACAGGCAACGTAACGGGACCGTGACGACATGGTATCGCGACTTTTAATCATACTATGCCTTTCTCTGTATTAATTCGTAAAATCCTCATTCCTAAATGACATTTCATTTAGCGAAAAATATTCTGAAGACCTCGATTATTGATCTGCGGGAATGTGTAGCTTAATAACTAAAAGGGGGTTTTTATTTTTTTGAAGCAAAAAACAGTTACTTTTAATTTTTAAAATTGTTTTTTTTTTTTAATTTTATATAAAGATGTTACAACACCAGAAAAAGCAGGCCCAATCGCTTATCACGTTGTCAGTGGTTGGAGATTGTATCTAAATAAATAAATTAATTAATTAATGAAATATTCCAAAGTTTTTTTAATTCAAAGTGTCAAGTAGCTAACTTAAATTTAGCTTCATCTGTATATTATCAAATCATATCTACTAAAAACCACCGTTTATTCGTTTTAAAAATATTTCTACGCTAGAAATTAATAAAATCGCAATAATTTATTACTTTAAATATAACAAAATAAAAAATAAAATATCAGAAAAAATTCACGTTTTTCTTTTTAATTTAATATTTTCCTCAAAAAATCTATTTTTAAAATTCACCTTTATTTAATTGCTTCGTTTTACTTTGGTTTTTCGAAACAAAAAAAAAAGGCAGAAAATTAAACTACGTCAGAATTTATTCTTTTGTTTAGAAGAAAAATTTATTAAAAATTAATATTAAATCAAAACGAATTTAAAAAAAACTTATACAATGTATTGAAATTGCTATGCGTTACTTTACAAATTTATATGTTAATAAGAGTATTAATATTTCACGCGTCTTTTCTATGGGTCTATGACATTTGTTCCTAATCCATTCCGACATTTCGCCTTCTTCCATTTGATATAACAACTTTATGTCTTTTTATGTAAAAAACCTATATATGTATTACGGAGGGTGGAAATGTCAAGATTTGGAGTGCTACTCAGTAAAAAGCCTACAAAAACTGTATGTGATGTGGCTTCCCTGTCTTTTTGTTAATCGGAAGTATATTTCCAAAGTTTACGGGAAACGTTTTAAAAAAATGAATAAAATATATTATACAAGAACTAAGAGACCCATAAATGTCGGAATATTGTAGGGTTAACTTTCGTAGAATTATATATATATACAAAATTTTAATTCTCATTTTTAATTAAGTTTAATTTTTTTCGTAGTTTCTTAGTAATGCCTTTGTAAATTGTTTTTGTTTAGAATTTTTGTTTTCCTTTTCCACTCCCTTAAGATGTAAAGGGAATTAACAAAGTTAATTTGGACTAGGCTTCAGTTTTTTTTAAGTTGATTACTCGACTGTACCTATTGTATAAGATTATGAATGTGTGGCATTGCCATCTATTATCTTACACAAGAATTATTCATATAATTTTTTATTAAATCTAATTTTATATTACGATATAAACTATTATGGTATAATAATACAAATTTGACGATATTTTTTTTGAATATGAACTGACCAGTGTTAAAACCCGAGACCTTTCACATGAAAGAAGGCGTCTAATCGTATGAATACAAAACATGGAATGTTCTTGTGCTAATGCACAATGCGCTTTCAATTTTTTTCTCAATCTAACTATTAAAATTAATCTAACTACAAAATTTTCAATTTTTGACATTGACCACTACCATTGGTCAGTTTAGATTAGATTTAGGAAATTTGGCTTCTTTTAAAAAACGCAATTTAATATAATATATGGAAATTAATTTCTTTTTTATTAAGTTTTTTTTTAATAATTAATTTCATTTTAATTATTTTTTCAATTGTTTTTAATTATTCATTTCGGCGGAATTTCTTTTTAAGCTTCAACAATCAAAGTTTCTTTAGCTATTTGGTAAAATAAAGTTATTTGAAGTTTTATAGTCATTGATGACTTAGTTTTTTGTTTGTATTTAAGTATTAATTAGCGGTTATTTGCCGGTTAAAAATAATTTATTTCTTCCAAAATTTTACAGTCTTATTTCAACAAGTATATATTAGAATTTATTAATAATATTGTATTTTTCAAATACAAAATTAATCGCAATGTATTTTAATTCCAAAGTGTTAACATCAGATTTGGCCATTTTGTCCTTTTTAAAATGAATCAGAAAATGCAAAACAAAAACAAATGTAAACACACTTACAGCTGATTTGCTGCAAAGTAAAAAAATGAAAATGACAACACTCATGGGTAGTATGGGTATTATTACGTGTTGGTATTCTGCGCAGGTCAAAATTTTTTAATTGTTGTAAATTGTAATAAATAAATAAATAATATTTATAAAATAATGATAACACATATTCCAATGCTACGTATGAAAGGAGGAGTGGTAGAAAACTGTCTATTTTATTTATTACTGTTGACTGTTACAGAATTACAGAAAAATATAATTATATAGATGTAAATAAATACATGCATCATTTTAATCAAATATTTTAAATTTTTATACAATTAGTCGATTATTTAATTTTGTAGTTTAATTTAATTACCGTTAATATATTTTCTTTTTTCAAAAATTCAAAAATTTTAAAATTTTTAATTTTATTTTTGACTTTAAATTATTTTTTTTTTTTTTGTATAAAAATCTCAATTCTCATCCTTAAAATATCTGATTAAATTGGTATAAATTTAAAAAATTTTTTTTGAACGACATTTAATTGACGGCGGTGATGATGATGTCGTTTGTTTGTTTTTTTTAATTTTCTTTTTGCATTTTGCGCGTTTTTTTTCTTTTGCAAATTTATTACCTTTGTTTTATTCAAGTGACTTTTACCTCTACGAAGTTTTATTACATTGTAATTTTTATGTTTTTATTTTTTTTTTGTATATTTTTTCACTTTTATTTTGAATTTGATTTTTTTTTTTTGTTTATAAATTATAAATTAATTTTGTATTTTATGGCATCTCTCTAGTTCGTAGATCGTACCATTAAAACTCTTCTATAATTTGTTTTTGATTTTTGATTTTTTGAATAACGAAAAATATAGCAGAAAAGGTAAAAAAAATAATAAAAAAAAAAAAAATAATAAAAAGAAAATAAAAAACTAAAAGAAAAATCATTAAATTTACTGACTCAAATCAGTCAGTCGTAAATTAGCAGATATTCACATCAGACGTTTTGTGATCACAAAGAATTAATTTTGTTAAATTTTTTTAATAAATATTTTTTATACGTTCAAAATACGGTTTTTGATTTTTTTTTTGAATTTAATTTTTATGTTTTAAATTAAATTAAAAAAAATAAGTAATAATTTGTAAAAAAAATAAAATAAAAAATCGTATATACATACGATTATATTTTTAAGTGCATTTATTAATTTGAAAACATTTTTTTAAACAAAGAGACTAATCTTATACAAATATTTGTAGCAATAATATAAAATTCAAAAATAAAAGTGATTAATAAGCACGAAAATTAAAATCAAAACAAATCATAACATATGTTTTAAATGGTTCACTTATAATGTGAATTATATATATATATATAATATATATATATTAAAACATATATAAATTCAAGATTTTGCACCACTTATATTAAATAATTGTTTATAATTGAAATTTAAAAATATTAGTTACCATAAAAGTACATTAACTATTTTTGAATATTTTATTATTGTTTTTATTTCATGTTGTTACGCTTTTCAAAAAAAAAAAAAAAAAAAAAAAAAAAAAAAACCTGATGTCAATATTCCTATTAAAAAATTTTCATAATTGATCATTTATGAGATTTAAAGCAATATATAGATGAATTAATGTTAAATATTGGATAGTTTGATTGATTTAATAATAATTTTATTGAATTAATTTAATTTTATAATTTTTAAATTTTTCAATGACATCATAACATATTTGAAGAAATATATAGTTTTTAATAGTAAAGTTTTTATAAATAATATGTATATCTATAGATAGTTTTGAAAAAAATAATGTTGCAACTAAATTTAGTTATTTAAGAATAATTATTAGAATCTTATAGAATGTAGTAAACATAATAAATTGATTTTATGACCATATAAAGATTTTAATGGATAATTTTTGAACCCATAAAGGAAATTATTTTTTTAAGACAAAATTACTCCAAAATTTATTATAATAATTATAATTTACAAATAAGATAAATATTTTCTTATATTAAATCACATAGATGGATTTTGATTGAGACATTGTTATCCCTTCTTCTTATTAAGTAATTCAAGAAATATTTCCGGACAATGTATGTATTTAAAAACTTTTACCACTCTGTTCTCCTATGCTCAGTTCAATAGAAAAATTATTTTTGGAAATAAAAACATATGCTTGTTTAATACTATGTAATATAAGATCGAGCATAATCTTCCACATGTAATTAACCAAAATGTTAATCAGCTCACATCAAACGATTGCTCTAATTATGAAATTGACATGGTATTTTCAAATTTGCAAGCTATAAAATGTTGACTTAATGCTAATGTAATGATTGTCCCAATCATTTGGAAACAATCTGTTGATATTAATACACTTGTACTTTCGTTAATTACATGGGAAAGATTATGCTCATTTTCAGTATCGCTTTAATTTTATTTTAGAAAATGTTCTTTCTCTATTCGGTTTTAAGCAATGGAGAATATGGGAACATGTATTTTCATTGGCAATATTCTTTTAAATTAATAAAAGAATTCAGAAATCAGTAATTCTTTTAAAAATATTTTAAACCGATCTGCATTAACACTTGCATTAGGTATTATTTGATATGGTGCAGCAGAAACATTTATTGCATTAATTAGTGATATGTTCCGTCGCCCATAAGTAAGCATCACAATTCTAACACGCAACTCTAACGAGGATATCTTCGAATTTAATAAAAATAGAAACTTGAAATTTAGTACAACGTGTTCTTTATTTTTTATTATATCCCCGAAATTTATTATTAATTGAAATTTTTTTAGTCATTTACATCATCATTTACTCTAAAAAAGATTTCATTAATTTTAAAAAACTGTTCATTTATTTTAAAAAAGGTTTCATTGTATTGGAAAATAGTTTCATTCATTTAAAATATAGTTTCATTCAATTGAAATATAGTTCCATTCAATTGATTAATAGTTTCATTCAACTGAAAAATAGTTTCATTCATTTGAAATACAGTTTCATTCAACTGAAAAATTGGTTTAATTAATCGAAGAATGCGATATATCACCATACTTAAATCTATATGTTGCAATATGTTGCATTACTGTTGTTACTTTCATTATAAGTTCAATTATTTTTAAAATTTTTAATTTAATCAATTTATTGATTTCATTTAATTTACATACTTATATATATATTAAATTAGAAAAAAAAACCAATGTTAATAGACCTAAATATAACGGTCTTATGACTGTGTAAGATTTGTACAAATCTAAGAAAACAAATTGACACCTATAATTTGCATAAACCAACTTTCATTATTTTAATTAATATTTTGTTAAGTCTTATTGTATATACAATTGCTTCTTAAACAATCTTAATAATATTTATAAATTATTAAATCCGCATATTAATAATGCTAATTTAAAAAAAATTTGAAATGTTTTAAATAATGTTTCTGTACTTCACTTTATATTTATAATATCGTTCATTAAAGACTTCTTTAAATCTATTGCAGTGGTTGCTCTTAAGATGCTTTCAGTTTTGACAGTGTCTTAAACAATTTTAATCACAATTTGACAGCTAATCTTTAGTTACTTAAGTTAGTTACAGTTAGAGAATACTTATATAAAAATTCCATGAATATACCAAATCATAAAATATTACAAACATGCAAAATTCTTATGCAAAATATTAAAAATCATATTTTAAATATATACAACAATAATTTCCTATTTAAAATATGCGTATTAAAATCAATTTCGTAAATTATTTCTATTTGTATTATAGTTCAAAAAACATCAAATTGTTTCATAAAATTTTACAAAGTGTTATACATATTTTATAATATGAAACAAACTAATAAAAATATACAAAATATTATGTCAAATTATTTTTTTGAAAATAATTTTACACATTTTGTTTTCAATTCTATTTTTTTAATAGTCCATGTAAAAATTGGAAGTGATCCAGATAGATGCAATAGGAGGGCTGCGTTTACGTATAAAAAATAATAAAAGTAAAAAAATTAAAAAAAAAAAAATAAATCAACACCTTAAAAACAAAATCAAAGCATTTTCATTGCGTTTAATGTTTCTCATTTTAAGAATGCGGAAAAATTTGTAAAATTATTAAAAACAAAAATAATAAGAATAAAAAAATTTTGATTTAAATTTTCACACAAATATCTGAAGAAATATTAAAAGATTTTTTTTTTTTTGTAAAATAATTCAGAAGTTTCAATCTTTAAAAAATTACAAATTGCGCGAAAATTGAAGGTATATATACAGAATTGAAAATAATGATTATTGTTTATACCATTTAATTTTATAAGTGATTCGTTTTTGTTTAGAAATTATATAGTATGTATCTTGAAAATGAGATAATTTGAGATAATTGAAAATCGATTTTTTTTTAAAAAGGAATGGATGATCTCATATTGGTGTATACATAATTTTCTACTATAAATAATTTCCGGTCTTCGTCTTTTTATTTAATTTGTTTTAAATTTTAAAGAGCGAAAATTAAAAATATACTTAATCTGTTTTTAAATTAGTTTGTTTTATGGTTGATGTTAAACCCAAGCACGCTAAATAATAAAATTAATTGAAACGTATATTAATTCGAATTTGGTAAATATTGTTTTTTTTTTTTTATTTTTTTTTTAAGCGCTAACTGTTCAACTGTTAGGCTAATAAGCCTGTCTATACCATAGGTACATGTTGGAACATGGGGTCACATTATATTCGTGTTATTAGAATTGGTCTTATTGAATTCCAAATACAATTTAAACATGAGATAGTACTAGGCCTAATAACATGTAGAAACGTCTTAGATTTTCAATATTTACAATTCCTTTTTTTTTGTTTATATTGTACTATTTTATATTTTACTTATATGGTATTCTATATCTGCGAGTTATATTATTTAATTAAATTATTTGTTTATATTTTGCATTTATTTATATTTTTATATTAAAGTATTTTTTATTAAAGATTTATAATTATTAATTATTGATTATGTCATTAATTTTAACCCAATGGCGAATGGTAGCTGAGTCGAGTCGAAAACCAGAAAAGTATTTTCACTTTCACTAGAATTCGAACCCGGGCCCTTACGCATGGAAGGTCGGCACTCAACCACTGTGCCACCCAGCTGTTAAATTATATACATTTTGTTATACATTTATTATTCATTTGCAATCTCGTAATATTGGCATATGAATTTTAAATTGAAAACGTAGATTGTATCGCTATTTAATTTTATAATTGCAAAATAATTAAGCCGCGACTGACAATTTTGTGACAAAATAAGCCCATTAATATATATTAATTTCGCGAAGCAGACAAAACTCGAGCGGTTTTCGCATTCAAATTATTATTTTCATTTATAAACAAATAATTAAGCCGCAACCGGCAATTTTACGACCCAAAAATCAGATTAATATATACAAATAATTATGCCGCGACCGGCATTTTTACGATCGTATAAGCCGACTAATATATACAAATAATTGATCCGCGACCGGCAATTTTACGACCTTAACCTCATTGATAATTTAGAGTTTCTTAAAGTGCAATGAACCATCGTCAAAATTAAAATTTTATACTTTGGTAGTACGCGTATAAAACAAAATATATGTAGGACCTATATACATAAAGTACAATTGTTAAATTTTACGTTTTATTCTTGTTGGTTAAAGTTGAATGGCCATGGAAGGTCTTTGGTTGTGGTGTTTTTATGTATTGATAGTAATACTACTTCCTTATTTAATATTTAGCAAATTATATTTAAGGTAAATTACTCATCAAAATATTTGTTGTAATTTATTGTTAAATTTTTTAAAGATAAAACATTTTTTAATGTTTTATTTTTTTTTTTACGTTGACAAAGATGGATACTAACTGTCAAAATTCAAAATTGATATACAAAAATTAATTGAATTTGAATAGATGCCAAAATATATTTAAATTTTTTTTTTTGAAAACAAAGGAAAAATTACTTTTCTTACAAAACACAAAATAATTGATTAATGTTTTCTTTCTATAGTTATGATCCAAAGATGAATTTATTTATATATACATATAATATATTATATTCTGTGTATAAATATTTAATAAAGTGTAGACTCATTGGTTTATCTCACGGTGTGAATATTTCTTTTTAACCTGATTGTGGTCAATTTAAACCGCAACAACTACATCACTTCTATAATATGCAGAATTTCATTTTGTTTTTTCTTAATTTATAAATTTATTTTTAGAATTAGAACTTAAAAGTCTGATTTTTAAGAAATATTATTAAAAAAAAAAAAAATGAGAAAAAATTATTAGTGGGCGAAATATACGACGTGAAGAAGGAACAAAGTCTCTTTAATTTTTCTCTCATTTCTAGAAGTCCCA
The DNA here is from genome assembly GCA_963082915.1 of Dolichopus griseipennis. Taxonomy (NCBI): domain Eukaryota; kingdom Metazoa; phylum Arthropoda; class Insecta; order Diptera; family Dolichopodidae; genus Dolichopus; species Dolichopus griseipennis. The sequence continues at coordinate 24,133,720 of OY720443.1, forward strand.
GACCCCAGTATAATTTATGTATAATTTTTGTATAAGAGAAAAAATTTTTAGTTTATACGAAATTTTTGAAACAAAACAAAAGAAAATTGAAAATTAGAATAAATAATTTTTTTTTTGAAATATAAACATTAGTGGTTTAGTTAGTCGTTGATTTTGGACAGAATAATTGGCTAAACGATTGGACACATTAAAAATATAAATTAAAAATTCATTTTTATTTATATTAACTTATAAAAAATAAAAAATAAAAAGATTTATTTTGAATTTAATAGATTGACGTAATTTTAAGTAATAAAGTAATAAAACTTTTCAATATATAGTAATAAAAAACTTTAAAAAACATTTGAAAAAAATAAATTAAAAGAAAATCAGTGCAAAAACTTAAAATTAAAATCTAAATAATAATAAAAAAAAAAATAGCAAAATAATTAAAAATGTCGTTCCGTGCACGAACTCGGACGGCACCAATTGCACCAGCTAGAAGACGTTCATTATCCAGTTCAAGAACAGGAACTTCTTCTTCTACAAATTCTTATACAACACCATCATCATATTATCCTTCATCATATTCTAATTACTATCCATCACCATCAAGTACCAGCAGTTCATCATATTATCAGAGTCCATATGCTGGAATGTATAACTCCAATAATAGCATATATTCAAAAAATTCCAATTCTTTACGAAATGGTTATTATCCAAATAGTGGCAGTAGTAATAGTAGTTATTATAATCATGGTGGTAGCAATACATATACTAGTGACAGATATGTTAGTCCATATAGTAATTATGAAAATGGTATTACAACAGCTGGTCTAAGTCTTAAAGGTTATTCAAATAGTAAAACAAATAACAGTAATAGTATTAATGCATCAAATTTGCATAAAAATAAATCACTATCAGTATCAAATAATCAAATTAATCGATCCGGATCATCAGCATCCTTATCATATGGTTCAAATTCAAATAAATCAACTATTGGAACAAATACACCTTCTATGGCTGTTGTTGCTCGCAGTCAATCATTACGTGATCAAGAACGTAAAAGTCGTACTAGAACACGACAAAGAACTATTGCACAAAGATCTACAAGTGCATCATCAGAAAAAAGTGAAGGATATGAAGTAAGAAAATTGAAAAAAAAAAAAAATTGTGTGTTAGAATGTTTCTTTAGGTTCTAAACATATAAGTTGAAGAATTTACTTTCAAAGAAAAATATTTGTGCCATGTTACGAAAAAAAACTTTAATTTTTAATAAAATTTTTTAATTTATTATTAAAAAATATAAATAATTTAAATAATTAAATTTTTATTATTTTAAATTCTATATTTGTAATTTCAGAGTGGTACAGACAGGACGTCACGTTCTCGATTGACAAACTCAACAAATTCTTTAGCAGATAATGAAACTAGTGATAGTAAAACTAAGGACTCGAATGGTGAAATTATTGACTATAAAGCATTATGGGAAGCTGAAAAGTAATTATTTTAATTTGAATGAAAATAATCATATTAATTTTATTAATATATTATTTTTTATTTTTAAAAAAAAATTTAGATTAGAAAACGATAAACTTAGAAAAGAATTGAAAAGTAAAGCAGATGAACTAAATTCAACCAAAACAGCCTTAGAAAAACAGTCAAATTCGGTAAGAAATAAATTATATAAATAATAGGGCCACCATTGGGAATATCTTAAAACATTGAAACGAAAATCTTCAAAATCAAAATTATTTTGAAATAAAAACATTGAAAATCAAAATCTAGGAAAAAAAAATATTTTTGGGACAAAATTATGAAAAATTAATATAAACATGTTGGAAAAGCTTCTAACTTGGAACATAACTTTATGTTCGATAATAAACTCTTAAATCATTCCTAACTTATTTCATGCATAAATTACTAATTTCATACATACTACAAATAATGAAGGCTTCCGCCCCTCACTATTGCTAAATAAATTTTTGAAATCTTTATTTTGTACCAAACTGTAAAACTCATGTTGTTTTTTTTAAAATTCAGCAACAAAGGACTTAAAATAAAAATATTTTCAAAGAGTTTTTTATTATTTATTTATTTTTAATTTAATATTACTACAATAAATTGTAATAACATCAGTAAGACCCATTCAAAGGCCATTTTGGACCTGGCTATTAATTTTTTAAAAAAATAATAAAAACTATTTTAAAAATTGCATATTTTTAGGCGACTCTAAATTTCAAATTTTTTCATTTCACTTAATTAAAATTAATATTAAATAAAATTTACAATTGAAAAAAAGAAAAAATAGCTTAAACTAAAATTTTTCTATATTTTCAGGCATCAAAGAATACTCAATTGTCAGAACTTGATAAACGTGAAAAACGAGCCCTGGAACGTAAAATTTCTGAAATGGAAGAAGAACTGAAGGTAAGCATTTCTTTTTTTTTATCAATTTTATTGATTATTTTATTAAAAAAACTAAAAAAAAAATGCTTTTATTATTATTATTTTTTTTTTAAATTTTTTTACAACAAGCAAAAACAATTTTATATAAATTTTTGTGTTTATATAAATACAATAATGATCACCAATTCACAAAATTAATTCCTATTTTATAGTTTTGAATTTTTGTTTTTGAATTTTTCTGTTGATGTTTAACACGTTCACAAGCGTTTTTTTTTTTATATTTTTTTTTTTCAATTTTTGAAAGAAAATGTTTGTTTTGATCCGAGTTTTTAATATTAAAATATTAAAAAATAAATATTTTATTAAATTTTTTTAATTTTAAAAACTTTTTTTTACCAGCAACGCTTTAAAGTTAAATATCACAATAGTGAACAATTATATGTTTTTTTTTATATGATTTTTATTTGTTCGTTGTCTAAAAATAAATATTCGTTTTAAATTTCGATACAAGAGTAATATAGTAGAAAACTTGTAATTAATACGCTGTGTTATAAAAATCATATGCATATTACTTAAATCTTTAAAGTGATCAATTACATTTCTATGTTTCTTATATCAAAAGCAAATATGATCTTTAATTTCCTTAAGTACACCAAATAGTATTTAAATGTATTAAACATTAACCAGGCCAAATTGGAATAATCAGGAAAGAATAGGAATATTGAAAATGTTGCAATATTTAAATTGTAATTTTTTTTTTCTCTTGATTTATATGCTTTGTTTCTTAAGTTTAGAAGATTTTTTTCCACAAATTCTTTTCACTATCAAAATTTTAAGGTTTTTGTAAAAGTCCAAATTGTGAAGGAAAACAATTTTAAGTGATCAAATTCGTCTCAATGTCTGATTTGAGTCTCTTTTTTACAATAGTTGTTTATATATATTTTATAAATAAATTTTTTTTTAATTTTTGAAGATTTGGGTTTAAATCTTCGGAGGGGATAAGTAATTAAAATAGATACTCTTTGAATTTTTTTCTTCTGTTTATAGAAAGATAATTTTTATTTTGAAACCCAAAATTCAACCTTAATTGATTTGTTTTGCGTCACCACAAAATACTATTTGCACACATTTTTTTTTTCTATTGGAAATACAATTTTTCTTTAAATTTTTTTTTTACGTTTTACGTTCTAGAATTAAAAAATTAAAATATACACAAATTAAAATTTTATTTCGACGATATTTAATTTAAATTTATATGATTTAATAAAAATTTAAAAATTTTTATATTATATATATTAATTAATAATAATTATTTTTAAAACACATTTTCATATTTCATAAACTTTGTTTTAATCATCAACATTAAATTTATTTATGTATATTAAGAGTTTTAATATTTACAGATCTAATTTTTTTTTTTCTAATTGTTTTAACCCTTAAAATCAAATGAATCTATATTAATTAAACTATATGAAAATATAAATTCAATGATATTGTTAATATTATAACTATTAAGTGTTAACTTCTGTTACGTACAAGTAACAACTGAGTTATAACATATTTTTATTTTATTAAATCACAATTTTAAGATTAATTTTTATTTTATCGAATTAAAGCTATTTGTGCTAATTTCAAATTAGAAAATTCTGTTCTTAACCCTATTTAAATCTCTACTAAAATATAATGAAGGCACAGAAAGATAATAGAAATTGTAAATACAATTTCAGTTTAACTAAATAATTTACAATTTATCTCCTGTTCAAAGTATAGATATTTTTAACAACTTTCCAATTTATATTCATAAGTTTTATATATATTATATTTTTATAGCAGGAATTAATTAATTTCTATTTAAATTCCTAAAATTTTTCACATTTACAATAAATTAAAATTATGAAACTAAAATTATGAAACTGAGCTCATTATCAAGTTTAAAATAAGATTCGATATTATTGATAATATTATCATATTTATTTTAAGTAGAGAGTCAACTTCACAAAAAGTTATTTTAGGGTTAAACTTAATAAATTATTTCAAAATTTAAATTTACATTTGATTATATTACAAGTTTTATTTAATATATAATTTTAAAACATAATTTATAAATTGAATTTGTTTTTACGAAAATATAATCCAATACTTCAATTTACATTAATTAATAAAAAATTATTTTATTTTAATATTTGTAATTGTTAAATATTTAACATTTTTTTTTATTTTTATACAATATTTAACATTAAAAAAAAAAACAAATAAATTTTATATATATACCTATGTATAATGTTATATATTTAAAAAAAAAAATGTACATAACATCCTGTAAATAATTTATTTAATAATAAAAATGCAAAAATACTTAATATTAAGACTAAAAACGCTTTAAAAAAGTATGAACATTAAATCACAACAAATTAAAAAAAAAATATATATATAATAATTTCATTTGTGCCACACCATTTTAATTTTAAGTTTCCATATTTAACAGAGTTTAATTTTTGTTTTATTAAAAAAAAAAAAAACGTATACAAACAAAATAAATTTGTTTTTTTTAAGAAATTAATATTTCTAAATAAAATATTAAAAATTTAATTATGATTTCGTTCTTTGCTATTATAATATGTGTAGTTCTTATACAAAAATTACTTAAATATATTTAAATAACCCATTAAATGTGTTAAATGTAAATAATACAATTTAGAATGTGTCGATTAATTTTTAAAAATTTTAAAAAACAAATTTATTTATAAATGTTTGTACACTGTCATTCAATAATTCAATTTTCATTGTAAATTTTTAAAAATAATCCATAATCAATACCACCAATTTACAATAATCATTATACATAAAAAAGAATATTTTTATTTAATAATTCCAAAATTTTTATATATTTATTTTCTTTTTGAATTTATTTTTTTTTTTTTTTGAATATTCCTCATTATTAAAATTATAAATATATATATAAAAACACATTATCATCATTCATTCATATTCACCTATGTATTTTCATCATTTCCATTAGTTTGTGTTTTTATAACATTAAATTAACTGAAAAATATTTTAAAAATTAAAACTAAAATAATAAAAAAAAAATTGTTTTAAATTAAATATATATATATACATATTTCATTGTTCTTTTTTTTTTTTTTTTCTTATGTTATTATTTTCTTTTCTTTTA
>OY720443.1:24139482-24403209 GCA_963082915.1 Dolichopus griseipennis
AACCATAGATATATTTAAATAAATAGTGTAAATAAATACATGCATCATTATAATTAAATATTTTAAATTTTTATACAATTAGTCGATTATTTAATTTTGTAGTTTAATTTAATTACCGTTAATATATTCTATTTTTCAAAAATTTAAAATTTTAAAATTTTAAAATTTTTGATTTTATTTTTGACTTTAAATGAATGTTTTTTTTTTTTGTATAAAAATTTCAATTCTCATCCTTAAAATATCTGATTAAATTGGTATAAATTTAAAAATTTTTTTTGAACGACATTTAAATGACGGCGATGATGATGTCGCGTTTGTTTGTTTTTTTTAATTTTCTTTTTGCATTTTGCGCGTTTTTTTTCTTTTGCAAATTTATTACCTTTGTTATATTCAAGTGACTTTTACCTCTACGAAGTTTAATACATTGTAATTTTTATGTTATTATTTTTTTTTTTTTGTATATTTTTTCACTTTTATTTTGAATTTGATTTTTTTTTTTTTTTTTTATAAATTATAAATTAATTTTGTATTTTATGGCATCTCTCTAGTTCGTAGATCGTACCATTAAAACTCTTCTATAATTTGTTTTTGATTTTTTTGAATAACGAAAAATATATAAGAAAAGGTAAAAAAAATAATAAAAAAAAAAAAAATTAAAAACTAAAAGAAAATCATTAAATTTACTGACTCAAATCAGTCAGTCGTAAATTAGCAGATATTCACATCAGACGTTTTGTGATCACAAAGAATTATTTTTGGTTAATTTTTTTTAATAAATATTTTTTATACGTTCAAAATACGGTTTTTGACTTTTTTTTGAATTTAATTTTTATGTTTTAAATTAAATTAAAAAAAATAAGTAATAATTTGTAAAAAAAAAAATATATATATATATATACGATTATATTTTTAAGTGCATTTATTAATTTGAAACATTTTTTTAAACAAAGAGACTAATCTTATACAAATATTTGTAGCAATAATATAAAATTCAAAATAAAAGTGATTAATAAGCACGAAAATTAAAAATCAAAACAAATCATAACATATGTTTTTAAATGGTCACTCATAATGTGAATTATATATATATAATATATATATATATATTAAAACATATTAAAATTCAAGATTTTGCACCACTTATATTAAATAATTGTTTATAATTGAAATTTAAAAATATTAGTTACCATAAAAGTACATTAACTATTTTTGAATATTTTATTATTGTTTTTATTTCATGTGTTACGCTTTTCAAAAAAAAAAAAAAAAAAAAAAAAAAAAAAAACCTCATGTCAATATTCCTATTAAAAAAATTTTCATAATTGATCATTTATGAGATTTAAAGCAATATATAGATGAATTAATGTTAAATATTGGATAGTTTGATTGATTTAATAATAATTTTATTGAATTAATTTTGTTTTATAATTTTAAATTTTTCAATGACAACATAACATATTTGAAGAAATATGTAGTTTTTAATAGTAAAGTTTTTATAAATAATATGTATATCTATAGATAGTTTGAAAAAAATAATGTTGCAATTAAATTTAGTTGTTTAAGAATAATCATCAGAATCTTATAGAATCTAGTAAACATAATAAATTGATTTTATGACCATATAAAGATTTTAATGGATAATTTTTGAACCTATAAAGGAAATTATTTTTTTAAGACAAAAATTACTCCAAAATTTATTATAATAATTATAATTTACAACTAAGATCATATTAAATTTTTAAGAACCATGGCAATCATTTTTTCTTTTATAATAATAATTAAATTGTTAAGTTGATTTCTATGAGAAGTTCGAAAAACCAAAAGTACTTTTCTTAAAAAAAAATATTGAATCTTCTTATATTGAATTATATAGATGGATTTTGATTGAGACATTGTAACCCCTTCTTCTTATTAAGTAATTCAAGAAATATTTCCGGACAATGTATGTATTTAAAAACTTTTACCACTCTGTTCTCCTATGCTCAGTTCAATAGAAAAATTATTTTCGAAATTAAAACATATATACTTGTTTAATATTATGATGAAGATCGAGCATAATCTTCCACATGTAATTAACCAAAATGTTAATCAGCTCACATCAAACGATTGCTCTAATTATGAAATTGACATGGTATTTTCAAATTTCGCAAGCTTTAAAATGCTGACTTAATGCTAATGTAATGGTTGTCCCAATCATTTGAAAACAATCTGTTGATATTAATACACTTGTACTTTCGTTAATTACATGGGAAAGATTATGCTCATTTTTAGTATCGCTTAACACTGTACGCGCATATAATTTTATTTTAGAAAATGTTCTTTCTCTATTCGGTTTTAAGCAATGGAGAATATGGGAACATGTATTTTCATTGGGAATATGGTAAAAATTTTAAAATAGGGCCACTGTTCCTAATTATTTTTTTTCCAGTAATTCTTTTAAAAATATTTTAAACCGATCAGCATTAACACTTGCATTAGGTATTATTTTATGGTGCACCATAATAGAAGCATTAATTGCAGCAATTAGTGAAATGTACTGTCCCCTTATAGTAGGCACCACAATTCTAAAACGAAACTCTAACAAGGATATCTTCGAAATTAATAAAAATAGAAACTTGAAAATTGGTACAAGCGGTTCTTCACAGTTTTTATTATATCTCCGAAATTTATTATTATTTGAATTTTTTTAAGTTTCATTTACTCTGAAAAAGGTTTCATTAATTTTTTAAAAAGTGTTCATTTATTTTGAGAAAGATTTCATTGTATTGGAGAATGGTTTCATTCAGTTGAAAAATAGTTTCATTTAATTAATAAATAAAAGAGTTGAAATATAGTTCCATTCAATTGAAAAATAGTTTCATTCAGCTGATAAATAGTTTCATTCATTTCAAAAATAGTTTCATTCAATTGGAAAATTGTTTCAATTAATCGGAAAATGCTATATAGCACCATCCATAAATTTAACATACGTTGCACTACTGTTATTACTTTCATGATAAGTTCAATTATCTCTAAAATTTATATTAAATTAATCTATTGATTTCAATTAATTTACATATTAATATATATATATATATAAATATTAAATTAGAAAAAAACACTGTTTATTATATTATATGTTAGTATAGTTTAGCAAGTTGACCTAACTAAAACGGTCTTAAGACGGTGTAAGATTTATATAAATCTAAGAAACAACAAATTGACAGCTATAATTTGCATAAACCAACTTTCGTTATTTTAATTAATCATTCGTCAAGTCTTGCTGTATATACGATTGCAATCTTAATCAATTTTAACAAACATTGCAATTGTATGTTATCTAAAAATACAATTATTAATTATATATGTTAAACCGCATATTAATGCTAATTTAAAAAAATTTTAAATGTTTCAAATAATTTTTCTTTAATTTACTTTATATTTAAAATATCGTTCATTAAGACTGCTTTAAAACTATTATAGTGGTTGCTCTTAAGATGCATTCAGTTTTGACAGTATCTTAAAAAATCTTAATCACAATTTGACAGCTAATCTTTAGTCACTTAAGTTAATTACAGTTAAACAATACTTATATAAAAATTCCATAAATATACCAAATCATAAAATATGTATTACAAAAATGCAGAAATTCTTATGCAAAATATTAAAAATCATATTTTAAATATATACAACAATAATTTCCTATTTAAAATATGCGTATTAAAATCAATTTCGAAAATTATTTCTAATTCTATTATAGTTTAAAAAAAACATCAAATTGTTTCATAAAATTTTACAAAGTGTTATACATATTTTATAATATGAAACAAACTAATAAAAATATACAAAATATTATGTCAAATTATTTTTTTGAAAATAATTTTACACATTTTGTTTTCAATTCTATGTTTTTAATAGTCCATGTAAAAATTGGAAGTGATCCAGATAGATGCAATAGGAGGGCTGCGTTTACGTATTAAAAAAAAATAATAAAAATTAAAAAATTAAAAGAAAAAAAAAATAAATCAACACCTTAAAAACAAAATCAAAGTATTTTCATTGCGTTTAATGTTTCTCATTTTAAGAATGCGGAAAAATTTGTAAAATTATTAAAAACAAAAATAATAAGAATAAAAAAATTTTGATTTGAATTTTTACACAAATATCTGAAGAAATATTAAATGAATTTTTTTTTTTTTTTGTAAAATAATTCAGAAGTTTCAATCTTTAAAAAATTACAAATTGTGAACTGAAAATTACAAATTGCGCGAAAATTGAAGGTATATACAGAATTGAAAATAATGATTATTGTTTATACCATTTAATTTTGTAAGTGATTCGTTTTTGTTAAGAAATTAAATAGTATGTATCTTGAAAATGAGATAATTTGAGATAATTGAAAATCGATTTTTTTTAAAAAGGAATGGATGATCTCATATTGGTGTATACATAATTTTCTACTATAAATAATTTCCGGTCTTCGTCTTTTTATTTAATTTGTTTTAAATTTTAAAGGGTAAAAATTTAAAATATACTTAATCTGTTTTTAAATTAATTTGTTTTATGGTTGGTGTAAACTCAAACACACTAAATAATAAAATTAATTGAAACGTATATTAATTAGAATTTGGTAAATATTGTTATACATTTATTATATATTTACAATCTTGCAATATTGGCATATGAAGTTTAAATTGAAAACGAAGACTGTAACGCTTTTAATGTTTATTTAAACATTAATAAACAAATAATTGAGCCGTGATCGGGAATTTTACAACCGAATAAGCTTAATAATATATACTGGGTTCGCACGGCAGTCAAATTTCGAGCGATTTTCACACTCAAGTTATTATTTATATTTATAAACAAATAATTGAGTCGCAACTGGCAATTTTACGACACAAAAATCATTTATTAATATATACAAATAATTGAGCCGCGACTGCCATTTTTACGATCATATAAGCCGACTAATATATACAAATAATTGAGCCGCGACCGGCATTTTTACGATCGTATAAGCCGACTAATATATACAAATAATTAAACCGCGACCGGGAATTTTACAACTGATTAAGTCGATTATATAATATCATTGATAATTTAGAGTTTGTTAAAGTGCAATGAACCATCGTTAAAATTAAAATTTTATACTTTGGTAGTACGCGTATAAAACAAAATATATGTTAGGACCTCTATAAAGTACAATTGTTAAATTTTACGTTTTATTCTTGTTGGTTAAAGTTGAATGACCATGGAAGGTCTTTGGTTGTGGTGTTTTTATGTATAGATAGTAATACTACTTCCTTATTTAATATTTAGTAAATTTTATTTAAGGTAAATTACTCATCAAAATATTTGTTGTAATTTATTGTTAAATTTTTTAAAGATAAAACATTTTTTAATGTTTTATTTTTTTTTTTACGTTGACAAAGATGGATACTAACTGTCAAAATTCAAAATTGATATACAAAAATTAATTGAATTTGAATAGATGCCAAAATATATATTTTTTTTTTTTTGAAAACAAAGGAAAAATTACTTTTCTTACAAAACACAAAATAATTGATTAATGTTTTCTTTCTATAGTTATGATCCAAAGATAAATTTATTTATATATACATATAATATATTATATTCTGTGTATAAATATTTAATAAAGTGTAGAGTCATTGGTTTATCTCACGGTGTGAATATTTCTTTTTAACCTGATTGTGGTCAATTTAAACCGCAACAAGTATATCACTCCTATAATATGCAGAATTTCATTTTGTTTTTTCTTAATTTATAAATTTATTTTTAGAATTAGAACTTAAAAGTCTGATTTTTAAGAAATATTATTAAAAAAAAAAAAAAAATGAGAAAAAATTATTAGTGGGCGAAATATACGACGTGAAGAAGGAACAAAGTCTCTTTAATTTTTCTCTCATTTCTAGAAGTCCCAGACCCCAGTATAATTTATGTATAATTTTTGTATAACAGAAACAATTTTTAGTTTATACGAAATTTTTGAAACAAAACAAAAGAAAATTGAAAATTAGAATAAATAATTTTTTTTTTGAAATATAAACATTAGTGGTTTAGTTAGTCGTTGATTTTGGACAGAATAATTGGCTAAACGATTGGACACATTAAAAATATAAATTAAAAATTTATTTGTATTTATATTAACGTATAAAAAATAAAAAAATTTATTTTGAATTTAATAGATTGACGTAATTTTAAGTAATAAAGTAATAAAACTTTTCAATATATAGTAATAAAAAACTTTAAAAAACATTTGAAAAAAATAAATTAAAAGAAAATCAGTGCAAAAACTTAAAATTAAAATCTAAATAATAAAAAAAAAAAAAATAGCAAAATAATTAAAAATGTCGTTCCGTGCACGAACTCGGACGGCACCAATTGCACCAGCTAGAAGACGTTCATTATCCAGTTCAAGAACAGGAACTTCTTCTTCTACAAATTCTTATACAACACCATCATCATATTATCCTTCATCATATTCTAATTATTATCCATCACCATCAAGTACCAGCAGTTCATCATATTATCAGAGTCCATATGCTGGAATGTATAACTCCAATAATAGCATATATTCAAAAAATTCCAATTCTTTACGAAATGGTTATTATCCAAATAGTGGCAGTAGTAATAGTAGTTATTATAATCATGGTGGTAGTAATACATATACTAGTGACAGATATGTTAGTCCATATAGTAATTATGAAAATGGTATTACAACAGCTGGTCTAAGTCTTAAAGGTTATTCAAATAGTAAAACAAATAACAGTAATAGTATTAATGCATCAAATTTGCATAAAAATAAATCACTATCAGTATCAAATAATCAAATTAATCGATCCGGATCATCAGCATCCTTATCATATGGTTCAAATTCAAATAAATCAACTATTGGAACAAATACACCTTCTATGGCTGTTGTTGCTCGTAGTCAATCATTACGTGATCAAGAACGTAAAAGTCGTACTAGAACACGACAAAGAACTATTGCACAAAGATCTACAAGTGCATCATCAGAAAAAAGTGAAGGATATGAAGTAAGAAAATTGAAAAAAAAAAAATGTGTGTTAGAATGTTTCTTTACATATAAGTTGAAGAATTTACTTTCAAAGAAAAATATTTGTGCCATGATACGAAAAAAAACTTTAATTTTTAATAAAATTTTTAATTTATTATTAAAAAATATAAATAATTTAAATAATTAAATTCTTATTATTTTAAATTCTATATTTGTAATTTCAGAGTGGTACAGACAGAACGTCACGTTCTCGATTGACAAACTCAACAAATTCTTTAGCAGATAATGAAACTAGTGATAGTAAAACTAAGGACTCGAATGGTGAAATTATTGACTATAAAGCATTATGGGAAGCTGAAAAGTAATTATTTTAATTTGAATGAAAATAATCATATTAATTTTATTAATATATTATTTTTTATTTTTAAAAAAAAAAATTTAGATTAGAAAACGATAAACTTAGAAAAGAATTGAAAAGTAAAGCAGATGAACTAAATTCAACCAAAACAGCCTTAGAAAAACAGTCAAATTCGGTAAGAAAATAATTATAGTAAATAAAAGTGTCAATCTTGGGAATACCTTAAAACATTGAAAAGCAAAATCTAGGAATAAGAAATGTTTTTGGGACAAAATTATGAAAAATTAATATAAACATGTTGAAAAAGCTTCTAACTTGGAACATAACTTTATGTTCGATAATAAACTCTTAAATCATTCCTAACTTATTTCATGCATAAATTACTAATTTTTTCGAACATACTACAAATAATGAAGGCTTTCGTCACTCCCTAACTGCTAAATAAATTTTTGAAATCTTTATTTTGTACCAAACTGTAAAACTCATGTCGTTTTTTTTTAAATTCAGCAACAAAGGACTTAAAATAAAAATATTTTCAAAGGGTTATTTATTATTTATTTATTTTTAATTTAATATTACTACAATAAATTGTCATAACATCAGTAAGACTCTCGGCTACAAAGGCCATTTTGGACCTGGCAATTAATTTTTTCAAAGATTTTTCATTTAAAAAAATAATAAAAACTGTTTTAAAAATTGCATATTTTTAGGCGACTCTGAATTTCAAATTTTTTCATTTCACTTAATTAAAATAATATTAATGAAAATATCCTAAAAATTAATTTACAATTAAATAAAAAGAAAAAATAGCTTAAACTAAAATTTTTCTATATTTTCAGGCATCAAAGAATACTCAATTGTCAGAACTTGATAAACGTGAAAAACGAGCCCTGGAACGAAAAATTTCTGAAATGGAAGAAGAACTGAAGGTAAGCATTTCTTTTTTTTTTATCAATTTTATTGATTATTTTATTAAAAAAACTAAAAAAAAAATGCTTTTATTATTATTATTTTTTTTTAAATTTTTTTACAACAAGCAAAAACAATTTTGTATAAATTTTTGTGTTTATATAATAAATACAATAATGATCACCAATTCACAAAATTAATTCCTATTTTATAGTTTTGAATTTTTGTTTTTGAATTTTTCTGTTGATGTTTAACACGTTCACAAGCGTTTTATTTTTTATATTTTTTTTCAATTTTTGGAAGAAAATGTTTGTTTTGATCCGAGTTTTTAATATTAAAATATTAAAAAATAAATATTTTATTAATTTTTTTAATTTTAAAAACTTTTTTTTACCAGCAACGCTTTAAAGTTAAATATCACAATAGTGAACAATTATATGTTTTTTTTTATATGATTTTTATTTGTTCGTTGTTTAAAAAAAAAATATTCGTTTTAAATTTCGATACAAGAGTAATATAGTAGAAAACTTGTAATTAATACGCTGTGTTATAAAAATCATATGCATATTACTTAAATCTTTAAAGTGATCAATTACATTTCTACATTTCTTATATCAAAAGCAAATATGATCTTTAATTTCCTTAAGTACACCAAATAGTATTTAAATGTATTAAACATTATCCAGGCCAAATTGGAATAATCAGGAAAGAATAGGAATAATGAAAATGTTGCAATATTTAAATTGTAATTTTTGTTTTCTCTTGATTTTAATGCTTTGTTTCTTAAGTTTAGAAGATTTTTTTCCACAAATTCTTTTCACTATCAAAATTTTAAGGTTTTTTTAAAAGTCCAAATTGTGAAGGAAAACAATTTTAAGTGATCAAATTCGTCTCAATATCTGACTTGAGTCTCTTTTTTACAATAGTTGTTTATATATTATATTTTATAAATAAAATTTTTTTTTAATTTTTGAAAATTTTGTTTTAAATCTTCGGAGGGGATAAGTAATTAAAATAGATACTCTTTGAATTTTTTCTTCTTCTGTTTATAGAAAGATAATTTTTATTTTGAAACCCAAAATTCAACCTTAATTGATTTGTTTTGCGTCACCACAAAATACTATTTGCACACATTTTTTTTTTTCAATTGAAATACAAATTTTTCTTTAAATTTTTTTTTTTACGTAATACAAAATGTAATTTTTTTTGTTCTAGAATTAAAAAATTAAAATATACACAAATTAAAATTTTATTTCGACGATATTTAATTTAAATTTATATGATTTAATAAAAATTTAAAAATTTTTATATTATATATATTAATTAATAATAATTATTTTTAAAACACATTTTCATATTTCATAAACTTTGTTTTAATCATCAACATTAAATTTATTTATGTATATTAAGAGTTTTAATATTTACAGATCTAATTTTTTTTTTCTAATTGTTTTAACCCTTAAAATCAAATGAATCTATATTAATTAAACTGTATGAAAATATAAATTCAATGATATTGTTAATATTATACACTATTAAGTGTTAACTTCTGTTACGTACAAGTAAAACCTGAGTTATAACATATTTTTATTTTATTAAATCACAATTTTTGAGATTAATTTTTATTTTATCGAATTAAAGTTATTTGTGCTAATTTCAAATTAGAAAATTCTATTCTTAACCCTATTTAAATCTCTACTAAAATATAATGAAGGCACAGAAAGATAATAGAAATTGTAAATACAATTTCAGTTTAACTAAATAATTTATAATTTATCTCCTGCTCAAAGTATAAATATTTTTAACCACTTTCCAATTTATATTCATAAGTTTTATATATATTATATTTTTATAGTAGGAATTAATTAATTTCTATTTAAATTTCTAAAATTTTTCACATTTACAATAAATTAAAATTTGAAACTAAAATTATGATAATGAGCTCATCATGTTTAAAATAATATTCGATATTATTGATAATATTATCATATTTATTTTAAGTAGAGAGTCAACTTCACAGAAAGTTATTTTAGGGTTAAAATTAATAATTTATTTCAAAATTTAAATTTGCATATAAATTATATTACAAGTTTTATTTAATATATAATTTTAAAACATAATTTATAAATTGAATTTGTTTTTACCAAAATATAATCCAATACTTCAATTTACATTAATTAATAAAAAATTATTTTTTTTGAATATTTGTAATTGTTAAATATTTAACATTTTTTTTCATTTTTATACAATATTTAACATTAAAAAAAAAAACAAATAAATTATATATATGTATAATGTTATATATTTAAAAAAAAAATGTACATAACATCCTGTAAATAATTTATTTAATAATAAAAATGCAAAAATACTTAATATTAAGACTAAAAACGCTTTAAAAAAGTATGAACATTAAATCACAACAAATTAAAAAAAAATATATATAATAATTTCATTTGTGCCACACCATTTTAAATTTAAGTTTCCATATTTAACAGAGTTTAATTTTTGTTTTATTAAAAAAAAAAAAACGGATACAAACAAAATAAATTTGTTTTTTTTAAGAAATTAATATTTCTAAATAAAATATTAAAAATTTAATTATGTAGTTGGAAATTTATGATTCCGTTCTTTGCTATTATAATATGTGTAGTTCTTTTACAAAAATTATTTAAATATATTTAAATAACCCATTAAATGTAAATAATACAATTTAGATTAATGTCGATTAATTTTTAAAAATTTAAAAAACAAATTTATTTATAAATGTTTGTACACTGTCATTCAATAATTCAATTTCATTGTAAATTTTTAAAAATAATCCATAATCAATACCACCAATTTACAATAATCATTATAACATAAAAAAGAATATTTTTATTTAATAATTCCAAATTTTTATATTTTTTTATTTTCTTTTTGAATTTATTTTTTTTTTTTGAATATTCCTCATTATTAAAATTAATTATAAATATATATATAAAAACACATTATCATCATTCATTCATATTCACCTATGTATTTTCATCATTTCCATTAGTTTGTGTTTTTATAACATTAAATTAACTGAAAAAAATTTTAAAAATTAAAACTAAAATATTAAAAAAAAAAAATTTTAAAATTAAATATATATATACATATTTCATTGTTCTTTTTTTTTTTTTTCTTATGTTATTATTTTCTTTTCTTTTATATATTTATTATATATATATTCCATCAATTATAGCTAATGCAGAAGTTAAAGGCTGAAAATGAACGTTTAAGAGCCGAAAATCGTGCTTTAACTCGTGTTGTATCAAAGCTTACAACATCAGCACAAAATCAACTTCATCAAAAAAAATAATAAAATAAAAAAATATATTAAATATATATATATATTATATCCATATAAAATCAAAAAAAAAAAAAATTAAATTAAATATAAAAATTGAAAGAAAAAATTTAATGAATAAATTTCGATTAAAATCATTTATAATATTTTAATAATATTTATATTTAATAAAAAATTCAAATTTTTTTTTTTTTTTTATATTTATCAATTTTTTGAATATAAAAGAAAAAAAAAAAATACAACACATACAATTTTCATATATATATATATATATATATAGAAATATAAAACTTATATATTAAAAATATTAAAATGATCAAAAATAATCAAATTAACATATATATACAAATATAACTTATATAATATTCATTATAAAATATTTATTAGACAAAAACCATAAAAAAAAAATTCGAAATTCAAAATTCGAAATTAATATAATAATAAAAACCATATAACTTAATAAAATTCTTTTTATAAAAAAATTTTTTTTGCAAAATATTTAATATTAATAATAATAAAATATACTTAAAAATTTACAATAAAAATTTCTAAAATTAAAGTCATAAAAAATGATTTATGACGTTAAAAAATATTAAAATTTAAAAAAAAAAAAAATATTTCATACAAGTGTTTACATAAATTAATTTAATTAGTTAAAATTATAAAAGAAAAATCAAATATTAAAATTAAAATTAAATTGAAAAAAAAAAAACAAAACACAAATTATATTAAAGAATAATATCATATATACAAAATCATATAATAAATAATTTGCTGTAATTACTGGATGTGGATCTATATATATATATATACATATATTTTAACTAATTCTTCTAAATAAACTTCTTTATGGGGGTCTATCTATTTTTTTTGGTAATAAAATTTTGCGGTATATTTGATAGTTTAATACTTAATTTTTGCGTTCTCTAAAAATTTTCTTTTCTATTCTATATAAATATATATAACATTGTTTTTTAATTTATTTTTAAAAATTTAATTGTTGTTTGATTTCTGTTTAATATTTTTCCTAATATTTTCTATTCCCAGCTAATTGACATTTAAAAAAAAAAAAAAAAAACAAAAAAATTTTGCAAATAAATTTTTTATAAATGCTACAAAATATAAAAATAAGTAAGGCTCATTTGACTCTAAGTGAAATTAAGATTTAGGTAATTTGACTCTTTTGACTCATTAATGTATTTAAGACTTAGTTAATTTGACTCTTTTGACGCTTCTATTGAAACTACTGTTAAATGACAACTATTGATTTTGCAACAACAAAAATGTTTCAAAAAACCGTAAACGAAATGTCAAAAATTTTGATTTTTTACTTCTACATAGGAAACATCACATATGTCAAATATCCTTGAGAATTTTTTATTTGATTTTTAATATTTTAAGAAAAAAAAAATAAAAAATGTCTTAAAATGTCTCTGCAGTATATAATCTGTTAAATTAAAAAATATTTTTATTAAAGAGCAGAGGAAGAAAGTAATTAAAATAATTATGTAGTAGAAAATGGTTCTTAAAAAGATATTTTGAAAAAATTGTTTCTTATCAAGTTCTAAATCAGTTAAAATATGAAGATATCAAAAGTTTTCGATAATTTACTGTAAAATGTCACCAGCATCAGTTTTCATCTTATAGGTATATAATTTTTTAATTTTTCAATAATAGCATTTAGGGCATCGTATCTAGCATGCTTATTGCTATATAGATGATGTTTAACGTTCCATCACCTCAAAAACTATCAATTTTTGCCTCTTCAACTTATTTAAATACATAAATTCTTAAAATAATAAATTTTTTTAATTTTTGTTAATTTTTTAATAATATAAATATCAAAAGACAGATAGAATTAGCAGCGGCACTAAAATCAAATTTACATATGCACTGCCAATTTGATGTGTCAAAAGTTCGTTTTTTTTATCTTTCACACTATATGTTTTTACATCTGACATGCTGAATTCAGCGTATTTATAATTCATATAATTGAAAATGGAAAAGTTTTCAAGCTTTATTTATTTATAAAATAAATGACAAACTGAATTGTCATTTAACTTAATTTAAATAGATTTTTTAATAAACTAATTTTAATACCTTTACATGAATGAGTGTTAAATTTATGTCTTTCATTCACAGAAAGATATGAACTATTTTTTAGCTAAAAAATTTTTTTGGGAAGAGTGATGAAAGACTTTTTTCATTCAAATTCAGTTCCAAAATGATTATATAATAAAATTCTATTAGTCATAATTTTTAAGAATTTCTTCAACAATCTTGTTCTTCTATTAAAAACCATGGTTCTCATCGTATATCGCCTATATAATGTATTAAATAGATAAGTATGTATAGATACATACACTCAATTTAGGGAACCCATACACTAAGCGCAATTCAAATTTGATTCACATAAGTATTCAGGATCAGATTGTTTTTAATCAAAAAAGTATATGACATTTGATACATTTATAGTGAATTATGTTTCATTACTTTTAAATACTTATTTATTAATATTATTCAATTATCAAATTATTAATTACATTAATTACATTAAAGAACAGTTCAAGTACTTTTATTTCAAATAAATTTGCATAATTTTTTTGTTTTTTGCTTTTTTTTTGGAGTAAATGAAGTGAATTAGCTGTGGAAAACTCTATGTTACTATTTCTCTAACCTATAAACTTTTTCTTTTTTTACATAAAATTTGTAATTTTTAACAAAAAAAAAAATATAATATTTAAAATATTTAATTGTTGTATGTTGTTTCCGTTTTAAATTTCTAAATTATAAGAGAGTGTTCATTGCAAGTTTTTTAGAATATAAATTATTTTTCGTTTATAATACTGAAATTATTAGATGTTAAAACAAATACCCCTAAATGAATTTAAATTAATCTTCTTATAGTTAATAGTTAATAATATAACTTTTATTTTTGGTGTAATTAAATTAATAAAAATAATTTTAGAATAAATCAAAAATTAATTTATTAATTTGTAGGTATATAAAACGTAATAAATAAAATGTCAAAAAGACTTTAACAAGACACCTAATGTCAGTATATATTAAATGAACGATTCGAAAATAAATTAAATTATTTTATTTATAAATTTGTTAATAAATAAACATTTAAAGTTCAGAAGAACTTGAATATATCGTATAAATTTCAATATGCTATAATTTTTTTATTAAATTTATACTTCACAATAAGTGGAATAAAGAATTATTTTAAAACTTCACAATCATATTATATTGCGGTTTAACTGAAATTAATTTTATATTTTTGAAATTAGTTTTCTTTTATTTTGAAATATACACCAAAAATTAATTGAATTACATAAATTTTTAGTACAAATTATTAAAAGTATCTTTATTTTATCCATTTCTGCAAAATATAACGAAAAATTGAAAATAAAATTCTGTGATGATTCCTTAAATAAAAAAAATATATATATATATATATATTAATATGAAATGAACATTTAAAAATGTGTGCAATTTGTAAATTAAGCTCAATCGCAAAAAAAAAAAAAACTAAAAGAAAGGTATGCTTAGAAAAACAATCTAACCACTTAACTATAATAAAATTGTTTGTTTTTTTTTTTGATTATTTATTATTTTTACTTTGATAACCATTGGTTCAAAATTATATTCTTAATTTCCGAGGAGAAAAAATAGTAAATAAAAATGATTAAGAATAATTTAAATAAAAAATATACCTAAATTATTACCCCCTTAATAATATTTTGTTCAAATATCCTGAAATCCTTGTTTTAATCCTTGTTTTGATTTGCTGCTAATGCTTTGAAAATTGTTTACCTTAAAATTTTTTTGGAATGTTATTTTTTCTATATTAATGCAAATTTCTGACAATGAAGGTTCTTTTTTTTTTTTGTTTTATATAAAAAAAAAAATTTTAAATACCTATGTGTAAATATTTTTTTTTTTAAATAAATGTGATAATAAGTTCATTTAATTTGTTATAAATATTAATATTTATGAGCGTTTTAGTTAAAAAATTGATTAAGAATCAACTCAACTCAACTCTATTACATAGGTAATTAAATTGGTTGAATGCATAAAAATAAGATTAGACTGAAATTCGTCTTTTCCAAATAAAATCTATATGTCTGAACTCTGACTTTTTGTTTGGAAAATAAAATTTGAGTTTAAGTTCACATTTTTATGTATTTGATCCAATAATTGAATTTAAAGTGATTTGAAAATATCAATGATTGTTTCCAGTTTTAAAGAAATATTATTCACTAGAAATTATAACTTTTACACATTTTCAAAAAAAAAAATATTAAGAATCTTAAATGGTCGTTCCTGTGACGCTTCAAAATTTGAAAAAATATTAGTTCTAGAAAAATTATATTAAAACCGATAAGTCTGAACACAACTGTGACAGAAGAAAAGTAAATTCATATGATAGAGCAGTTCTAAATTTTGATGTTTTATAAAATGACAAATTCATTATATGATATGTTGATATGTTTTTATTGTGTAAGACTAAAATCGTACCAAATGTGAGCAAATTTAAATAAAATTCTACTTTTGTCTTGTATTTACGTTGCGTTTGACATTTAAAAGCGTCACAGCAATCGTCATCAATGTCGTCGTTGTTTTATTAAACTTCCAATATCACAAAATTAAAATTTGAAAGTTTTAATTAAAACAGTAGTCAATTATAAATAAAAACTTCAGTATACTCTGGTCTCTACTATTATTAAATAATAATTAATTTAAAGTATTGAGAACAATATTTAAGTATCTAGTATGTTTTTCAAAGTCATACTTTTAAATATTAAAGAAAAGGTATGATAATATTTTAAAATGCTCATAATTTGTAGTTGAATGTTTTGTTGTTGTTTAATCAAAATTAACTTGATTATAAACTATAAAATTAAATAAATTTTCTTTTATATTTGGGTGTTAAATTTTTTTTACAGTTTGTTTTTAAACTTTATTATTGTTTCAAAATCAAATTGGTTTTCTTTTTAATTAATTAATCGCCTTAAAAAAAGAAAATCTGCAAAACTGTGCTGTGTGATTATTATATATTTTAATTATTTTTTATTTTTAAATTTCCAGCTTTTCGCTTCTGTTTTTATTTTTTTTTTTTTTTTTAATTTTTAAATATATTTATTTTAATTTGAAAAAATATTTAACAATTTATTTTTGTATAATTTCAGCAATTAGATTTTCTTAAAACAGAAAATCAACGCCTTAAGGATGAGAACGGGGCACTTATTAGAGTAATTAGCAAATTAAGTAAATAAAACTTTGAAATTTTACATTTAGTATAACTGAACAATAATTAAAAATCGTATATATATATATATATATATATTAAAAAAAAAAATAAAAATTACTTATTAAAATTTAAAAAAAAAAAAAAAAATAAATATATATATATAATAATTATTAGCAATGTTTAAATTAATTACACGATAATAAGCAAATTATAATTATTTTTTTTGTTTCTCGCAGTTAAGAAAATTTTATTTGTTTCTTATAGATAGTTTTTATTTTAATTTTTATTTTAGTTTTTTTATATTTTTCAATTAACTTTACGCTGTTTTTCTTAAACATTAAAATGTTTTTTTTTTTTTAATTTTAAATTATTTTTAATTAAATTATATAATTGAATAAATAAATATTTAAAGAAAAAAAAAATATATGCAATATACGAAATATAACAAAACAAATGTATAGAAAGAAAAAAAAAAAAAACTTTTATATTTAACTAAATAATAACTAATAATTAAAAAAAAAAAAAAAAGAAATAGACAAGATATATAGATAATCGCGCTTTATAATGCACTTATTAAATTCGTATATATGAAAATATTTAATGATGTAATGAACAAAATCTAAAACTTTGACTGAATACCAAAAGTATATCAAACAATTACTTCATTCTTGCATATATAATCATTTAGATATTGTTTTTTTAAAAATCTTTTTTAAAATATTAATTCAAATCTTAAGAAATTGACCTAATCCATGTATTCTCCTATAGGTACTCTTTTTTATATATATATACTGTAAAAAATTTTCAAATACTTTATAAGTATAGAAAAATTTAATTTTCACAAATTTTATTTTTTTTCAACATATGTATATTTGTGTATTAAAAATTAATTTTGTCGTATAGAGATTATCTGTGTATTGTAATTACAAATCAATTTTCAGTAAGTCCTTAATATTATGTTTTTTTGTTTCAAAAATAGCCTTGCAATTGAAAATTTTTTTAATATAGTATAATATTCAATATATAAATATGTAAAAAAAATCTGGCTTTAAAAGTGTCTGAATTCAGGTCACTGAATTTTTGATTATTTAATATCGAAGATTTAATATCTATAAAAACTTACTGATTTTTATTAAGTTTTTGGCGTAATTTTGTAGTTTTTTTTTTGTTTTCTCAATCATTTTAATTTAATATAGTTAAGAAATATAATAAAAAACTCAGTTAAATTTTTATTTTATTTGTATCAAAATTATTATAATATATAGTTTTTAAAATATTTGAACAATTCTCAAACGTAGTTAATCGTTATTCAGAATACGTAAAATGTAATTAAATGAAAAAAAAAAAAGAATTAAATATTGATAAATCAAATATAAAGTAATTAAAAGTTTTGCTTTGCATAGTTATTCAATAATTTTTCAAAAATTTATAGAAAATTAAAATAGAAAAAAAAAAAAAATTTAATAAAAAATATAGAAAATTTTGTTATATAATATTTTGAAATTTGTGTTTAAAGAAAATGAAGAAAATAAACTTTTAGTAAAACATAAAAATTTAATAGTGAAAATAAATGTTTCTAATGTTTTTCTACCTATATATATATATATATAATTAAAAAAAATTATTTAAAAACTCATTGTTATGTATTACAAAAAAAAAAATATATATATATATACATATATGAAGAGTACAGTAATTTAAATTTTAGTAAAGAATATATTTATATCTGATAGAATGAAATGAATTAAGTTTTTTATTAATACTACAATTTTATATTTCTTTTAAGTCTTTATAATTTTTTTATTAGCTATGTTTAATTTAAAAAAAAACATATTTATTAATTTGTCAATTTCCAATTATTCTAAAACCGCAAATCAGCTTAAACTACTCTATATACAAACTCAGCTCTTTTATATTTGTAGGAAATTTTGCTTTGAAAGATTATTTTTTTCCTGGCCTTTGATATTTCAAGGTGTGTCTTAGAAAAAAAAAGATACATATAGGCTATCGCCATATACAATAACAAGTTTTCATTGACTAAAAAACTTTCATTGCCAAATTTAATAAAAATATTTCTAGTTTTAAAATTTTAATTCAAAAAATTATGAAATATTATGAAAAAAATAATTAAAATAACTTTTTAACTTTGAAAAATTAGGTGAACTTTCAATAAACTTTAAAACTAAGCAAATTATTAAATAAAAGAGCTAAAAATTAAATGCTATAGAAATGATTAGGAAATTCAAATTTTCAAAAAATATTTGTAATTCTAAAATGTCCAAATTTAATTAAACTTCTATGTTTTCTTATATTAAATTTTTAAAAAACTTAATTTAAAGTGAATATTTCTTATTTAAATTTATATTTTATATTAAAACTTGATTCATCTTCAGTAATTTTCAGTTTAAAATAATTGTATCACTATTAATTAGTACATTAAAATTAAATATTGAAAAATTTTATACATTATGTTCATGCATTAATGTTTTTTTTTACTTATATTGATTTTTAGATTATTATCTGTTGTAGTAAATATGGAAAAAAAAAATTATATATTTTTATTATATTTAAGTTAAAATTAAAAAAGAAAAAAAAAACTGTTTACTTCTGTTCTTCTTTTTTTTTTGTCAAAAAAAAATACGCCCGCTACAAAAATAGAGCGCTAAAAAAAATCATCAAAAAAAATATTTAATATGTATATCATAAGAACCAAAATAGAAAAACTAAGAAGAAAAGCAGTTTATAACAAAAAAAAAATCATTATGAAAATCTGCATCCATGTAAAATTGCTACATTATTCGCTACAGTAAAATTAATCTTTCATTTATTATATACTGCAATTACATTTTTTGGAAGTTATATTTTATGTTTTTACTAAATATATGTATTTTTTTTTTTTCAAACATTGCATTTATAGTTATCTATCCTTCTTTTTTGTCTAATTGTCAAATAATAAAATAATTTTTCAAATTACAAAAAAAGATACTTTATCCATCAAAAAAGTACATCAGTGTGTATATCAAAATATGTAAAACCCGCCCTATATGTATATAAAAAAATCAAATGTTAAGCAAAAAAAATGAACATTTTAAAATAACGACTCAAAGGCAAAACTTAATCTTAAATCGAGGAGCAATTGAAAAAAGCAGTTGACCTTTTTTTTAATTAATAAGACCAAATTATTTATAAAACAATTTTGGTGCTAGTTTTTTTTTTTGCAAAATTAAAAATAAAAAAAAATTATTGCATTAAAATACATATAGACCCTAATTCTATATACAACAAATATTATTTTTAAAAATCCAATTTTTGGTTTCATTCATTGCATTTATTTTGGCTTCATTTTGCTTTTCGTAACATAAAAATTTAAAAATAAATAAATAATATTAGACATTAGTTTACTTTTCAATCTTAGCATTTTATAAAAACATCCCTATGGCCTAGACTGTAGGCTATACAAATAATATTATTCAAGCGTTTTATATCAACTCAATCATTATATAATTTCAATCACGTCGATACAACTCCAGAGTCCCAAAATACGAAGGCTTAGTTTTAAAACCAGAAGCAGATAACACTAAAGAAACTTAAACACTTATATGCTTAAAAAAAATAAAGTTGTTTTTCTAAGTTTCATTAATAGCACAGCTGCTTCTTTGTTTTTTCAAATAATACTTAAATTTTCATAATGAATTTTTTCTAATAGAAATTGTTTAAAATTTTCTTAAGGTATTTTTAAAATTTTATTATATTGTATTTTTTTTTTTTAATTTGTTATTATATTTAATTCAAAGAATTTAATTCGTGAATAAATATCTATTTACTACTATAATTATTATTTTAATTATTATTATTATCTTATTATTATAATTTTTGATTATTTTATAATTAACATCCTTTAATATTATGTATATGTTAAAATATTTAATTTATGCTAGTTTATTAGTAATAATATATTATTATATATATATTTTTTTATACATTTTTTTTTTTCAATTATACTTTTTTTATTTTTAACAACTTTTTTTTTTTATATTTAATATTATTATTTTAAAAGTTGATAAAATTTAATATTATTTTAATTTACATTTATATAATATATTTAAAATAAGAAAAAAGTAAAGAAGAAGAAAAACAATCCTTAAAAAAAAAAACAATTTAAGTTTTGTAATGCTAGATATTGAAAATAATTAATAAATAAATAAAAAAAAAAAACTAATATTAAAAAATTTACAAAATATATACTCGTATAAATATTGAAAAAAAAAAATATTATAAATTAATAAGATATAAAATTAAAAAAAAAGCAAAACAAACAAAATGTGAAATTTGTAAATCAAAAATAAATAAAAATAATAAATTTCAAAAAATTAAGAAATAAAATATAGAATTTAAAAATAATAAATGTATTAATTTTTTTTTTTTTTTAAATTAAATCAAAAAAAAATTGTTAATGTATTTTTAATGTGTTTTTTTTTTATTAAAACTATTTTTAACCTTGCACAATATAAATTTCCAGATCTTAATATTATTTGTTAGCCAATTTTATTCCCTTTTATTTATTCTTCGTCATCTCATATGCCATACTATTATGTGTAATTTCTATATGGGTGAATTAAGAGTAATTTTCACAAGATTTTTTTTTGATTTTTGTCAAAATTTAAGAAAAAGAAAAATATAGTATTAATTACCAATGAGAAAGAGCGAGTATAAAGTTCTAAGTTTAATCCTCGGTTTAAATTATCTATTTTTTAGGTTATTTTTTTAACTAAAAATATAAATTATTACAATAGAGCGAATTTTTTTCATAATTAATAGTAAATTTTTTTATTGCTATTGATGCTTGTGTTTTAATTATTATTGCTAATGCCTCAATACTGTTAAAAATTTATTAAACTCAATAACATAGTAAATATGTATATATGAAATATGTATTTTTTATTATCGTTTGGTCTTAAAAACACTAGTTTAATACTTTGAAGTTTTATTATTACTTTTAATACAATAAAATTTTCTTCTCACATCATGTATAAATGACTCACTCAAACTACCTTTTTTTAAAATATACTCAACAATTCAAATATAAAATAGAAACCAAGATTGATAAAATTTACATTCTATTTAAATATAGAGTCCTTCTATCAATTTCTGTTTTTTCTAGAAAAATTGTTTTTAGAGCATTCGAAATTGCATATAAAAACTTAAAAGCTTGATTATTTATTAACTATTTGTTCTTATAGCCAGGGCCGGCGCTTTCATATGCACAGTATGCACAGTAAAACAGGGCGCCAGAATTTAAGGGCGGCAAATTTTCAATTGAAATTAAAAAAAAAAAATTTTTTATCTAACAAAAAATTATATAATAATAAAATAAGTATTGAAAAAATGTATTCGAAATTTGTTTTTTCAATATCATATAAAATAAAGCATGTTTTATTTTTTACCTATCTACATTTTATAATTTAAGGAACAGCGATTTTTTGGTGTTCATTTGTATTTATTGTGGTTATCAAATTTTTTCCATAGATTAGAGAATAAGAAAATAAAATAATATAAGTTCTCTTTCACAGCAGCTATCATAAAAATATTGAAAGAGTAATTTATTTTTCTCTTTTCTAAATTCTTCTAATAAGTAATAACATTCCTCCTAACATTCATATTAACAAGCTATTGAACAAAATTATCAATTTAAAAAAAGTGCACCTTATACAACAACAAAATCTTATAAGACCAAAAAATAACATTTTTATTTTTGTACTATATTTTCTAATTTAAGGAACAGTGATTTTTTGGTGTTCATATGGCTTATTGTGGTTATCAAACTCTTTCCATAGAATAAGAAAATAATATAAGTTTTCTTTCAACAGCAGCTATCATAAAAATATTGAAAGAGTAATTTATTTTTCTCCTTTCTAAATTCTTCTAATAAGTAATAACATTCCTCCTAACATTCATATCAACAAGCTATTGAACAAAATTATCAATTTAAAAAAAGTGCACCTTATACAACAACAAAATCTATAAGACCAAAAAATAACATTTTTATTTTTGTACTACATTTTCTAATTTAAGGAACAGTGATTTTTTGATGTTCATATGGCTTATTTTATTACAGAATCAGAAATGAGAAAATAAAATATGTAAATAACATACTACTCTTTCAAATTTCAATATAAATTATTGAAATAAGAGCAATTCATTTTTATTCTTTATCTTTTATTCTTTTCTTTCTTATTCATTATTCTCTTAAATTTTTCTTTGATTATGTTGTATTCTTATTCTTTTGATTCTTACTTTATTAATTGAGATTTGAGAACATTATAATAATAGCTGTGTGTAATGTGTATATATAATACATATAAATATAATACTATACTAATACTACATATATTTGTATAAATATACAAATACCATGGTCCATGATTAGAGAATTAGAACAAAAAACATTATTAATTCTTAAAAAATGTTAAATGTTATTATTTTTAGTAGGTACATGAAATATTTTTATATGGTGGAACAAAAAAAAAACACTGTTCTGTGTGTTATTTCTTAAAAAATGTTATTATTTTTAGTAGGTACGTACATGAAATATTTTTATATGGAGGAACAAAAAAAAATACTGTTCTGTCATCTGTGTGTTATTTTCTTAAAAAATGTTAAATGTTATTATTTTTAGTAGGTACATGAAATATTTTTATATGGTGGAACAAAAAAAAAACACTGTTCTGTGTGTTATTTTCTTAAAAAATGTTATTATTTTTAGTAGGTACGTACATGAAATATTTTTATATGGAAGAACAAAAAAAAAACACTGAATTATAAATAATTATATTTATAATCTATAGACTATAGAGTATAGAAATAATAAAAAAAAAAGTTTTATAGTACCTACCTACTAGATTAGCATGTTAATTTTTTTTAATGCATTTTTTATTTAAACTGCCTTTTTAATGTCAAATCAAATTATTTTTCAAATACCTATTATTAATTAAATACATATAATACATATTAATTAAAACATTTGAAAAATTTAAATATCTAAATTCTCATTTTTTAAAAGTTATAAAAATTTTATTGTTTGATTGTTTTTTTTTTTAAATTTAGTGCAGTAAAGCTTAAAGATATTGTAATTTGTAAGAAAAACCTACTTTCTCCACTATTGAAACATTAGAATTTATATTTGAAAAAAAATTAGAAATATTATTTCCCAATTTAGTTATAGCTTTAAAAATTCAACAATACCTATTACAGTAGTTTCAGCAGAACGTAGTTTTTCAAAATTAAAAATTATAAAAAATTATTTGAGAACAACAATGACTCAAGATAGATTAGTAGGATTAGCAACTATATCAATTGAAAGCGAACTTCTTGAAAATTTGGACTACGAAGAATTAGTTAACGACTTTGCAAAAATAAAAGCGCGTAGAATTAAATTTTAGTATTTTAAATTTTTTCATAATGTTTTAATTAATTTTAACTTTTTTAATAATTTGTTATCGGTTAAAATTTTTGTTATTGAGGATTATACCTCCGTGGGACACCTCTTTAAAAAAAATGCATTGAAAGTTCTACCTCAAGGATGATGTGGAAACGAACTTTTCCAGGGCGGCGTTTTCAAAAAGTGCACAGGGCGCCAAAAAGCGTAGCGCCGGCACTGCTTATAGCTTACATAGATAATTTACGAAAAACGATGATGAGGGGAACTCACTTTGCCTCTTAAAATGAAGAAACAATGAAAATATAAATTTACAACATTATTTAATTTTCCAAATTATAAATTAAACTTTTAAATAGAAATATACTTTTTAAAAACATATAAATTTCAATTTATTAACCAATTTACAAAATCGTAGCACATGTAGGATCAATTTTACATAACTTGGAGCCACATTGTTGAGTAGTGCAATCAAAATAAGTTTGTCCAGGACAAGTATATATTTGACCTATTATTGTGTTTCCCAATGGTCTACAATAAATATACTTTGTACAATCTGTACCCTTAAATTTTCCAACCCTATTGGCAGCAATGCATTTTTTTGTAACTTCTTCTGGTGTAGGATCAGTAGGTTTTGGTGGTACGGTAGGTGGTGGGGTGGGTGGTTGTGTTGGAGCCGGTGGATCCTTTGAGCATGATTGTGCCTTAATCATGTTTGAAAAAAAAATAAATATTAATCATATAAATATAATAAATTTAATTATATACTTTTTCGGAACATATATTGGGATCCCCTGAGTCACAAAATTTTTTTTTACATACACCACTCATTTCTGGAATTGGTTTATTATCCAAACAAAAATTAAATTCATGTTTATTAATACATGCAACTCCATGTGTTGCATCGCATTGATCGCATTTAGAAGCACAAGCTGGAGCTTCCTTTGAACATCTTACAGTGCCATCAACACAATTTAAACCTGCAGGACATTTATATAATGTATCCAAATTTGGAAGATCTAAAAATAAAATAAACATACAATTTAGAATTTTGATTAATAAGAAGTTAATATATAAATATTATTTTTCATATGTACTTTGTTCGCATCTATAAAACGATGTTTCGTCGGCACAAACGTGAAATTTAATATCTGTACACGAAGTTAAGTCACAAGCATTTATGATGTCATATTGAATAGCAAAAATGACTGATAACTGAAATTTAAAAACAAATTGTTTTGCATTTTTTAAATTTTAAAAGAATAAAGTTCTTAAAACTATTTATTAGTAAATTATTAATTAATTATATTAATACACTAAAAAGTAATTTTGCATATTTAAACAGAGTTTTTAATCTAGTTAAAATATTAGAGCAAAAAAAAAAAAATTAAAATGAAAAATAAATTTAGTTACTTACAAACACTAAATACTTCATTCTTGCTTTAATAGATATTATCAATGCAAAATTCTAGTTAATACTGTACCTAAACTCTACGTTCTGATGCAAATTTATACAAAAAATTAAAAAACTCTTGTTAAGATTATCCAAAAATTACGTTTGATTAGTAGCAAAATAAAAATTTTAAACTTATAAACATATGATGTATATTTACAATTAAAGAGTTTATTAAAATTTCTATAAAAACTCAATAGGTCAATTCCAAATCAAATTTTAATCCGAAAAAGTCATTCCTTCACTTTGACCTAATAGTTTTGTGCCTTAATATGACTTATGTGATAAAATCACAGCCATTGTAAAATCTTCATAAACTTTTATGTTCAATAGAAACTTATTTTAGATTGTCCCAGTAAATTTTTAATATAAACGAGTTATTCGAATTTAGAGTGTAGCGGTTTATATAATGGCGTAGGTTTTGTATTGAAATCCTGGTATGAAATAAATTTTAACGTAATTTTTTAATAGTCTCTGAGGATCAACCATTATTACCTATTGTGGATGTCCTTGACATTTCTTTATAATTTAATAAAAGTTTGCAAAAATTTTATTATCCAGTATTGTGTTGATAAAAAATATATGATATTTACAAAATTTAGCAACTTAAATACATCTTATCATAAATCTTTATTATCATTAAGATATTTTCAATTAAATTATTGTTAATAATTTCTAATAATAAGTTTCGTATGCACGTTCTTAAAAATTATTTCGGTAATATGCATAAGAAACTTCTCAATATTTAATATGAATTTAGAGGTTCTTAATAATTTTGAAATTTTTTTTTCAACAAAATGGACGTTAAAGATACAAGACAATAAAACTGTAACGTTAGATGATGAAAGTGATAGCAATTTGGTATCACTTCTAAATTGGCCTACGAAGAGGTATCACGTCTAGATTTTTTTTTTTAAATTTTAAATGTTAAAAAAAAATGAAAAGACTAGAAAATAATTTTAAGTGCAATAAGATCAGATCAGAGAAGCGCATAGTATGAAATGATGAGCCTTCACGAAATCATATTCCAGCTTTTTTTAAATAACACTTTATTGCTAATTTTAAACATGGAAAGAATTGAACTAATTTCTAATATCAAAAACATATTTCATTTTTTCAAGTTCGAAATTTCACTAATCGATAGTGCACCCTAATTTTATAGTTGTTAATTTCTTCCCCCCTTAAAAAACTGATAGGCATGCTTTGGGCAACTTATGCAAGATTATTTTAGTAATTCAGGGAATTAATTACGAAAGTAAGAACCTTTATTAACAAAAACCTCAGTTAGAGTAAACATTTTCAGTAATAATATTTTTTTAAAATAAAAGTTTCCTCACTTAAAGTAAATATATCTTCAGTTATCATAAAAAAGGTTTATTTCTGATTTTAAAATCTTATGGAGCTAACAATCACTTTAAGGGAAAATTGGGGGGCTGTTGGTAAAATTTAAAACAGACAATTTAAAAAAAAAGCATTTTAGCAATAAAAGTATTAAATTTTATATAGTTCTTAAAATAAAATAAATCATAAAATTAAATACTGCAAAAATATATTATTATCAAAGTTCTAATAAAATAATTAAAAGATTAAAAAATTTATACTTGCAAAAAAAATTAATACAAAATTAGCAAAGATATCTTTTTTTTTGACAATTTCCTTATAGCTTCATAGTAATCTTCGCAATTTTTTTTTTTGTATATAAATAAATACAAATAAACTAGAATTTGCATTATATACTACATTATTATGTTATTTTATCGACAACTGACTTAAAACAGTTTGAATAAGACAAATAAATTATATTTACATATTAATAATAAGTGTATAAAGTAATTTCAAAGTCAAGTTCAAAATTATATCTTTAAAAAAAATAAGAACAAAATATAATACCTACAGGAAATATTTTGATGTTTTAAGGTCATCACAAGCAATCAATACAATGTTGCATAGTGTGGGTTCTGAGATGTACAAACAACTCAGGAAATAATCTTGCTGATGACCTAATAGAAGTGATTGTAAGTCTAAATGCTTCATTGTAGTAGAAACTGGACACTGAAAGAGGATATAACTTGAAGAGAGGGAGGGTGTTTGGGCAGGAGGCCAATTGGCCAAAATAAGTATCTCATTTAATCCATCATGCTGCTAATGTGGCGTAAAGAATGAGAAAGATACCGCAATATACATATTACTTGTACATGTCCAGAGCTGCCTAGAACAACTTTAAGGAATAATGAATTCCACGATCCAAGTGATCTAACCTAATATAAACCTTGCAATCACGTTAGTCAGTCTACCATCTTTAATATTTCTGATAGAGTTTAATTTTCTCAAAAAACTTCTTAGCTACTTTCAAAATTAGGTTTTTCTTTTAAAACTGATTTAATTTTTTCCAAATTAGGAGATTTGTTTCTATTCCAAAAAGCTGATAGATCCTGCTTACTTTTTTATACAATATTTTTCCTATAGATTTTACTTTTACAGAAACACTAATTCGACTGATGCTCTAAATCTAAATTGAAATATTTTTAACATTTAAACAGTTAATTCTTAATCTGGAGAATATTTTGTTTCCAAGATAGAATTTTTAAAAAAAAGTACCGACATTATTATTAATATTTTTGATTTTTGAAAGTTTCATCAAACGGACTTTACTTTATGTGTTGATTATACATTTGTAGTTCAATAGAGATATAACCACAAGTATATACTGAAGTTTTGAAAGGACATACTAAGGTTAAAAATTTGTAAGTGACTACGACACACACAGCATACAACACAAATGTTATTTTTATTTTAGGGTGAATTTTAGATGCAAAACCTTACAGTCAAGGACCATGAATGAATCACCATTCAACAATTTAATTAGAATATAAATAAATTTAGGTACCATTAAACAAACTGATACTACAATTCGTTCAGTAAATAAGAAAATATTTGTTTTGAAATTTATATGTCCGATCAGTGGCGTAGTGGTAAATAACAGTATCCGATCGGTGGCGTAGTGGTTAGAACGTTGGCATTTCAATCGAAGTGTCTGGGGTTCAATTCCTGGTCGGATCATATCTAATAGATAAATATAATTAATTATTTATATCAATAATAGTTTATATCATAATAAAAAATATATTCTAAAGGGAAGGCTGAATCACTCACTTATCACATTGTATGTGGTAGGGGGCCGTTCATAAATAAATAAATAAAAAAATGTGAAAAAGTATTTATAATGCAAGAGATATGGTTTTGATCTTGTCAAATATTTTTGAAATAGTTGTGTCAAGTACTAAATATTAAGGAGGCTGAAAGAAGGTTCATTATGAAGGTGCAAAACACCAAATTACCAAACATTTCTTTTTTTTTTTTGTTATTTTAACGATGGGTGCTAGAAGATGCTTCTTAAAAAAAGAATTAAACAAATACAATAATCTCAATATTGAATACCTGATAGGATACTGATAGATATTTAAGTTTATATTTAACGAAAATTTTTTAAATTTTAAAAATAGTTTTAAGATACATAAAAATTTAAAAAGAAATGGATTATTTTAATTTATATCATTGCATACTTTAAGGATTATTTTTATTCCAAAGGGTTGAAATTGTTTAATTTTATTTGATACATAATTTTAAATTCAAATTAAATTAGGTAAAGTTATTATAAGTTTTATATTAAAAAAAAAATTGAGTCGGTTTGGTTTTTTTAATACCCCAAATTTTTATCAAAACCATATAATAATAATATTGTAAAACTGAACAATTTAAACAATCATTAAAGTCTAGGATTAAATATTAATATTAACATGAAAATTATATATTTCAGAATAAACAAAAGAAAAATTATGTGACAAAATTGAAGATTTCAAGGCATAAATTATCAGAATAAAATATCAGATCAGAGTAAACATACTTCATCTACCAGTTGAAACACAACTTTATCTTTGCCCACATCAAAATTTATCTAGCCTTTTAAAACTTTATATATAGCTTATGAGTTACGAGTACTTTGTTTTTATTTCATTATTGCTCCATGAAAATAAAGTCGAGGATGGTGCGTTTCTAATGAATAATATCAACTGAATTAACATTTCTATGTATATATTACAAATTATAAAACAAGTGAAATTTAATAAATTTGTTAAAAAATTGCTAGAAAAAACATAGAAAATTTTTTAAAAAACTTACTTTAATTGATTCTTAAGTTAACATTTACACCGTGTGTAATTTAGAATTAACTTTTACAATAATATATTGAAAGGGCAGGAGCAGAGAGAACTTATATTGAGAGGAGCAGCAACGTGCACCGGGTTTTAGGTAGTATACATATAAATTAACAAATTTCGAATTAAATAATACTTAATATACCAAAACAACTATTCTAAGTGATGGGAATTTTTAAGTGCATTTAAAGTGTATATTTTCATAATTTTAGGTGCATATATGTGCATATTTTGGTATTTTAAAATGCATAAAAATCCAATCTTTGCTAATGACTCAATTCTGTTGAAATTTATTAAACTCTTCATTTATGCCTAGTTTACATTATACTTATTCACAACACTAATCAATTAGCAACATGTATTAACACGTCATAAGTATAATGAAAACATTAATGCTAATGTTACTAGCAGACAAATAATTATTAGTATATGCTTACAGAATTAATTTTAATTAGCTTATCACTATCATTCAAATTAGTTATTAACATATTATCACAATAAGAATGATAATGATAAGATAATTGATTAGAACTATAATAACTTATAATTTTATTATTACTTTTAATACAACAAAATTTCCTTCAAAAATTCAAATCTAAAATAGAAATCATAAATTATGACAAAAGGTGATGAGCGGCTTGCAGGAGATAAAATAATTTTCTGTTGCAAGTCCCTTTGCCTCTTCCTTAATTTAAGAATCAGTTCTCACATAAATTCACAACATTATTTAATTTTCTGAATTATAAATAAAAACTTTAAAAAAAAATAAATACTTTTTTTAGAAAAACATTAAAATTTCAATTTATTAACAGTATAAATTATATCAATTTACAAAATCGAAGTACATGTAGGATCAATTCTACATTCCTTGGAGCCACACTGTTGAGTAGCGCAATTAAAATAAGTTTGTCCAGGACAAGTATATATTTGACCTTTTATTGTTTTACCAAATGGTTTACAATAAACATATTTTGTACAATCTGTACCCTTAAATTTCCCAACCCTATTCGCAGCAATACATTTTCTTGTAACTTCGTCTGGTGTAGGATCAGTAGGTTTTGGTGGTGCGGTAGGTGGTACGGTGGGTGGTTTTGTTGGAGCCGGTGGTGGATCTTTTGAACATGATTGCGCCTTAATTATTTTTGAAAGAAAATAAATATTAATCATATAAATATAATAAAATTAATTAGATACTTTGTCGGAGCATATTGCAACATCACTTGAGTCACAATATTTTTCTTTACATGAACCAGTCATTTCCGGTCTTGGTTTATTATCCAAACAAAAACTAAATTCATGTTTATTAATACATGCCACTCCATATATTGGATCACATTTATTGCATTTAGAACCACAAGCTGGAGCTTCCTTTGAACATCTTTCAGGCCCATTAACACAATTTAATCCTGTAGGACATTTATATAATGTATCAAAAATTGGATTAGCTAAAAATAAAAATTTATACATTTAATATTTAAGATTAAATCGAAGCCAATTTATATATTATAATTTTTTAATATGTACTTATGTCGCATCTATAAAACGATGTTTCGTCAGCACAAACGTGAAATATACTAGCTGAACACGAAGTAAAGTCACAAGCATTTATGATGTCATTTTGAATAACAAAAATGACTGAAAACTGAAATTTAAGAATAAATTTTTTTGCATTTTTTAAATTTTAAAAGAATAAAGTTCTTAAAACTATTTATTACAAAATTATTAATTAAATAAATTAATACACTAAAAAGTAATTTTTCATATTTTAACAGAGTTCTTAATTTTGGTAAAATATTAAGAATAAAATAAGAAGAATTTTAAATGAAAAATAATTTTTAATTACTTACAAATACAAAATATTTCATTCTTGCTTTAATAGATATTATGAATGCAAAACTCTAGTTAATACTGTACCTCAACTCTGCGTTCTGATTCAAATTTATACAAAAACTTTAAAAACTCTTGTTAAGATTTTCAAAAAATTACGTTTGATTAGTAGAAAAATAGAAATTTTAAACTTATAAACATATGATTTAAACTTTCAATTAGTTTAAGTTTTTTAAGTTAAAAAAAGGAGGGGGTGTTGGGTCAATTTAATTATTAAATTTAGAAAAAATTTTATGTTTTTTTGCTCAAATTTTTTAACAATAGAAAAAATAACATAATATTATTATAATATAAGTACTCGTACATTTAAGAAAAATCGAGGAAGTATAGTAGACTGTGTCAATTCTGGGATACCCGTATAACCGGAATATGGACATTGGATGATGTAATTCTAATTACTTTTGCAAAATTAACACAAGTTATTAGACCTTCAGTTATGTATAAGTGAAAATTAAGTTGAGAGGCAGCTCTTCAAACCTCTTCCACTATACCGTCTATATTTTATTCAGACGTTGGCCATTAAAGCTAATAACCATCACAAAATTTCAAAAATCCAGCTTTATTAGGCAAAAAGTTCTTTTCATACAAAAAAAATATGTTATATGGCAGCTACTAAAACCCATGTAGCAAACTGGCTGGATTTTAAGAGCGAAGATTCCAAATAGCATAAAAACGATTTTGTGAAAATTTCATAATTCTAGCACCCTTAATTTTTTGAGTTATCGTATGGACAGACGGACATACATAGCTAGATATATTTACTTTTCGATTTTGTTCCGATTCATACTTTTGAGTTTATATCTATCCCCTTTCCTTCTCTACGTCACAAATGCCATTATTGATCTATAGTCATGCGGCTGTACAAAATAACTACTCGTATAACAAATAAAACATAAAGCCTTTCAAGGCTACATTATTTCAAGATTGTAATTAAAAGGGAAAAAATATAATTAAAAAATAAAATAAAAAGAAGTAAACTAAAAATTAAAAATTTAATAAAATTTCACTCAAAAAAATTCAATAGAGTCTGCTAATCAAATAGTTTGTCTCCTAAGTTTATAAAATCAGAAAAATTGTAAAACCTTTATAGCCATAGGTAGAGCCGCATAGAAACTCATTTTATATTGTCTCAGTACATTTTTAATAAAAACGGGTTATTCAAATTTAAACGGTAGCTGTTCAAAGCGGTTTATATAATGGCGTAAGTTTGGTATTGAAATTCTAGTATGAAATAAATTTTAACGTAATTTTTTAATAGTCTCTGAGGATCAACCATTATTACTTAATATGGATGTCCTTGACATTTCTTTAAAATTTAATAAAAGTTTGCAAAAATTTTATTATCCAATATTGTATGATAGATAAGAAATATATAATATTTATAAAATTTAGCAACTTAAATATATAAATATACCTTATCTTTTATTATCATAAAATGCTCTTAATTAATTAAAATTGTTATTAATAATTTCTAACAATTAAGTTTCTTATATATGTTGTTAAAAAATATTTTGATAATATAGGAAACTTTTCTATATATAAATATAATATGCATTTAAGAGTTCTTAATGATTTCGAAAATTTACTTTTAATTAAAGTGAAATACAAGACAAGAAACTCTTACGAACAATATCACCCCTATTCTGAAGGAAGTTAGTAACATGGGAGGGATACTATATTGTGCCATCCTAACAAGCAGGCCTTGCATTCCGTTGTGCATCTCACTTTCAAATTTCTTCCAACTTTACAAAAATTACGTCATCTCAAAATAAAAATCTCAGAATAGCCAGACGTGATAATATCAGGTGTTTAAAAATTATATGCATAAGGATCTAACTATCACTTTATGAAAAAGTAGGAGAATGTTCGTAAAATTAATACTACTGCCAACTTAAAAAAAAAAACAATTAAAAACAAGTCATTTTAGCAAAAAAAATATTAAATAATAATAATAATTTTTATATTATGAAATTCTTTAAATAATATAAATCATAAAATTAAATATACTATTATTAAAGATCTAATAAAATAATTTAAAGATAAAAAAAATATACTTGTAAACAAAATGAATACAAATTTAGCGAAGATATCTTTTTTTTTTGACAATTTCCTTATAGCTTCATAGTAATCTTCGCAATTTTAATTTTTGTATATAAATAAATACAAATAAACTAGAATTTGCATTATATACTCTAATATTATGTTATTTTATCGACAACTAACTTAAAACATTTTGAATAAGAGAAATAAATAATTAAATAAATAATTTGAGTTTGTTTTAAAGTTATAAAAAAGTAATTTATAAAGTAAAGTCAACTTCAAAACAGCCTCTTTCTGTTAGTCGCTTCATACGATGAAAAACGTTGAAGCGACTAAAAGCATTTCTGTAAGACATTTCTCTTTTAAAATTGATGCGAAAAAATGTCAATTTTATCGTGGTTAGCAATTCTAGACTTTACTTATAACGTAATAGTGATAGTCCTTGTTCAGTCATCTTAAAATTTTTATACTATTAATTTTAAACGTAAATTTAAAAATAAATATATGAATTCTTTTTATTATATCACTAGCTGTTGGCCCGTCGGAAGGTCAATAAAAGAAGAATTTTTTCTAATTAAGAACTATTTCTAATTTCATTATATACAAATACAAATATTGTATTTCAATACCATATTCTTAAATAAAATCGCAACAGTTACTGTTTGTATAACGCAGATTAGGCTCTGATTCATTGTAATAGATACACAAAAAAAAAAAACAAATGACTCATATAAATTTATGTGGTATCTTAAAAACTTGAAGATGAATAAGTTATGTAGTCTACCTTTTGTATGTTTTAAATTTGATAAAATGTTGGGGTTGTAAGTTCAAATCCCTGCTTGGTAAAATTTTTTTTTTATTTTCAATTAATATTTCTTTTTTATTTAAATGCGTACTAGCTTCAATTAAATAAATTAATAAAAGATTTGAAATTTTTTTATAGATTTATTTTGTTTCAATAATGATCTATTTCTCCATCTATTAATGTTTTGTATACATATTTTTATAAAATATTGCTATACATAGCTATATTGTTTTACAACCTTTGTTTAGATTCAAATTGAATTACTTGTTTGTTGCAAACATTGTATAATGTACCTACTCAACATGCTAAATAATGTACCTATTTATATGTACGTAAAATTGTATTAAATTAATGTTGATTTTTGAATTGAGTTTTGCTTTATTTATGAATTATAAACTTTATTTAAAATGTTTTTTAATATACCGAATTAAGTTAAAAACAATATATTTTATTTGGCTTCTATGGTGCTGGGTACACCGAACTCAATTATTTGTACACCAGAATTCAGAAACTTTGTTAACTCAATTATTTGTACACCAGAATTCAGAAACTTTGTTAACCTCCCCACCATTTTTTTCCAGTTTTAACTTTCCAGGAAAACTTTGAAATAACTTTGATTGCATTACTATTTATTTAAAATTTCCAGAAAATCTTCTGTGATTTTTAAAACTGAAATTAAATAATTCATAAACTAATAAATAAATTTATGTTCATATATGTTTTTTTATTTCTTTTTGTTTTTTTTTTATCAAAAATAAATAAAATATTTTTTGGCCGGCTTATAATAATTTTGGATATTTTATTTTGTAAAATAAAATACATTCAACAACATTAATATTTTATTTTTTTATAATTGAACACATCCAACAAAACACATTTAATTGAATGCGTTTGTTACACCTCATTCTAAACAAATATATTAATAATAATTTTTATTTCTAATTTGAATTTTTTATTCTAACTTAAAATATAATTTTTATCGGGTGTAAACTTATATTCATTTATATGAAATTTTTTTTTTAAATTTTTTAAGTACCTACTTTAGAATTACAAAAAAAAAGCTTTAAATTTTTATTTTTCATAAATCAAATAATCATTAATACTTTTTCTATTTTTATATTTAAAAATTTTATAGAATTGAATTTTTATAGTCTTCATTTCGTTCGAATGACTAAGAAAAAGAATGTGATGTCTTTAAAGAAAATAAATCGAAATAATGTATCTAGAAAATACAAAAAAAAACTAAAGAGTATTTATAAAAAAATATGCAAAATATTTTTCAGGGAACTATGACGGTGTTTTTCAGTGCACGCAAAGAAATATTTCGATGAGCTGTGAGTTTCGGGACTTTCGGGACTTTCGGGACTTACGAACAACTCATAAAAAAAGTTGCTGATGACCTAGCAAGACGGGGTTATAAGTCTAAATATATGCTTACCGGAGCACAGTCTAAATGTTTCATGGTTTAGGGATAGGCACATTGGTTAATATAAAATTTTAAGGGTATACTAGGTATTCCTTTTAATCCATCATCCCGCAACTGTGGCATATAGAATGAAGATGTAATAACTATATACATTTTACTAGTAAATGACTTTCCTTTCTGTTCAAGAACGAAACCTATTTTTATTAATTTGCAAGTAAAGGGTAATTCAATGAGATATTTTGAAATAACCTAATTTTTAAATAACGAGATTTATTTAATAACGGGATTTTTTTAAATAAAAATCCTAAAAACGTTTTAGGATAATATTTAAAAAATTTACAAAGAAATGGATTATTTTAATTTATAACATTGCATACTTTTAGGATAATTTACGTTTCAAAGGGTTAAAATGAATCTTTACACTAAAACTAATTTTTATTACAAAAAAAATGTTTTATAATTTCAATTCGTTTCATATATCTTAAGTTTTTATTCCGTTTCATGTTCATTTTATTTTCATTTTCTGCATTATTCCATATTTCCAAAATAGGAACGCACTAATTATTTTAAAACTGCAGTACTTCATTTTAAATAAATTTTAAAGAATTATAATAAATTTTTAACCAACTAAATAACTATAATTTAATATAGGATTTATTAAGTTGCTTTAAGAAAATTTCCAAAAGATTGTCAAAAGCAGATTTCC
The DNA here is from genome assembly GCA_963082915.1 of Dolichopus griseipennis. Taxonomy (NCBI): domain Eukaryota; kingdom Metazoa; phylum Arthropoda; class Insecta; order Diptera; family Dolichopodidae; genus Dolichopus; species Dolichopus griseipennis. Next base: position 24,176,322 of record OY720443.1, read on the forward strand.
AAAATCTAGGATTAACAATGTTGTCAGTTTTTGGCAGCTCATACATTATGTCAGCAAACTTATTCATAAATGAAAAATATGGGAATGAATCAAAATCCCAAATCAAAAAATCCCAAATTAATAAAATTCCAAAATTTCAAAATCCCAAAATTTATAAAAACCCATCAACAAAATCCCAAAACCAGAAAATTTCAATGTTAATCTTGTAAATTGATTTTCTTCATATAAAAATATCAAAATTTTAAAAAAAAATTCACTATTTTTCATAGATAAATATCAAAATTAATACTGAAAATCTAGATCTAAATTTTTGAATTTGATCAATTTTTTTGACTTTAAATTAATAATTTTCGAAATAAAAGTACACAAATATACTAAAAAATTTTGCAAACATCAAACACATAAAAATGACAAAAGTTAAATGATAAAAATTTAAAAAATAAATTAAAATAAAAAAAAACAAATTTAAACATAAATATTGTCATAATGTTTACACGAGTAAGATATATTTATGTACACTATAATAAAGCTTCATTATTTGATTTTATGTTTTACCTTTGATATCTCAAACAGTTTCAATCCTACAGTATTATTTATTTATTTATGTACAGTCTCCTACCACATTCAATGTGCCATACATGTGATATGTGAGTGAATCTGTCTTTCCTTTGTAGCAGTTAAATTAATGTTGCATGAATTATAGTATAAACTATTACGATATCAATTATAAATTATATTTTTTAATTGGATATGATCTGACCAAAGTCGCCACTGTAATCACTGAGCTATCAGTCAGTTTCAATTCTATAGATTTAAAACTCAAAACAACAGTTTTAAAAATTATATAAATCTTTAATCTGCTATAACTATTTTGAAGTTCAAATATCATTTATAACTAATAGAAATTTTTGTCTGTTTTAAAGTTTCCTCCTGTCATGTGATTTAATTTCACGTGGGTCACCATGTACATATATAAACATATTATGAAATTATATCAAAACTTTACGGAGATATGATATAATAAAACAATAAACTAATTATATGTATATTCATATAAAATTTTTATTCTTTAAATAATTTTATTTTATATTGATAATAATAGTAACACATTTTTTTTTCAATTTTTATACTGATGGACATGTTGTATCGCATGTCAATTCACATTGTTGTGTTTTACAATTAAATTGTGTAGTACCGGGACAAGTGTATATATTACCAGAATATTCTCCAGCTCTTATAAAGCAATATAAATATTTTTTACAATTTCCTGAACTAAATTTTCCCATTTTACCAGCAATACGACATCTTTCACGAACTTCTTCAGTTGTTGGATCACCAGTTGGTGTTGGTTCAGTTGGTACATCTGGAGTATCTTTATTACAAGAAGGAGGCTAATAAAAAAAAAATTTTCGTTTTCAAAAATCGTGTTTTTTTTTTTTGAATTTCATTTTTTCTTTAATGAAAATATATATACTTACAATATTAACTGCTACACATATTCCTGGATCTGATGCAAGACAATTAAGAGTATCACATGTATCTTTCATACTTAAAACTGGTTCGCCTTTAATACAAAATGCAAATTCGGTTTTACTTAAACATGCCGTATTTGTTGTTGCATCACATAACGAACATTGAGATTTACAAAAAGGTGTTGTAGTTTCTGCACATCTATCTTTTGTATTAACGCACGAAAATCCAACAGGACATTGGAAAATTTTTTCAGGGACAACTGGACTACCTATAGGTATAAAATAAAATTTCTGTAAGAAAATAAAAAATTATATTTAAAAATAAAACATACCACGACTATCACACCGTATAAATGTATTTTCACTGGCGCAAGTATGACTCAAACCGGTATCACATTTGTCAGTTTTACATTGACATATCGTTTCATAAACTCCAGCAAAAACTATAAAAGCCTGGAATCATATAATATTATGTATTCAATAATGTAATCATAAATGTAATAATTTGCTAATTATTTTATAATAAATTTTTTAATAATGCAATTATATTTAGTAAATTTATTTCTAATTTTTTCAGTCACAAGATTCACCAATTATAAATATGAATATTTAATATATTATTGAGCGTTTGAGCGTTTGAGTGAAATGTATATGAAAAAAATAAAAAAACGAGTAGTTTCCTTTTAATTTCACTAAAATTATTTATTTTTACAAATACCAGTATTTCGTCTACGGCATGCAGACTTTTTCAATGCAAGTACTCGATTCTTTCATTATAAATATGCTTTTTTAATATTCCATTTCCAAATTTTTCAAATTATAGAAAAAATACTTTGGATACTAATTATATAATCACTCGCAAAACTTTTCCACTTACCATAAAATAATGTTTTAAATTTAATCCCATTTTTTTTTTTTTTTTATTAATTAATGATAATGGTTTAAAATTTTATAATTAACTAAATTAATTGAAATTATTTTTGGGTATTTATATTTTAAAATTTGTAGGCCACCTTAGAGACTTTTTGTTAATTACGTTTTTAAAAATAATAAAAAATTATTTTGAAAGAAAAAAAAACATTTTTGGTCAATCTACCTTAAATATTGTCAAAAAAAAACTGGATAGTTATTAAATTTCTATAATTTAAATTTAAATATTACATTAACTGACCCTTATGATTGGTTGATTCTTAATTGCGACTCTAATAGAACTTTAGCACCGTTTTGCTCCAACTTCCCTAAACATAAGATTTATTTGAAAATTATTTGAGTTTTATTTTGGGTGCATTTTGTAGCTCTCAGGAACCCCAAAGGTGAAAACTCAAAGTACGCATTCTAAGCTTTGACAAGTTACACGCTTTTGATATTTAAGTTTCATATTGAAATATGAAAACTAAATGGAAAAGCGTAAAAAGCATGAGAAGCACAAAGTGGACTAACTTTAAACTTTTTTTGATTTTTTTTTACTTTTGACATTTAAAAAAAGTAAAAAATGGAATAAAATTAAAAAAAAAATTGTTTTGACGTTTAATTCAATTCGATTTTTATTTTTTATACTTGTTTTTTTTAATTATGATTTAAAAAATAAATAATTAATTTTCCTTTGTTTACAATTTTGAATTGCTTTCAAAAGCGTTCATTATAATTTTGAAGGCGTCAAAAACATAAAAAGCGTAGTACGCTTAGAAAAAAATAAAACTGTAAAAATATAGATTGCATACATTGAGATTTCCACCTTTACCATTTGGCATTTTTGTTTATACGCTAGATCGTTTGGGTTTCCTAGACTAGGTCTTAGTCAGCGCATGATATTTGCAGGTGAAATATACGAGTCAAATGGTTTCAGTTTTATTTAAGTTGATTTTAGATTCAGTAGTATTAAGTTTTCTATAATATAAAAGCCAGGGTTGTGTTGGGTTGGCAAATTAAGCAATCTGCCATCTAAAGTTATATGTCTCTAACAACTCATGTCTAAAACTTTAAATCAAATGGTCAAACCGTTTAGGCAGACGTACGACTACGTACGAAAGGTTGTTTAACTAATAATCTATATTAGAGGCTAGACTATCAATGCTCTAAAGCTTATTGTCAATCGAATGCACTATAGAGCTTTTTAAAAACGATTTTCCAAAAACTAAAACTAGAATAGCTCATAATTCAAATTCAAAAAATATACAACATAATTATTAAAATGAACATAAAATAACATAATTTCTTATCAAGTTATGTTGTTAGTCAGTTAAATAATATACATATATATATAGAAATATATATATATATTTCTTAAAAAAATAGGCAAATTTTCAAGGATCATTAGAAAACGAGTGTGAAAAGAACATTTTGACCTCACTTTTTATCTTTTATCAAATTTTTTTTTTTTAATACTCATCTTAAACAAAACTTAATCTTATCTTTGAAAATCTGAATATTTATTTTTTAATTTTTTTTGTTTTTTTTTTATTCTTCTAATAAATTCCAGATAAAATTTAAATATTATATTTAAAAAAAATTTTTACAAGAAAAATACAATAGAGAAATACAACAAAAAATTCCATAGAATAAAAATAAGTTGCTATCATTTATAATAAATAATAAAATAAACATTATTTAAAAATAAGTTATCACTTATCACGTATAATTTATACAAATATATATAAATATATTTTTGGAAGCATATGCCGTAGTAATGGACAGGGAAACAACAGTAGACGAAATTCTAACCAAAAACAAAAACATCAACATTCAAGGTTGATTTATAACCTAAATTATTTTTTATTAAATAATTTCCTAGAATTTTTGACAAAAATTCAAATTAATTAAATATAAAATTCGTAAAAAAATACATAAAATTGTAGAAATTTATAAAATTTATTTGATTTCTGAAAAATTAATTTTTTTAATACAAAATATAATAGTGTAATTTCTGGCTTGATCTGAAAGAGTGTGAGTTCGAATCCCACGTACAGGACCCTATTTTACCAACAACTTATCACTAATCAAAAAATCAAAATAACATTTTTTTTTTGATAAATTTTTGTTGCACCAAAAGCCCCATATGACAACAAACCAATGATGTTTGATTAGTTTAAATCACTCACTTATCGAAGAAAATATTATTTAATTAGTGATAAGATAAGTGTTCGTGCAATAAAGGGGCCCAGAGAACAAATTTTTTTAATTTAAAATTGATTTACACAACACATTAAAACCACCCACTGTTTTTTTGAACTAAACTGGGAATGGGATTTGTAACACAAATTTACAGTTTAGTTTCGAGTATGAGAAGGATTAGAAGGAAATGAAGTATTATGGAGAAGAATGGGAAAATTTGGTTTGGTTAATGTTAATGTTCTTCCTAAAATTAGTAAATTCATAGAATATTGTAAAGACAAAAGACTTTTTCCAGGATTTTTTCAGAAAGTTTAGAATCCCATTCTAAAGTTTAGTTCAAAAAGAACGTGTGTGGTTTTAGTTTGTTAAAGTCTTACTCTTTACCCAAATGAACATCGTTGAGTTTCAATAGGTGGCTTTCAAGCTTTCTACTGACCCTCTTACAAAAAAAAAAATAATGAAACTTAGAAATTTATATCTTGCCACATCGAAAAGTGAAAGGTAAACGCTTTATTCCCTGATAGGTAGGAAACTATATGAAAGTGAACTGAGTCTATATATAAAGAACTAAATAAATAAATAATGGCTCGGGCAATTACTAAAGGCCCAACGTGCAGTCACTGTGCAGTCATTTACCTTAAATTTAAATTATAAAACTTTCTTGTATGTAAAATTTTTGAAAAAGTATGAAGCCATGTCACATTAAACCAACCAAAGAATAACGGTAACTTTATGTTGTTATACTTGTTCTGAAACACTTATGGGATCTAGAAATTTTTTAAAACTCTAAATTGAACAAAACTACAAATCAAAATTTCAGAAATTATAGAAATTTTAAATACAGAAATTTGATAAGATCTCAACTAAATATCAATTTGGTAACCGAAATAAGAAAATAGTAATATTAAATCCAAAAAATGGAAGCGTCCAGTTTATAGCAAATCACGTTTTTATTAAAAAATCTTGCTTTTTTAAAAAATTTCGTATTTAAGGATTTTCGAGTTGAATACAAAATCAGAATTATCGGTTTTTTCCAGAATATAAAAAAAGAGATTTTAAAACAAGATTTCGACCCCAACCAATAAAAAATACTTGCTGAATTTTTCAGAAATTGTTATTTCTGTTCTAATGATTATTCGAATGAATTTTGGGACATTTCATCTTTCATATATATATATGTATATATATATATACATATTTATAAATATATAAAATATATTTAATGTCGTTCTAATAATTCTAGTGCATTAGTTTTCTAATAAGTACATTATTGGTATTGGCCTAGTCCCTAAATATCTATAACCTCCTGAGCACAATGAGCGCTGCCAACAACTTTGAAATTCTACTTAAAAAGTTAAATATGTATATTGAAAATAATACAAATGCACAAAATGAAAGTAACAACAAAGTTTTAACGCAGCCTCCTCGTAAAAGTTAATCAACATTTAACTACTGCACTAATTTGACAGCTTATTGTTTATGTTTTGTCAGCCATTTATATTTATTATTACATTTTAGTTTGAAATTGGAGAATATAGAATTATAAAAATTAAATATTAAATTTATTTATTATATAAATTATAAAATTAAAAAATTTAAAATAAAATAAATGTTTAACTTTACTTTCAGTTTAGTGATTGAATAATTAATTATCTTTTTTTACTTAGTTTTTTTACATTAAATGTCACTTTAACGTTTTTAACATTTTGTATTGTAATTGAAAACTCTGATAGCTATACTTTTTTGACATTTTGCAACTTCGATGCTGCGTCATGGCTTCGATCATTGTGATCAAAGTATAAATATTAGGGTATGAAGACTCAGTTAACTCAAGTTAACTCAGTTTTAGATTTCTTTATTTTTGAGAATTTCTATTGGCTTTACGTAAGAACTATTTTTTTTTTATTTATTCAGTTTTATTCCCCAGGAGCGAAACCAAATTTAATAATATAGATACACATATATTAATTATATTGTCTTCTAAACGAATTTTCAATTATTCAAGTTCATTGAACACGAATTGAATTATTGAAGAGATAAATACATACCAGAGAACAAAATTATCTTAATTTATCAAAATTATCAATACTTATTTATCAATATTTAATAAAAAAAAAATATTAATTTAATTTAAAAAACTTATATAAAGATTTTTAAAAACAAATTTTAGTTTTAGTATGGCTTTTACTTAAAACAATATCTTATAGTTATCTTATTTGTATTTTAAAGTAATTATAGGTATTAAAATTAATAATATTAAATGCCTAAATAAATATGATAAGAACGACAAACTTTAGAAAAAAATAAATGCAATTATAGAAAGTACAAAAAATAAATATTAGAAAATTGCATATTAAATAAATAAAAATTCACTTAATTAAATATAAAATCGGTTTGATTGAATTTTAATTTAATAAAATGTTACTGAAAATTTTTTTCAAAAATTTTACAAATTTGTAAATTTAATCAAAACATTTCCAAAAATTCTCTTGTAACAACAATTGTAAAAATACCTTATTTCGTAATAAGAAATTGTAGTCAATCCATGCTCAATTATTATAAACTTGTAAATCTTATGCAAATTTACGAATGAACTACTAATTTTGCACAATTTAGTAAAAATCTGTATTTAACTTTTACTAGGCAGGCGAATATTTGTTTATACGAGTTTTTTTAGAATTGTGAAATACCATGGAACAACCTATATTATCATGAAACAGCCTTGATTATATATTTGGATGAAATAGAAAATTGTAAAATTTTATAAAGTATTAAATTTTGAGTTCGTGCTTGTAGAATTTTGTTTCTTAATCTAATCTTCCATGAAATAAAATATTTTAGAATTTTACAACTTTTTGTCTTTTAAATGTCTACACATTTATTGACTTGTAATGATCATAAAATAGCCTCCTAATTTGTAATGTAAAATTTTCAGGAAAAGGATATTATATAAATTTTATTACAAGTCAAAAAGCAAATGTATTAGACATTCCAAAAGTCAAAATATTTAAGCAGACTATCGGAGACGTTGAATAGCTGGAAGAGCTGCCCGAGGTAATAAATTAGGTTGTAAATAGTAAAATATAAACTTTACCATTTTTTCCATCATGGCTAATTTTCATTTCATGCGTTTTTCCATTTTTATTTCAATTTTTTAATTGTAAATTTGGTTAAAATAATTTCGCAATTTGAATTGAAGTATACAAATAGTGTTTGTCATTGTTTCTTAGAAATATATCAGTTTCATGGTCTTTTAGATTCCATTCACTTAATTTTTGTAATTAAATTTAAACCATTTTTTTATACAAAACTTTAGACGATTTTGATTTTCAAATATCTGCCCAAATCGTGACCATTTTTTCTTATGCAAACTAACAAATTATGCATTTATATTGAATAAATAAAAATTTTACAATTAATTCCAAGAAAATAAAATTATAATGAATATTTTTTATCATTAAATTTTAATATTCATTGTCAAGCGTATATAAGAAACTATAAATGATTAGAACTAATTGTTTTTTTAATTATACAGCAACAAAATGAAGACTATATTGACCGTAAGTGCACCTTGTTTGCATCACATATGAAATAATAATTTTATTGAATTTAAATTAAATATTAAACTTATTTATTTAAGGTTATTATTGTACTCTTTCAATTTTATACATTAGTTAATGGACAATGTGATATTTGTGGTAAATCAAGTATTGCATGTGTAAATGCAACTAGTTTCAAATTTTGTTTAAATGGTAGGATTTTAAATAGTGTCTAATATTATATTTTTTTAATTATAATATTTTTCTTCATAATATTATTTAGGAGAAATCTTTTCCGATCACGTTTATAACTGCCCATATAACTTTGTATGTAATCAAGGTATATAACTTGTCTCTATTTAGAAAATAAAATTTTTAATTAATTTTTTCTTGCAGATAATGATGAAAGATGTATAAGGAGAGGACCATCCTGTCCCAGATTTTGCGGGTTTGTATTTAACAATAGAAATTCTATTAATTTTAGATGATGTTGTACTTGAATTTAATATCTTGTAGCAAAATCAAATTGATATTTTATCATCTTTGATCTATAATATAAAAATAATTATTTTTATTATATATATAAAAAGTTTTGGTTTTCAATTTCAGTTCTTGTAATTCAGAAACAAATACTGGTTGCAAAGATCATGAAACATTTATGTTTTGTATAAAAAATAAACCTGTAGTGATTGCAAAATGTCCAAATGGTTTACTTTGTGATTCAACAACACCATCTTCCTGTGTCGATCCACTAAAGGTAATAAAAAAATAAAATTACATATTGGCAATTACGTATTGAGAAAACTTTATTTTTCCGATAAGATTCCTCCAACATGTCCTCTGCCACCCGCTCCCCCAACCACAACAACAACATCATCTTCACCTATAACAGTTACAGAACCCACAGAAGAAGTTACAGATCCGGTTTCAACAACAACGCAAGAAATTACTTCTGAGCCAGAGTCTACTTCTACTACTGAAATTTCTACTGTTACTACACAAGAAGAAACAGATCCGACTTCAACAACAACTGAACGAACTCATGAACCTACTCCCCCCCAAGAAGAGTCAACTTCTACTACAGAAATTTCTACTATTTCGACACAAGAAGATACGGAGCCAACTTCAACAACAACTGAACGAACTCATGAACCTACTTCCACTAATGAAATACCTACAGAGGAATCAGATCCTACAACAACTGAAGGTACAACTACGGAACAAACCGATCCTCCAATTACTTCAACACCTACTTCACCACCCAGTGCAGCGGATGTATTTTGTCAAAGAGTTCAATATGTCGGAAAATTCTCTAAGCCAAACTCTTGCAGAAGGTTTTTAGAATAACACAGAAAATTTATAAAAATTAATTATAATTTTTTTATAAATTTACAGGTATTACAGTTGCAAGAAAAACAAGGATAAATTTGTTGGAACTGAACATCTTTGTCCCCTATTCTTGTCATTTGATTGCAGGTTTAGAATTTGTTCAATTATATGCAACAACTCTTGTGGAATTTAATTGAAGATCATCAAGATTTTAAATATTTTTTGGTATGGTTTTTAAAAGACTTAACTACTATAAAATGTTATTTAGTTTTATATTCTAATTAATAAATATTGAAAAATTTATAGTGTACGTATGTTTTTAATTAAATAAAAATTCAAAGCAGAAGCAATATATTAGTTATAAATTGTTTTTTAATTCATTTAAAACTTCTAACTATATAACGTTAGCCAAGTTTATTTATTTATTTGTAGTACCAGACAATAGTAAATATTGCCTGATAATATTAATCCTTTGCTGATTTGACATTTGGACTTCTTATTAAATTATTGTAATATACACTATATTTTTTTATTAGATATGATCCGACCTGAGTTTGCATCCGAGATTTTTCGATTGAAAAGCTGCCCCTTTACCACTGAGCTATCGGTCAGATTGCCAAGTTTATTTAAGTGTAAATATTTGCAAATTTAACAAGTAAAAACTTGTTAGACAAAATAATATTTTAAAGCTGAGGTAGAAACTTTCAAAAAAATCTATTTAAACAATTATAGACTGTTTTTTTTTAAACTTAAAAAAGAAACGATTAGCATTTTTCAGTTTAGTCAAAAACCAATAAACAGGAACTTAATTAGGGAGCTAATCAAATTCCATAAAAAACCAAATTCATAATAGACAAAATCCATAAAAATTTTAAAATCCATAAATATATGTTAAATTAAAATCCGTAAAAATTGTCTTTTTCCAGTATTTTCGTATAAACACACATATATGCTACATATAAACTTTTTAAATTTTATATTTTTAAAAAAACATAATTTTGTTAATTAAAAAAAATGCGATTTATTTTACGTTGAAAAAAAACGGTAATCAATTTAAATATATTCACAATTCATACACTTCAACTGTCGAGCTGAAATGACAAATATCTAATCAAAAACTAAACCGTTAATTATGATTGTAGCGCCATATAATGTTATGGTGGTGAATTTAAAAATTAAATTAAATTTGTAAAATTATTTTTAAAGTTTATTTTAATTAATTATAACTAATTCTACATAAATAATTTTAATTGATACCCACAATATTTTTAAATCAATTAAAAGCAAAACTATTCAATTTTAAATATATAATATTTTTTGAAATAATATTTTATTCAGTTGAAAACTAAAATGATGACTTTAGGGTAAATGTTTCGAAATTCGAAATGTCTATTTGACAGTTGACATTTAAATATAAGTAGAATTAAAAGAAAAAAAAAAACAAATAATTATTGCAGGGGGTTCAGTTTTTCAAAATTCTCAAATAAAAAACAAAAAACAAGTTTTTAAAATTTTGTTTTTTTAAAATTATCATTAATACGGAGACGTATTATTGTATTATTAGGTATTAATTTATTAGTGTTTATAAATTTTGGTTAAATTAAAATAAATAAATGATAGAAATTAAGAAAAAAGATAAAATCGATTTTAACAATGAAAAGAAAAAAAAAACAGGGTGGAACGTACAACTAGACTCAGATATTTTCATTCTTTAAGGAATATGATCTAATTCTTTTTATTAAAATCAAAATTTTATCTAAAAAATAATACAAATAAACAAATTCATTGTGACCTACTTAATAAAATAATTTTATTTTACTATAAAAAATACTATAAAGTTTTTTGCATTTTTATACACTATTGTTTTTGTAAACAAAAGTCCTAAAATTTTAATTTGTGCCATAAATAAAATTTAATTAAAAAATAAATAGTTTGTAAATATTCTGATTCGTTTCTAAGATTTCAAAAAAAAGATTATTTTTTTTTTTTGAAGGGTTAATTATTGCACAATGTTTAAAACAAAAAATTCCTTAAACACTTTCATTCATATATAAATATCCAATGTATATATAGAAGTTCATATATTCATATATATAATATATGATCATTACTTTATGTATATATACATGAGTTCTAATTCTAAATACATAATATTTTAAAAAGTAATAGAAAAAAAAACAATTAAAATGTTACTGAAACGTAAATAAAACAATTTGAACTTTAATAAAAATATATAAGCATTTTTTTTTTTAATTTCCAGAATAAGAATGTTTATCAAGAGTATTTTGAGAAAATACTAAAATACTCATTTTAACAAAAATAGTTAAAATACTACATAAATATATTCTGTTATAATATTAATTCATAAGGAATTACGTATAGAATTAGCATTAAAAAAAAAATGGAAGATAATTTAAGCACAAAATCTTCAGATTCATTAAGCACAAGTGGAGAATATGAAATAGTACCAGAAGCTCCTATATTAACAACAGATACAATCAATAAAACAATATCAAAGGAATCTACATCATTAAATAAAGAAAATGAAAATAAAAAAAATGCCAGATCTCCAACATTGGATATTGCTAACAATGGTGATTTTTCTGCATTAGAAAATGATATGAATGAAGTTATAAAAGAATTAGATACAGAAAATTCATCAGGTAATATGATTTTTTATTTTATATATTTATTAAGAGTTGATCAACAAACATTTTTTTTTTTATACTCTTACATGTTAGCATTTTTTTTTTTAATTTCATATCATATAGATTATATTATATGTAATAATAGGGTTAGTATGTATCAGCAGAAAGTCACTTACACTAATCACTTGTTATGACTTAAATATGTTATGATAACACAATTTAAAAAAAAAAAATGGAAAATAGTCAAATACATACAAAAATTAATTTAATAACAGCTGCTTATAATCGCCAATTTAAAATATTTTTTATGCAACTGTTATAATAAAAAATATCTTCAAAATATAAGTTATTTCAAAATTTTAAAATATAAAAATTATTTCTAAATATTTTTAATTTTGTCAAATGAATAATTTAAATTAATTTTGTAAAAGATTTCCTGTAAATATGTGTCTAGTTATTATTTTGGTTTTTTAGTTATTATGAAATATTTTTATGTTGCCTTAAGTAAATGTAATATTTAAATGTAATTTACGAAAAATTACAGAAAAATATTATTTTTCTATTATTGTGTAAATATAAATGTTATTATTTATACATTCAGAATACTAATATCCTTTTTTTGTTTATATGTACATAATCTTTTTAACCGCTTAATTATCGACTTTATTTTGATTTAATGATCAAATTTCAATTAAACTTGGGTTTTAAATATATTTTTAGTTAAAAAAATAATATTAAATTTTGTTAATATTACTTTCAATTAGCCTGGGAAATAGTTTCAAAGATTTTCAATAACGGGAAAATATTTTAAAATTTTTTGCAAAAATTTTAAATGCAAATACTTTTTTTTACTTCATTTTCATTCATTTTTTTTTTTTAATAATCATGTATTTGCCTTATAAAATTCCATTCTTAATTATTTAGTGTACATGGAAAAATATTCAAATTTTGAATCACATTTCAATGGCTCAATTGATATCATGCCAATAATAGAATCACCAACTTCCGATTTATTTGTTCTGAAAGCAGAACTCATGGATGCAACTTTAGAAGATTATAACAAATTTGAAGGTGATTCAATTTTATTGCTGATTTTTTTTTTATATATTTTTTTTTAATTGAAATTTTGACAATTTTTGGATTAATTTGCAATTTCTTCCTTCCTATTTTGATCATTTCTAATTTTGTAGTTTTTAAAAACTGTTTTAACTCTTTAAAAATATCAATAATTAATCACACTTTAGCAAATTCGTAAATAATATACTTAGATAATAAATAATTTAGTATCATGAAAGACGTTTTTTAATTTTTAATGCTTTTAATATTGTATTATGTTAAATTCACTTTTTAGTACATATTATATCAAATATTTTTTTATATATATACAAATTAAAAGTAATAATCAATATGCAATTTATATGTAACTGCCAATTTATAAAACAAAAATAATTAAGATTGAACTCAGTTTTTTAAAGCTATAAGTTGTTTTCGATTTGATATTCTACATTCTACAATCAGTAATTTATTTGACATCTGTACAAATAATTTATCAAAGATCAATAGAGCTTTGAGTAGCTTATACACATGTGTATAAATATATAAATATATAGGTCGTAAAAAAATGAAACAATACGAATACACTATTTTATAACAGCATTAAAAACTCCAAACCAGACAAGGAAAAATTACATATTTTAATGAATTATGAATCAAGTTAAGTATTATATTCGATCTTACATTCTTACGGAAGAAGATTAAAAACTAATTATTTATTAACAGTTCATAAAGGGTTTATCAAACACTGAAATTTTTGATTATTAAATTAATTTACACAACAACAACAACAAACTTGATAAAAAATTATAATTTAGCATGAAACCTTTTATTTAATTAAAAATTAACAATAGGTACTTTACAATTAATAAAATTATTGTTAAGATAATTTTTTAATTAATTCGATTTAACAAAGCATGTATGTAAAATTATGCAATTAATATTTTATATCTTCAAAAGAAGTGAAAAGTTGGATTAAGATTCAGATATGAAAATTTAGGAAAAAATCAAATTAATAAACATTTATTACTTTTGTCCAATACCTATATAATTAATTCATAATTATTTACTAACCATAGATAATACCTACTAGTGACATCAATTCTTTGTTTCTGATCCATTTAAATTGAGTTTAATTATATAATTCTATTCTCGAATCTAGTACAAAATACAAATTACGAATATTACGATTCCAGTAGTATTCTACGGAGTTACCATGACGTCAAAACAAACAGAGTTTAAAATATCTGATCGTTTTTTTCAAACATCTGCTAAAAAAAATTTTTACATATGTGTTATGTACTCAATAAGAATTTAATATTTAAAATGAACACTTATTTACAATAAAAATAACATCAATTCAGTAAAAATTGTGAATTGAAACATTAATTAAATGATGAAAACTAAAAAAATTAATTATTAGTGTTATATAAATTTTATTTCAAATTTACAACAAATTAAAGAAATTTGTACATACATATTTGAAAATGTTTTGTTTTGCAAAAGCACATAAAAAGAGTGGTAACTAATCTAAAAAATTAATTGTTTGTTTTTATAAAAAAAGTACTTTATCAGATTTCTGAATGTGTGACTTGTGAATTCTAAAGTTAAAATACACCCCTTATTTTTAGAGTTTCAATTGTTGTTTTATATATTTATTTTATTATAGACTATAGTTAATCATTCATTCTTGCTTAGGAAGTTTATTATTTTATTGGCTTTTAAATAATTTAAAAATTCTGTTACAATTGATTCATAACTCTTGCTTATTTGTAACTAGTTTATAAATTTTGAATTTCATTAGTACTGCATAATACTTTATTGGTTATTTTTATAATTTAGCGTCACCGAAAAACACAAATAAATCCTTGACATTACAATTAAGTCCAACTATATCAAAAGAAAAAGAGGATACATCTACATCAAAAGTATCAACAACAGTATTATGCATTCAAAAAGCTCCCTTACAACCAAATGATTTATTGTCACCTAAAAGTGATCTGTCAACTCCTGATATTAACCGAGTAGGGCATTCAGTTTTTTACGATTGCATGGATTCAAGCCCAATATCAACATTAGCTGTTAGTCATGGTGTCGAAAAACAAGATAAACCAGAAAAAACTGATTCAGAAGAAGAAGATTGTAAGAAATTATTTTTATAAAAATCCCTTAATCTTGTGTTTCATTTTTTTAGTATCTAATACAGATCATGGATATACAACATTTTCTGGTATAGTACATTTAGGAGCTGTTAATATATCTTCACCATCATCAGGACCCGAAATTCAAATGAGAATTGCAGAATTAAATAGTAGCACGACAACTGCTGGTCATATTATTTCAGTTAGAATTCCAAATAATTCTGATGGATCTATCGTGTAAGTCGCTATTAATTGCTCATTTCAAACAAAATTTGTAATTAAATATAAATTTTAATAAATACAATTTAGATTATATGATGCTGATACTGATGTTATTGTACACAGTTTTGAAATTCAAAGAATTGTTTTTTATACGCATGGTCCACCAAATACTCCCGATCAAGCATGTTTTGCTTTTACATGGTCACATGGTGAATCTTATGATACAGCAATGCATAAATGTCATGTTTTTAGGTGTCACACTCCTGAAGCTATTACTCAAATTAGTGGTAATTAAAAATTAAAAAATATACCATAAAATTTTTAATTTTGTTAATAAATTATTATTGTAGCATGCTTCACAAAGGCATTTAATCCACCAGCTAGTTTAACAGGTAGCATCACATCAGCTGTTGATAATAATAGCATCATGATGGCGTCTATTACTTCTGACCAAAGCGGAAACCCTTTGAATACAGCAAGCTATGATTTTATTGTTACACTTTCTTTTAGTGAAAAACTAGATAAAAAATCATACAGTCCGGTGGCAAGAGATAAGGGATGCTTTAAACTACATTGCACAACCGATAAAGAAGTTACAATAATTGTCAAACAAACTCCATCTGATGTACTTCAGCCACTTTTTATTGAACGTTGTTTTGGAGTTTTACTTAGTCCCGGCAAATTAATTCGCCAAGCTGATATGCAACTTCTAGACATGGTGTCAATGGGTTATCAGAGATCTGAAACTGTAGCATCTCAGGCTCTATGTCCATATCGCATCTTAGCTGAATGTAAAGCTAAGGAAAAAGCTTTCAAACAACTAAATTTTGAATCTCCTAAGACTTTTTTGACTGTGGCTGTAGATTTAGTTATTAAAGGAATTAAAGAACCAGTACGTTTTGTTATTGAAACAGCAGTATCAATTCAACCGTTACATGAAATTCGAATAATGGATCGATTTAATAATTTTATATCAAAAAGTACAATGTCTTTACGATTTTATCTTCAATTGAAACGTAGTGAGGATGAATTATGGGAAGTAAATTCAATTGATCCTTCTGAAGAAATTATAGAACAATCTTCAACTGTACACCACGTAGGAGCTTCAACATTTTTTAATAATTTATCGAGAATAGTAAGACCGTCAAACGCAATCGAGGATACTGAAGATGATTGTCCTTCTGGTTGTAGTTCTGATGGTGAAGAACCATTATTGAGTGGAACTGGTGAAGTATCAAAAGATTGTTCTCCAGTTTTATTAGATGAATGGAACCCAATTCTAAAAGAATGGGATAATGAAAAACGTCCTAAAGGATTAGCATCTCTTGTAAGATGTGGAATACCAGAAGCATTAAGAGGGCATATATGGCAAAAACTAGCAAATGTTCAACATAAAGATATTACTGACACATACAGAATTTTAATAACCAAAGTGAGTTTGTCTTTTAATAAAACTTCAAAAACAACCTTTTAATGTATTTTTGAAAATATAGGAAACTAAATGTGAAGCTGTGATTTTAAAAGATATTAACCGAACTTTTCCCGCCCATAAATACTTTAGAGAAAGTGGTGGATCTGGTAAGAAGAATATAAGAATCTTATATGCATATAAGTTAATATTTTTTAATTTTCAGGACAAGATTCGTTATTTAAAGTATCAAAAGCTTATGCTGTGTATGACATGGAAGTTGGTTATTGTCAAGGACTAAGTTTTATTGCAGCTAGTCTTTTACTTCATGTAAACATTATAAAATTTATATAATCTTACTTAAAAATACTAATTTTCTTTAACTTATTATAAATCTTAAAAATTAGTCTTTTTTCTTTATTTAGTTGATAGTAAAATATGATATTTATTTTAAATAATTTTACATATTTAAATTAAATAATTATTTTTTAAAATTTTTTAAGATGCCAGAAGAAGACTCGTTTTCAGTTCTTGTGTCTATTATGTATGACTATGGATTACGTGAATTATATAAACAAGGATTCGAAGCTCTTTATTTGCGATTATATCAATTAAACCGTTTAATAAAAGATTTATTACCAAAATTATTTGAACATTTTGAGCGAAATGGAATCGAAACACACATGTTTGCTTCCCAATGGTTTTTAACGTTATTTAATGCAAGATTTCCTCTCTATTTTGTTTTCCATGTTTTGGATATATTTCTTTTAGACGGCATGACAATATTATTTCAAGTAGCGATCACATTATTATCAATATGTGAAAATGAATTAAGGCAATTAGATTTTGAAGGAATTTTAAAATACTTTCGTGTATCATTACCAAGAAAGTGTCGAAAAGAACGTGAAGCTGATCGAGTATTAAAAATGGCTTGCGAAAGAAAAATAAAAAAATTAAAGCAATATGAAGAAGAATTTCTAATTAAAAAACGCAATGAAGAACTTCTTGAAAAAGAAGCACAAATTTATGAAGCGAGATTTGGTGAAGAACGTAAAAAATATTTGATAGAAAATAAAGAATTACAAAAGAAATTGGATAATTCAAATGAAAAAGTTCTTAATAATGAGAAACGACATTCAACCATTGTTGAAGATTATAAACAAATTATTAATAGACAAGAACAACAAATAACAAAATTAAATACTATGTTGGAAGATGTTACGGTAAGAAAAAATTTATTCTAGTTTTAGAATTTTCGAAGTTTAAGAAAATTTTCAAGTAATCACAAGTATTTTTATTCATTGTAGAGAACCGTTTCTTCATGTAAAACATGTTCATCTTGTTTAAATCAAACTGACATTGTAATGAACAAAGATTTAAAAACCATTTTAGATGAAAGTAATAAAAAAATAGATATGCCATTAGGCCCATTAGATCCGTTGAATATAGCACTTCAACGTGTCCGTGAATTAGAATTGGAATTAGCAGCTGTTAAATTAGCAAAAGTTGAAGCTGAATGTGAAAATCAAGAATTAAATCATCAATTGAATACAACTTTAACAGAAATGCAAAGTAATAGAAATAGCTGGCAACCATGGTTATCAAAGACTATTAACACAATACAAGAAAAAGTCACAACAACAACTAGACGCGATACACCAACATTCCAATCATATACAAATTCATCACCACAAAATCAAAATGTAGATAATACCGGAAATCAGGTATAGACTAAAAATAATTAACTGAATTTAAGTGTTAAGTGTAAATAATATTTTAAAGAAATCAAAAAAATTGAAATTTGTTCTTTATTTTTTTTACTTTATGTGCCTTATAGCTTTTTTTTTTTTTGTTTTAACAAGCTTTTCTGTTTTGAAATTCAAGTTTTGTGTTATTTTTATTTAAATAAAAAGCATTTTTGTTCAACCTTATGTTTTAATTTTATTATTATTATATAAAGTAAAATTAATACATTTTAAAGTTTTATTTATATATTTATTTGTTTTATTTTTATTGACTAAAAAATTGTCCGTTCCTTTTACTCTTTTTTTACATATGTGAAAGATCTGTTTTGTATCCTTTCACACAATTTGTTATAACAAGATTATATTTATGCACTAAATACAAACATACATTTATATATTAAAAAATTAAAACATTTGCTTTCGGATTTAAGCCACTGCGTTTTCATTTTTTAAAATATTTAAATCTTATAGGACTACTTAATCAAGTTCTAATACAATATTATCAACTGGCAAATTATTTATTACAACAATACTATACAAGACATAAAACACTCATTACATTAAAAGTAAAGTTAACTAATAATTTGATTGCAAAAAAATATTTTCAGGAAAAAAATCAACAAAATGAAAATTCACCAAAACTAACGAATAAATTTCAACAACAAAATAATATTCGTACTTATAGTGTTGATTTAAAACGAGATCGTCCAATGTTACAGAATGCTTTGAGTTTTACGAGTTTAAAATAACAAAAGAACTCTAAAAATGAAAATATACAAAAATTTATTCAAGAATAATTATTCAAAATAATTTGTACGTTGACTTAAAACCAAGTTAATAAATAAGATTACTATTATTATACTTATAATAAGTTTGGTTACATTATATGGAACTTCATCATTAATTGTTTCTTAAACAAAAATGAAATTAAAAAGTTATTATTAAGCAAGAGAAGGGTATAATTTTCTTGAAATGTGTACGAAAATTTCAAATGCTTTTTTTTTCTAAAATAATTTTTAATTTTTTCCTACTCATTAAAATAATTAATAAAGAATTAAAATATGTAGCTGCTAAAATATTTTGCTAAGCAATAAATGTAATTAGGATGAGGTAGTTTAAATATTGACTCAAACATTGCTATATTAATATAAATTAAATTTGTATCCTTTCTTACTTTTAAATGTGACTTGAAGTTTCATTCAAAATAAGTATAGTAATTTAAAAAATAATGTGCATTGTATGTATTTATGTACTTTGTAGGCTATTTATTTTTTACTAATTTATTTTGTTTCATAATATTTAATAAAATAAAATAAATAAAACCGTTATATAAAATAATTAAATATCTATTTTTTTTTTTAAATTTAACTTATTTACACAATTTTTTTAATGTTAAAATAAAATTATGTTTTATCAAAGAAGATGTAAGATGTTCTTTGGTTTTATTAAAGGACATTTTTCTTAAAATTTCGGCACTTACTCTCAATTTTCGGCACTTTCTTTTAATCTAACAATTTAAATTTTACAATACAATAAAATACCGTTATATATTATTAATGTTTAGTTATATGTTTGTTAATATATTTTTATTTCAAATTCACAATCTGAACTTTTATTAATTGCATGTTTAGAATAGCGTACTTTAAATCCCAGTAATGTAAGTTATTTATTTTAATACGTTTGAGTTCAATTTAAAGAAAGAATTGAACTTATGAATTTAGTTCTAATACTTTTAATCCTAATGTTCTTACTCTACTATAAAAAAGTATTTGACTAATTTCGATCATTTGCTCTTGAAATATAGGAAAGGCAATCCGTTTTAAAAGATTCACATTAAATATTGTCCAAGATGTAAATTATTATTAATTTTAAACAATAAAATTATATTAATGGGAATAATTTTCGGCCTTTGCTTCTAACAATTTTGTTGTTACAATTCTATAATGGAAATTGATAAAAACTGTAAAATGTACTATAAAATTTTATTTAGTACTGTCTCTTTAAAGAGATAAGAGAAAAGTTAATATTTTGACAGTTTTGACAGTCGCTGTTTGCAAACTTTAAGGACTTTTAAAATTGAAATTTTCAAATGTATAAAGTTTTAAATAAGTATAAAAACAATATTTATTTTCATAATAAAATATTGAAATTAACAAAATTAGGGACTACATTTTAAATATTTAAAAAAAATCTATCTGTCACTACATCGAAAAATTAGATATTGTCATAAGTTGAAATTTTTAATCTTAAAAGAAGAACAGGTTTTCGTTTTATTTTCAAAGCCCTACTTTTCTACTCTCTATTTTTTAAAATTTGTATTTAATGAAAATCACAGAAAAACAGAGGGGTTGATACATTTATGACCAAAAATTAAAGTACTTTATTTTTTAAAGCTTAAGTTTATTAATGTTTCACTTATTGAAAATAGCAAATCCATTTTTTTCAATTAATGTATGTGTATTTTGGAATTAAATATTAATAACTAAATAGATTTTACTTTAAAATTATTATATTTTCTGTACATAATAATAATTAAAAAAAATCCAAATAACCAAGAATTAATTTAACAAATAACTTAAACGCCATAAATCTTTATATAGGTAATATTAGAGTTTTTAAAATTAATTTTGTTAGTCTGTTTTTGTTAATAACAAATATAACTTTTTTTTTTAAATTTGACGGTTATTTAAATTATAATACTTATATTAATAATGCTAGATTAATACTAATAATAATCTTACATAAATAAACAAATTTATTTTTTTCAGCACAGAAATTAAGTAATTACAACAAAAATCTGTAAAATTTTATATTAAACAGATCTATAAACTTTATGTAATAAATTATATAAGCTATATGTATCATATATTAAACTCTTATGTTTTCATGTAATGTAAAAAAAAGTACTCATATACATTAATAATTAATAAAGAATTTCCTAACTTTTATTTATTTAATTAAAATAAAAAACAAAAACAAAAATACAATATGATTTTTATTTAATATTAAATATATAAAAATAATTAAAAAAATATTAATCTAAAATATCTTAAAATTGACATCATTTTTCTAAATGTCAAAAATTTAATGACAAATATGGAATTATTATAAACAACACTTTTTTCGTAAGAACTCACTCCGTACTTAGAAGTGTCATGTGGAATATTAGAATAAGGACCTACATTAGGTGTGTTTTGAACTACCTAGAAATGAAAAGTACATGTTCTGGCGGTCATTAGTTTTAGAACCAGTATTTTTCTTTCCGAAAGTGTTTTACTTTTGTGTTCATTAGTTTTTCAATACTATTCTAAGGATCCGTTTTGGACAACCTTTTTTTTTGTTATTTTTTTTTTATTTTGACAATTGTTTATAAATTTTCATTTGTTTTTCAAGTAAAAATTTTAAAACATTAAACATTTTTATTAATTTCGTAGAAATCTGCAAACTATATTTCATACAACAAAATTGTCTCTAAATTTAAATTATTTTTCAAAACGATTTGACAACATTGTACAATAGAACTGTATGTATAGAGCTTTTACTGATAATTAAAAAAAAACTGTCAAAAGCCCGTTTTAACATTTCAAAATAAAAACAATATTAAATTGCAAAGAAAATGGTTGAAAGGTTTTTTTCTGCATAAAATAAATTGTTTTGATTAAAGAATTGTCAAAACTATGTGGTTCTTAATATGTAGTAGTAAGCGAAAAACCCTATATATTGATGACATTAAATAAAACAAAAACTCTCATAAGCCACTTTATAAGTTTGACGCTAAATAAACGTCTGGGTGGCACAGTGATTAGAGTGCCGACCTTTCATGCGAAAGGCCCGGTTTCAAATCCTAGTGAAAGTGGAAATAAACAACATTAAATATAAATTTTTTTATTATATAAATAAAATAGAACATTATCTATTGAAAATCTAAGACCATTTTTACATCTTATAAGGCGTAAGTACTATTTATGTAAATTGTATGTGGAATTCATTTGATCAGTTCTAATAAAAATATAATATTTCTCCTGTTCCGACATGCACATATGTAGTAAAAGTGTCCATAACATAGAACAGTTAGCACGTAGAGGTACCAGTAAAAAAAAAATTAGATAGAAAAGTAGTGTGCCTAGATGTCATTATATAAAATTTTCAAAATGTTTCAAACCCTCTACGAACACAATAAAATCCTTACAAAAATATAATATGTAATTATATAATATAGTATTAATAAACACCGTAATTGTTTAAAAGTAAAACAACTAGTTGGAACACGTGCAATCAATAAAAATTTCATATTTTCAAAGGGAAAACAAACAACGCGATTCACGCTTTCAAAATTTAAAGACGCTGCAACCACTAAATACACCCAATTTTTATTATGATGGTACACTTTTTTGTATCAATCAAAAACACAATTGTACCAACATTTTAAAAATTTATAGTACATTTTCTTTAATAGATATTTAACTAGTTTGAAAAGAACAATAGGACGTTTTGGTAGTAAAGCGGTGCGTTGTGATGCGATAGTGTTAAAAAAAAAAAAAAAAAAAATAAAGAAATTCCTAAAAATACAATAAAGTAAAAAATTTTTTTTTATAAATTTAATGATAACTTATAAATTATTCAAGTAAAAAGGAAAACAAATTCAAAATTTAACTAATAAATAAAGTATAAACGCGATATTTCGCGCAAAATGCCGGTTAAATAAAAAAAAAAAAATATTTTTATAAAATATATGAATGATTGTATATTTATATTATTTAGTTTGGTGAACGGTTGACAGTGATCAAAAAAAAAAAATAAAAAAAAATCTTAAAAATAAAGCACGATTAATTTTTCCATATCATATTTTGATAAAAGAATAAAATAGTTTTGTTTTTTTTTTTTTTTTTTGTACTTGAAATTATCGTTAATTAACAAATTCAATAATAATTTTAATGAAATTTATTTGATAAAATAATTTTAAACAAAAAAAAAAAAATATTTAATATTTCATTTCTAAAATAAAAAAAAAAGAAAAAAACATTTTTACTAAAAATATTCAAAGTTTTTTTTTATGTGAAAGATTTTGGCGTGGTTTTATTATTGTATTAGTTTACAATAGAATTTCAATTCTAAGAAATTTGACATGCGTGTGTGTTGGTGCAAACACTTGTCATTTTAATACAATATTTTTTTTTTTTTGAAAAAACGAATAATACACAAGAAGGAAAAATATCAAAATATTTACCTGTCTACAATTTTTTTTTATTATTATTATTTTTTTTTTTTAAATATAATTTCTAAAAGTGGTAATATTTTGATTATCAGTAACATAGAATTTGAATTGTGAAATATAAAACATCAAAATACCAACAATTCTTTTTTTCAAACAATAAAATAATCCATAACTGACTGCTAAAATAACTAAAAGTTTCGTATTAAAACAAAACAGAAATTTGTTTCAGTTTTACCTTAAACTTAGCTGAGCTACAAAGTTACAAGCAGCATTTCCGCCATTTGAAAAACAAAAAAAAAAAAATATAAATAAATAAAATAAAAAAACCCAGTCAAAGTGTTTTTATTTGTTGCAAAATATAATAATATTTGATTTCAAAAGAAAATTTGTGATTTGTTATTAATATAAAATATTACATTAATTTTGCGCGTAAATTTTAATTAATTAAAAAATTTGTCAAAAAGTCAAAAAAATTTGGAAAAGAAACTTATACTAGTCCTTAAATTAAAAAAATTAATATAATTAAAAAATACATATTAAAAATATAATTTTCGTTCGCTTAATCTTTTCATTGTTTTGAATTTATAATGGCTGATCTTTTTGATTTAGAATTAGGACATGATGATCAGAATCATGGAGATTCTGATGATGATATTATAGAATTGGATGATGTAAGTATTAAATATTTAAATTTAATAATATTTTAAAATTATTTGGATTGTTATTTTAGAATTGAACAAAGAACTTATATAAAATATTGTACCTTCTGCAGTACAGTACCTTAAGAAATATATAAATAAATTAAGAATTTTAAGAAAATAAGTCAAGATAATCAAGAAAAAATATCAAAATTTAAAAACAAAACAATATAAATTAAAAAAGCATAGGTATTAAGGTAAAATCTTTGATTGATTTTCAGAAAGTGTTATTATATTTATTAACATAGGAGTCCCAAGCCAAACCATTTTAATTTTTTATTGAATTTAATATTTACCTACTCCAAAATAAATTTTTGCTAATATTTAAATCGACCAAACTATTTTTAAAACATATTTATTAATAAAAGTACCTATTGATTAAAATTCAGACAAATCAAATTAAACTAAAAATTAACTAAAACTTTTATTAAATCTAATAAATTTAATATAAAACATTGATATTGTACAAAATTCCATTCTTATGTACCTATGTATGGTACAAATGATTCTTGTGTATGTTTATTATGTATGTTTTTAATGCTGGTTTTTTTTTTATGTTGAATTAACAGGGATGTTAGACAACAAAGAATATTTTATTATAAGTTCATGCAAAATTATAAATGTGAGTAAAGATGATTAACCCTTAAAACCCTTAAAAATATAAAATATAACAAAAAAACTTTATAATTTTTCATCAATTGATATGTATTTATATATATATGTGTATGCAAATTCATACAGTTCTTAAAAATTTTTCTGTACTCTAAATTTGGCTTTTATTGTAATAATTTTTACACATACACATTTATACAAGAATGAATTTAAGTAAATAAAGTAACAACTGATATCCTTTTATATTAAAAAAAAAAAAAAAGGCTAGATACATAAAGTTCAATGTCCTTGTTATAGAAGTTTTTATTGAACATTAAAAATCAGTTTTTTTGTTGTTTCTTTTGTATTTGTTGTTGTTATTTTTTTTCTTCTTCTTTTGTAATCGTATGTCATTTTCATTTGTAAATTGTTGTTTTTGAAGATGTAAAAAGAGGGAAAAAGGGAACATTGAAAAGAAGAATCTGAAGTGCTGTATAAAGGTTCAGATTTTAAAAATTTAAAAAAATATAGGCCGTTAAAATTATTTTCAGTTTTAAAAACCATATGATATGAAATGTCAGACTTTTACAATCATTTCGTATAAATTTTTAAATATGTAGGTATACAGGTACTTAAATGTATTAAGAACAAATAAATGATTTGAAAATTACAAGTCGATAGACAATTTTTTCAAATTTGAAGAGAAAACAAAGAAGTTATTTTCATTGTCTTGGAGTCAAAAAAATTCTAGTAAAAAAATAGGTATAGGTACCAAATTTAATTATTAATTAGAATTTCAGTTTAAAAATATTACGAGGCAAAGATTGAAAGAATTAATACACAATTTTAAATACAAGTGTCTTGTATCGTACAATCTTTGGTACAATTCTTTAAATTCTATTAAATTTTTAATTTAAGCTTTCGTCCAATCCTCCTCCTCTTTTCTTTTAATAAGCGAAATTATAAAGGAACATTTAAAATTTTTGAAATATAAATTTTATTTTAGATATAGGTAGGTAAGTGTATAATATAAAATCTTGTACAAAATGTAAATGTATAAATTCTTTACTAGTTAGTTATCAACGAAATATCGTTTAAAAACGGTTAATATAAAACATAATATTAAAAATACAAAAAAAAAAAAAAACATTAAAAAAAATCAATAATCAAAAAAATATAAATTTTATAAAAATATAATTTCAAAATATTTTTGAAATGATGATTTTCCAAACAATTTTTTGAAATTATTACTTTTGATAAATTTCTATTTCTTGTTGTTCCTTTCTTAAATTACTTAATTCATAAGAATTTCTTTGTTTTGTTACTCTTTGAATTATTTTTTCAGTCGTTATACTATTATTTAATTCGATAATTTTAAATTTTCCTAATTCTTTACATACTTTAAATGGATCTAGATAATCATTATAATTTAAAACCGTTTTATTACCATTTAAAACCATATCAATATTAAATTGATTTAATAATTCTTTAGGAATAATATATGGTGTTTCAAAAATAACTTCATCAACACATTTATACGATAAAACATTTAATAAACGTTCTTGAAAAGTCATTATTGGTCGTTTACCATTTTTAAATTTTTCAATAGTTTCATCCGAATATATTCCAACAATTAAAAAATCACCTTCAGTTTTACAATTTTCTAAGAATTCTAAATGACCTGTATGAAATATATCAAAAGAACCCGGAGCATATACAATTTTATCTTGTATATTAGGTTTTCTACTAGAATTATTCATAAATTGAAATAGTTTACATGTTGTCATTAAAAATGGTACAGAACCAGTCCATTTACTATGTTTTACATCATTCATAATAATATCACTTGATTTGACACCATTTTGTGTTCTATTTAATATTCGATTTATAATGCCAGTTGTTGAAATTCCTGCTGTTCTTTCAATTTCTTTATAACGATTTGCTTCTTTTATTGCTTTGTATGTGTCTACACCATTTGATGTTGTTATATCATCACCATGAGCACAATAATTACAATTATATTTTTCTAAAGTTTCTACTGTTGTAATATATGGTGCATCCTCTATAATTTCATCTACCCATTTTATTCCTCGTACTAATTTATAACGTTCCTCCTCTGTATATACTGGTAGTCTTTTATGTTTTGATATTTCAACATCAGAATGAATTCCAACAACTAATGTTTTACAAAAAGATTTCGCTTGTCTAAGTGAATTTGCATGACCAAAATGAACGATATCATAACATCCATCACACCAAATTCTACTTTCTTGTTGTTCAGTAGAATTTGTATTCATATTTTTATTTGTATATTTGTTGTTGTTAGTTAAAAGGAAGAAATATTAATATTAATTTATTTTTTATTAATGTTTATCGATAATATTTTTGACAAAATTTTAAAATGACTTGACTTTTTTTTTAATTTTTTTTTTTATTGTATTTTATAAAATAGTTTTTAGAGTTACAATAACTTGACTTTTAAACTTTGTTTAGATGTGTAAGTAAATGTTTTTTTGAAAATATAAAAACAAAAATTTACAAATATCAGTAACTACTTAATTGTGTTTCCCGGGGAGCGTTCCATAAT
Source organism: Dolichopus griseipennis (assembly GCA_963082915.1). Lineage (NCBI taxonomy): Eukaryota > Metazoa > Arthropoda > Insecta > Diptera > Dolichopodidae > Dolichopus > Dolichopus griseipennis. The sequence continues at coordinate 24,204,081 of OY720443.1, forward strand.
CTCGGTTTAGTAAATCTTGTTTTTTAAATCTCGTTTTTAGAAAATCTTGTTTTAAAAAATCTAGTTTTTCTCGTTTTAAAAAAACAAGATTTTCTAAAACAAGATTTTCTAAAACGAGATTAACTAAACTGGGATTTCAGACCCAACCCTGTTTCCAGAGATAATAAAATAGTGAAAAAGTATCTAAAATTTACCATTCAAAAAAGAGTTCTTATACGAGCATAAATTTCCTAAATTGATTGTGTTAATAACAAATAAAGTTTAACAGCTAGTAACTTCAAAAATGCTGAATAATTAATAATTTAGTCTTTTGTAGTATTAGTTATTTAGTAAGTAAGTACTTGAATATTATATTAAAAAATAATATAATAAAATAATAGTAGCATATAAGTAATTAGTAAAAATAAATAAAATACTATAAGTAAAAATTACTTAAAAACAAAAAATACTTCTCCTAATCTATATTAAATCTAAATATAATTTCTCGTTTAAATTATAATTTAATTATTTAAAACAAAAGTATGTTTCTTTTTTGGGAACATTAATTAATGGAATTTCCATTTAAATTAAAATATATTTAAATATCAATTGCGCCTTGAAAATCCTTAATTGAAATAAAATTATAATTAGTTAGTCTCGTCATTTTTTCTTTTCAATTTTTACAATTCTCTGAGTGTATGCTTTGTTTATATTTATTTCTTCAGGTATTTTTGGGCTAGACAATATGTTACTCCTTTTAAAATGTTATTAAAAGCAAATTTTTCTACTAATAAAACATCTATAATTTTAAAATAATTAAATTACCTGGTATTTTTAAACAAAAAATTTAAAATATTGTCTTTTACATCAGGTACTGAGTATAGTTTTTATATTTAAAAATGGGATACATTTTCGTAGAATTGATTTTAATACTCAATGGAACGTCGAACAGCTAATTATAAGTCTTAATTTAAAATTAAAATTCAAAAGAGTTATTAAGATACATATAGGATAGCGATAGGTATATGATCATTCTTTTAAATATTCTAAAAAACTTAAACCAATCTCAAAATTAACTGACTCTATTGAATTAAAATCAATAATGCCTCCCTTTAAACAATTCCAACGCAACACCAGGGAAGCCGCAAGTGCTCACTTCTACACAGTGGCAATCTCTAGCTGGCTCAAAACTGGTTATGGAAACTCATTTATTGTGAGAACTGCTAGAATATGGAACATGCTTCCACTCAATGTGTTCCCCTTTGATAGGAATAGATCTTTATAAAATTTGCAACGTTTTAAAAAGAACTTAAAAAGTTCGTTTCTAACCTACCATCCAATTCTCCTCTTCTATCCTATTTTCCTTCTAACTCCTTAGCCTCATAACCAAGCTAACATATCTATATTTTAACTACGTTTAGAGTTCGTTTTCCTAGAGTTTGACTTGCGTGTAAAAAAAAACAAAAAAAAAAAGATTTAAATAGCATCTTCTACTGTTTATCAATTTTAAACCGAATGTTTTAACAGTATAGGAAACTTCAATTTCAATCAAATGTATTGTCAATATTATATATCCAATATTATATCCATTATTCATCCAATAAAATGATAGATTTAAAACCTAAAATATACGTTATATTAAAATATTAAAAACATATATATTATATATATATCTTTCAAACATTTTGTTTGATACAACAAAATAAAAAAACGAAATTTGTACTATTATAAGTTTGATCAGCTGATTATGTTGTGACATAGTAGCAATTTTTATAATGCGCTGCTCTATTTATTTACTACTCTACTGTGTATACCAACTTTAAAAAAAAAAAATTTTTTTTAAAATACATGCAAAGAAATTGAATAAAAAAAAACAAACAAATCTGACTATATTTTTTTATATTTCTTAATTGTTATCTTGTAGGTGTGCATTTTATTCAAGTAAAAAATTTTATTTTAAACACATATTCATTAATCATTACATATCTATCTATTTGTATAGATTTGTTCATTTGACTGACATTATTTTTTCGTCCAATTTTTATTGAATGAAAATTTGTAAAAAAAAAAAAATTTTTATAAAATACAATTTTTTTTATTTTATTTTTTTTTTCAATCTGTTTATATACGAATAATATTGTAGATTTATACCGCATACGTATATATATGAAGAGTGCAGGCAAATAACAATCAATGTCAATTTTTTTCGAAAATGCAATATGGGTATCATTGGAAAGGCAAAAATGAGATCTTTCGTTCTATCAACAATAAATAATGTAAAACCAAACGAGATCAAAGTTTTAGCCTGTTCAAAATTTCCTGTACAGGGAAAGAACAATCAATGTCACAGTTTTAATGGAAAAAACAATCAATGTCAGTTTCTTTTTAATATGGCAAATTTTGAATTGTTTTTATTGACTATTACAAATAAAAATGTTCTAACGGGAATTTAAAATAACATTTCCCGTTCGAGGCCATAGTTACATGGAATGTGACAAAAATATGGGATTAATAAAACAAAATCTTAAAATAGAATTGCCTGATGAATGGAACGATCATGTTAAATCTTCACGGGTCAAACCCTCGCCCTTTGTCATTATTAAAAGTAAACAAGATATTTTCCAAATAACTGCCCCAGTTTTTTATTCATTATAAAAAAAAATCTCCATTTGCAACGAGGCCAATTTCTGAAATCTACATAACAAAGGAACACAGTCGGACACTCCAATTAAGAAACACATATAACGGCCCATGGAATTCGTACATAATCAGATATAAAAATACTGGTAACAGTTCACAAAATTTAAAGCCTTCTTACACTAGCCTAATTCCACTTTCATCTGGAAATTATATTGATTTAATGGTACTTAAAGAATTTTGCAGAGACGAAGCGCAACGGTTTTTTGAAGCATTTCCGCATTCGAATCAAGTTTCGGACACAGACGATAATAATCAAGCAAATCCATACGTTTTAACGTTATAAAAATTTAAACTTAATGAATTACTTAATTTGAACTATTTATGTTTTTATTTTTTGTTAAATTATTTTTTGTTATTTTATTTAATTACTTAATTTGAACTATTTATGTTTTTATTTTTTATTAAATTATTTTTTGTTTGATTATTTTTTCCTAAATTTTTAATATTTGATTGTTTTTTCGTACAAAACTGAATTTTTTTGAAACTAAGTTTTTTTTTTTGTAAATAAAATAAGAAAATATTAAATTATTTTAATTTTTTTGTATTGCATTTCTTTAAGAATAGGATAAACATTAATTATGAAGCTTGTTTACAGACACTTTCAGAACATTTTTATACGCAAGAAGTCTTTGAAAATATTAATTGAATTTTCTCAATTTCTAAAAAAAGTGACGTTGATTGTTATTTGCCTGCACTCTTCATATACATGCCTTCTTAATAACTTAATTTTAATATAATATGCCATTGTCATGTAATAGTTCATCATAAATTTATATAATTTTTTTAAGAATGTATTAGTGAAAATGTATATATAGGTATAAAAATTTAAATAGCCAAAGTAAATAAAAAAAAAATTAAAATAAAATGTAAAGTAGGTTAGGCACTAAAAAAAAATAAATAAAATTAAAAGAATTGTGGAATTTATGTTTTTGATTGTTATTTTTTTTTTTTTATTTTATTTTATAATTGCATCATAAACTATTTTATACTACCTTATCGCAGATAAATATATATATATGCATATATAAGTATACTTTTTCTTTTTTTTTTGCATAAAATTTGTAAATTGTAGGTATTTAAAAAAAAAATGTATTTTTTCTCGAATTTAATTTTTTTACCCATTGGTTGAAAATGATATTGCCTTAGTATCAAATTTGAATTAAATTTTATTTTAAATATTAAAATAAAAATTATATTCATAATAAATATATTTAATGAAAAAAATTACTTAAATGCAATGCAACACTGCAGGAAGAAAAGAATTAAAATAAAATTATTGTGTTGAATTAATTAAAAACTTTTTTATGAGTCAATGTGTTTGATGACCAAATTTTGATGACGAAAAATTGAAAATGCTTATACCACCTACTACCTACTATAATATCATGAAATTATGATTAAAGTAATGATAAAATCCATATTGGAAATGGAAGTATGTAATTCATTTGGAGAGAACTATTATTAACTATGACTCATGAACTCTAACCAATAATGAGTCATTGAATGAGTCATAACTTACAACATGACTTGAATTTACAACGTGAACGAAGCAAACATATTGTTTTAAGCATAGGTAATAAGTGTAGCCTTTGATTGATTTTGACAGAACTCTCAATAGTTTTAACATAACTCTCTTTTATTCATAATTAACCTACATTGAGTCATTGAATGATTCATAACTTACAACATGATTCGAATCTACAACATAAACGAAGCAAACATATTGTCTTAAGCATAGGTAATAAACGTAGCCTTTTAATGTTATATCATTGATTTTGAGAGAACCGATTCCTACTATGATTCATAATGAATCAACACTGAGTGATTGAATGTGTCATATCTTATAACATGACTCGAATTTGGAACATGAACGAAGCAAACATATTGTGTTAAGCATAGGTAATAAACGTAGCCTTTTAGTGTTATATCATTGATTTTAAGAGAACTCTCACTGTCTCTGATTAATAATGAATACTAACCAACAATGAGCCATTGAATGAGTCATAATTTATAACATAACTTACTCGAATTTACAACATGAACAAAACAAATATAATGTCTTAAGCACAATGAACGTAGCCATCGCGCAGCCATCAAGGTTGCAAAATGTCAAAACACGTAGCTATCAAATGTGAAATTTTTCAAACACAATGCAGACATTAAAAACAATAAAGTGACATTTAAATGTAAAAAAATTAAATAAATAAATATAATTAATTTTTCAATCAGTGAACTGACAGAGTAAAATAAAAACTTAAGTGATTTTATTTTTATTTTATTAATTTTAATATTTTATAAGATAAATAAATATTTTTCAATATATTCGATACTCGTAAATTTTAAATTAATACTTAATAAGTATAAATGGCTGACAAACATAAACAGTTAACTGTCAAAGTTAAAATTAAACGGTGTTAAGTTAAAAGTTGAGCAATAATCGCGTAAAGGCTGTTATGGAATTTTGATGGTTACTTTATGAAGATTTGTATTGTTTTCCTAATGTTTAACTTTTAAAGTACATACTTAGTTAGTTTTTCTACCTTACTGGGTATACGCTCATTGTATCTATCAGGTAAATTATATAACTGCCTAAGCGCACGTAACACTTTTTAGCACGAAGTTATCCGTCAAACTAATATCAAATGTTTCCAATGAAACTTATTTCACTACAATAGACGCTCAAGTTGCATAGCAATTAATCAGTTTACAATTTTTGTCGTTCAACAAATGTCAAATAATTGAATGTCAAACTTAAAATAAAGAAGTAGGCGAAGTAGGTATATTAACAGGTAGCTTTACTATTTATTCTAAAGTTTGCAATATTAGCATATTTAGGAAACTTTAGTTATCTCTCAAATTACAATCAGGTTTTTTCTATAGAAATTTTATTGATTATGGTTTTTTCAATTAGATTTGATAAACGATAGAAAGAATAGATTTGAAATTTGGTCAATATTCGATGAGTGATAGAAAAAATTAATTTGATGTTTGTTAAAGCTAGGCGATATAATGAAATTTTTAGAAAATTAGTTCATTTTAATAATACTTAATGATAATAGAATACATACATGAAATTTAATTAACTTGATATACCTAAAGTAATTTTAATAATAAAAGTAATCAGTTTCTTTAAATATCCATTTTATAATTTATTTTTAAAAACAAAATATCTTAACATTTAAAATTTTATTTTTTCTTATACTTATAAATTCTTTTTCTAATAAAATATTAATTCACTCATAGTTTCTCAAAGTTGTATTCATCTAGTTTTTTATTTTCATTTGTACATAATACAAGTAACATACATTACAACAGCCTTGGCCTAGTTTTAACATTTTTCTGGTTTTGTTTTTATTTTGTATATAAATTTTGTAGTAAATTAGTAAATGCAAGTGTATATATATATAATAGCTATAAGTAAAGTATATATATATATTTTTATTTTTTGTTACAAACGTGCTTTAAAAAACTTATAAAATTTGTTATGTTTTTTGTTACGTTCATTTTTTTTCCTTGTCTTTTCTCTCTCTCTTTTCTATCTACCTTTCTCTTTTCGTTATTTGCAATTCATACTTACCTATATATATTTATATAAAAATGTTTGAAATTGTATTGTTGTTGTTGGTGGTAAAGTAACACAATTGAAAAAATTGGTAAAGTAACAAGAGTTGATTATTACTTAACCTAAAACAGTTAAATAATTTTTATATAAAAAAATAGCATAATATTATATACCTATATATAGATATAGATGACATAAATAGAAATATTTTGATAGAATTTAATAATGCAAATACTTATGTACTATTTTTAAATAAAGGTATAGGGTGGTATGTAAAAAAATAAATTTAAAATACATTCTACAAGACCAAAAAAAAAAAAAAAATTGGAAAGATATCAAAGAATTAATAATTAGTTTTATTGAAAATTTAAAATTAATTTAAAAGTAAATTTACCATGTCATAAAAAACTAAAAAACAATGAAATGAAAGATATGTTATCGATTTTCTTGACAAATTTTTTCTCAGCTAGATTTGGGGAAAACACATTTTAAATCATCTGTTTTCAATAAAGTAAGGATACTTCAGGGAAATCGAAATGCGCTCTTTTTTAAATAACTTTCTAGCTTTTGATGTGGGTGCTAAAATAAAACAACGTAAATCGAGTAATAGGTTGGTTCGAAAGAGGTTACACACATACTAATGATGTGATGATTTTGTACGAATGTATTAAGTAAATGTCATGTTGCAAATTATAAAAGTCAACGAAAATGACGTATGATATGACATATTCCATTTACGGAGGAACAGCTGACATGAACTTTAATTGACATATGGTGAATTTTAACATAATTAAATATTTTAGTATTAACCAGAAAAGAGTATTGCAAGTTAAAAAAAATTTGAAAATTGACATGATTAGCAAAACGAAGTTATTGAATTTGAAGTTAAGTTTATAAATACTATGGACACATTCAACAAATATTTAGAAAATAAAAAGAAAAGTACAGCTGCACCGACATTTTAGATAAATTTAGTTTAAAAAAGTATATTAATTCAACCTAAAGTTCTTCAACTGCTTCCTGATGATAAGTTGGAAGAATTAGACAATTAGTTTATAAATTTTGTTTAATATTAATAAAAAAAATTACATTTTAGTTTTAATTTTTTAATTTGTTTTTTATTTCATTTTTAATAATATTTGGTACTAAAAAATTTTAACAATAACACTAAAAATAAATTCAAATACTTTAAAAACTAAATTTATGTTTATTTAATATATTTTTGAGCGTTTGAGTGAAATGTATATGAAAGAAATAAAAGACGAGTAGAGTTTCATTTTAATTTCATTAAAATTATTTATTTTGTACAAATACCAGTATTTATTCTACGACATGCAGACTTCTAAATGGCTAGTACTCGATTTTAAATTTATGTAATTTGTTTTTGTTTTTCTATTTTACCTTCATTAAGAAAACAAAACTTTAAAATATCGCGTTGTTGGAAAGCCTTGAGTTCTTTGATCTCGTTCTTGTAAAAGAGAAAATTAAAGGTTTGTGATAATGTCTTCAAAAATTTGGAACAAAATTTCCATTTATCTCTTCAGGACCCATAAAAGTTGTTGGGCATTAAACTCTGGTTAAAACAGGTTAACGACCTACGTATATACCAAAAGTGTTTTAAATAATTGCTCGAGCTCTTGAAAGACGATAATTGAAAATTCGCTTTTTTATCGCTTTATATACCAAAATCAATTGGTTTTAAATTAACATATATTAAAATACATATATCCAGCATCGCAGGTTCCAAAATTACTATGCTGAAATTGTTTTTATAGTTATAAAAATTAGATCCACTTCGGAGGTTGTTGAATTGATATGTGCTTACCGTCGATTGTTCCAACACAGTTACTTAGGTAGATCCCAAATTTCGGAAAAACTTTAGTTTAACTTTAGAATCTTTAAGCAGACTGATATCAATATATACTTCAGTTAAGCCAAATACCTTCAAATTTCCTAGCATAATTTTGTAAACCGTTTTATAAACGTCTGTAAAGAATGTCACGAGTGCTTCAAGAGGTAGATGGAGCTTAAGATATCTATGGAATAAAGGTTTTGTATGAATGCATTAATATGTTAAAAACTATGACAGTCCTAATGATTTAGTCGAATCCTTTGAAATAGTGTGCACTCGTAAATTTTTTATTATTTTAAAGTAAATATTTTTATAAATTTTTTTTATACAAGAACTAGCTTGAAGTACTTAGTTATTACAAAATATATAAATTCGCATCATGTGATAAATTTGCAAATTTAAGATTCGCTAAAACTATTGTACTCTTACAGCTAAAATTCGTTCAGCTTTAACAAGAACTTCGTGAATTTTAATCACATTTGACAGATATAAGATATGTCAGTTTTAAGATATCTTAATATTTTTATAATTAAGGCTTAAGTATAACTTATGACTTAACCATAATACAATTTTAGTAACTTTAAGCTTTAAACGAAAATATTCCATTATATATATATATGTATTCAAGTATATAATTGTATTTAAATAATCATAATGAAATTTTTGTTGACTTAGGGCGTTTTGATGCAAAAAGATTTCAGTAACACGTTTAAAAATTTAATTAGTTAAATGATTACATTTGACAGTTTTGTCTAATGTGTCATGTCATACTTATTACGAAATTGTATTATGAGTTAATTTTATTTTTGACAAAACTTTAGTTCTTAATTAGTATTTTAAAATTCTAATCTTTTAACTAATATCGATCAGGAATACTATGTTTAAACGAATTATGGGATTTGTATATTTTACTGTTATAATTTTTATAAATTTCAATAAATGTAATACATAAGTATATGTATGAAAATATTTTATGTTGTGTATTAAACATTAAAACATATGCTTTTGTTTGTTTTTAAATTTTGGCAATTTCTTTCTATTCTTATTTTCTTTCGTTCGTCTTTGGAGAATTTTTAGATTGCGTGAAACAGTTTTTGAATATTTGGGTACATTCAAAAATATTGTTAATATATTTTATTTCATATGAAAATAATTTGTCTCTTTTTATATAAATATTTATAAATATATATATGTATATTTTGAAAATATAGGCACACTACACATAGTTATTATTTGTGAGAGATATATGTATCTACATAAATGCTTTAACAAATATACATTTTGTTGAGGTACTAATATATATATATATATATATATATATTTACCAAATACCAGACAGCGTGGGCGAATATATTATATTAAGAATAATTTATTTTTATATTGATTAAATTATGCATACACACACATATACAAAAAGGAGATTAGTTGATATACACACAATTATATTATATATGTATATTTTTTAAATATATTTCGGAATTTGTAATAAGGACAATTATTTTGTTCTTAAGTTATTGGTACATTTATATATATATATATATCTAATAAATGACGTACTTTTTTACCCCGAGCTGCTTTTTTAAATTCATATGAAAATTATCATATATACTAATACTTACTAACATTAAGATCTAATAAACATTAAGAAAATTAGCATTAATAAAAATAAGGTAAATCATTAATAAAAAAAAAATTAATTAAATTTAAATAAAGGAAGATCAGGATTTAAGAATTAATTTGTTAAAATGGTTTTTATTTAAAAGAAAATAGTTGAAATTTTTAAAGTCTAATTGTTTATTAGGATGCTACATTAAAATCCTGGTCTATCCTGTTCAAATTTTAGATTCCCTTTCCTTGTCTATGACATTTTAAATACAAAATCAATTTACTTACTGATAATGTATTTAAAAAAAATCTCATGGCCTAAAATTTTGAAACTTTAACTTTACGTACACTATACCGGATAAGTCATATAATAGGGTAAACTTATCCGGTTAAATTTTTAACCTCTAAAACATGGTTTAGAAAACAATACATTCTTTCGCAAGGTATTTAATGCCTTTTTAGTAATTATGTATTTTATTTATTTGACATTTTATATAGTTGTCAAAACTCGATCAGATCTGAGTAATTTTTCTTGACTTCAGATTGTGTTGTGAGAGCACTCCGAAACCGTAAAGTATGATATTAATAAACTATAGATAACTGGATCTGAATACTCTGAACAAAAAAGCAAACACATACTTAGATATTTTTTTTTTGTCAGATCTGAATCTATTTTAATCACAAAAATTAAATTTAAAACAAAAAATACTTCTGTCAAAATTAAACTAATTCGTAGTGTGAACGGATTAATTATAGGTCTCTTCACCAACACTTATTAAATTTTAATAAGTTAACTTATTATTTTTGACAGCTTTCATTCCGTTTGTTTATTCTACTGTGTAGCATTCTCAACCAATCAGAGAACTACTTTAAAATAAAGTGTAGCAAACTTATATTAATAAACAAACGGACGTAAAAATAATACGTTTATTAAAAAATAATAAGTCTTATGGCTAGTATTTTATTAACTTATTAAAAAAAGTTATTTTCATTTGACAACTGTCAAAAATAAAAAGTATTAGTAATATTTGTCAAATTATCAAATAATAATTTTTTCTGCAAAAAACACGCTCACGAGTCAAGCTTATTTATTATAATTTAATAAGTTCACTTATTAAAATTTAATAAGTGTTCGTGAAGAGACATTATATTTTAATCAGAATAATGAAAAACAAAAAAAAAACTTCTGTCAAAATTAATCTAATTCTTAGTGCGAACGGAATTCAGTTAAACTAGTTTGTTTTTAACTCGAAATTTTTGAGTTAGTTATATAATAATGGGCTTTAATAAATTTTGTACCCTTTAATTCAATTTACAATTCAATTAAACATTTTGTTATTGTATAATTGTAATTATTTTGTGTAGATGTTTGCATATGAAATTTTAAAACATGAACATGCAATTGTAATCCTTGTCCTAAAAAAACAAAAAATCATCAACAGATCAAATTCATTTCAAATCAAATTGACAAACTATAATTTCAAAGTTACGTACCTATCTGATTTGATTTGTTTGACTTTATGGATTTTGTACATATATTGTAGAGAAAAAGAGAAGAAGAAGAAGGAAAATAACCCAAGTATTTCAATCCAATATATATATATAGAAAATAACTTTCAATGTTATTTATCATTTCAAATTTTGTTATAAAAGATTTGTTTTTTTTTTCTGGTTTTTCATATCTTTTTATATATTATTTTATATTTGGCTTAGTGTCTACATTTTTATTTTATTATCTTATATATATATATGTATGTAGATATAATGTTTGATGAATAAATATATATATATATTTACAAAAATATTTATATTTATAGATATACATAATATAACATAGGTACACCATTTATATAAAAATTTATTATATATACGTGTGTGATATTTTATATAGAATGAATGTGTCTATCTATCGTGGAAATTGTTCGAATGACCTAAATTTTTATTTTATATGCTTTTTCATTTTCTTTTTTTTTTATTTCTTATTTTTTTGTTTTTATTGTTTTTCTTGTTTTTTTTTTATATTTTTGCTATTTAAATACAAGAATAAAGTAAAAAAAAAGAAAAAAATTATGAAAAGCAGAGAAAAAAGACAAATTATTTTCTATATGATGGCTTTTTTTTATATATATACATATACATATTACATATTTTATATTATATATATATACTAGTAATATATTGGTATATATATATATATTTTATTTCATTCAGTTTTGAAAAATTTTAAAGTAGGTCAATTAAATACAAAAAAACAATGTAGTAGAAATAAAAAAAAAAAAAAACAAAATAACGAATGAAAAAGAAATAATAACAGAGAGAGTTAGAGCTACAAAGAGACAAAAAAAAAAAAAAAAATATTTGTAATAAAATACCGACTGACTTACCGATGTGAATTTTTTATATATTTTAATTTTTTTTAACTTGTTTGGATAACTGTTGTTTTGTGTGATAAATCATCTTTCTATTGAAAATATGAAATTCCAAGTTTATCTAATTATGATTTATGTAATATTAAGTACTTATGTATTGATTATATATAAGAACATATATTGATAGGTGTCATAATTGTTTTAATATGTTTAAGTAAGTCATAGATATAATATTAACTAGATAGGCATTACCTATAACAAAAATATTTAAGCAATTTTTTTAATACAAAGTACAGCTGATTTTGAATTATTTAGTTTCCCATGTAAATGTTCCCACTAAAAGAAACTTTTTCGGCTTATTTTTAAAGAATCGCAAATAAAATTAAATTTAGAGGAGGAGATGTGTTAAAGTTAAAAATAGTTTGTTTTTATTAAAATAAATTATATTAGGTCTCTTCACGAACACTTATTAAATTTTTTAATTAACTTATTATTTTTGACAGTTTCCATTCCGTTCGATTATTCTACTGTGTAGCATTCTCAAAATATAAAGTGTAGCAACCTTATATAAACTAACGGATTAAAAATAATACGTTTATTAAAAAATAAGCATCAAAGCTAGTTTTTTATTAACTTATTAAAAAATACTAAGGTAATTTTCATTTGACAACTGTTAAAAATAAAAAGTATTAGTAATATTTGTCAAATTATCAAAAAATAATTTTTTCTGCAAAACACACGCTCAAGAGACGAGGCTTATTGTAATTTAATAAGTTAACTTATTAAAATTTAATAAAGTTTCGTGAAGACACCTATTATGTATTTCAGTTTCAGTTTCACTTTTTTTTTTTTATTATTTTTTTAGTTTCGGCTGTTTAAAGTTTAAATTTTAAAATAATTTGTTTATTTTAATATTTGAAACGTATTATTTTTTATGTAAATTTACAAAAAATTAAAAAAATTCTGATTTCATCTCAATCAGCTATGTTAACTGTTATATAATCTAATCACACAGATAGATGCATTTATCTGAATAAATTATTTTCTTTCAAAGCTTTCCATTTGGTAATTTTAATCTAATTTCTGAAAATGTAGATGGTCCAGATTTAATTTTACTACTTATCTCTTTGATTGTTTCGTTCTCCTATTAGAATGATCTTAACTCTAGATGTTTAATATTGGAATCTGATAAAATACCTAAAATTTTTTTAAAAAAAATTTAAAATAAGTTAAGCGATTAAGTGGTAGTAAACTCCTTCTTTCATGTACGTTTCAATTTGCATTTTTTTAATTCAAAAACAAAAAAAAAAACGAAATAAAATAGTTCACATAATGTTTAATAAAACTTATTTTATTTACTAACATTGTAGTTTTTTTTTGGAATGATACAATGTAGCAGTTTACATTGCAATAATTATGTAAACAATTTTAAAAGAAACTGTTCTATATACCTGTGCTTTAATACAAAATGTTCTATTAAATTTACGAAATCAAAACACCTGATTTTACATTAGACAAAACATATAGTAATTATTTTTACTAGGAAATACATTAGAAAGAGAAAGAGAAAGAGAAACTGCTGAATAAATTACATTATGTTTATGGTTTAATTAGGAAAAAATTTGACAAGCAATAAAAAGCTTCGGTTTGCTTTGAATTTTTTTAAAAGTTAAAGTTGCCAAAAAGCTAAACTAGGTATATTATATTAGGGATTATTTAATCAAATTGAACTGTAAAGTCTGTCAAAGTCAAGAAAGCAGCGCATTTAAATAAAAACTTGATTACTTTGAAAACTTTATGTATTTAGTCAAGTGCCATATAAAAAATTCTGTATTTAATTTCAACTGTAAAGGTTTTCGAAGGAAGCAAAGCATTATTTGTTTTCTTTGTACTTTGACAATAATGACTTACCCAGGAATGCATAACTTTTAATATATGCATAAACTTTTGTTTGTTTCTTTTTTACTTTAAAAAAGAAGTTTGAATGCACACAAAGTTGTTAATTAAATTTTATATTTAACAAAGAAGTGCTAAAGTACTTATTAAAAAATGAAGGTGAAAATTGTTATTAAATACTTAAGTAAGTTATATGAATTGTTCATTTACCTTTATATTTTATATTTCAATTAGAAGGGTGGTCGAAGATATAGAGGGAACATTTTTATAATTAACCTATTGGATTAAAGGAAAAAATTATAAATTTATAAGATTTATTTTTTATTTAAAATACAACTTGATTCTTATTGTATAAGTTTACTATTTCTTATGCTTCTTACCGCTCTTTGGGCGGAATATCGCGCGATACGGCGATACGCAGAAGCGATAGCAGAGGCTTCGGAAATACCAGTCTCTTTTCTTCCAAAACCTCTAAAAATTCCAATAAGTTCGATAATATATTTAGCGGGGGATTATTTTGAAAAAAGATAGAATTATAAACGGGTTTAGAGTTGGATAAAACATCAGGAGGTTCTCCTAATCTCGGTTTTTACATATTTGTAAATGCAAGATTCTGAATTAGGAGGAATTGTAATTGGAGGGATTTTGGAATAGTAGAGAATGTGGGAACAGAATTTTGGGAATTAGTTAGTATTATTGCACCCTTTACCATGAACAAATTACACTTAATGTTTTAACTTGGGCAAGCACAAAGTGGTAATAAGTATGAAATCTTCAAATTTCCTATCAATTAAGTATCCTATGGACATACAACTGTATTGTATTTAAAATTAATTTTGCTAAATAGCTGCATGATTAAGTTTTTATTTTTGATTGGCATTTATTTAAATACCTAATATATTTTAAATGAAGTCAAATCAACAATGTAATTTATGCGTTTTTTTTTAATTTTAAATCTGATAAATTTTTGTACTTAAAGCAACAATTTTCAGATGTTAGTTATTTAACATTTTTAACTTTTTCTACTATTTTTTCCTTGTTTTTTTTTTGGACTTTTTAATATTATGTATACGTTTCTTTTTTTTATTGTAACTTTCCAACTCCACTGTGTTTGATAATTTTTGGTTTATTTATTGTTGCAACATGCCGGTGGTATTTTTTGTCATAACAAATATTTCCGGCTTACAAACTTTTTTTTTTTTTTTTTGGATTTTTTGTTGAATAACAGTTAAGATTAAAAGTTAAAATAAACACAATGAAAAAAAAAAACGAAAAAAAGATATGAAATACCAACACAACAAAAAAAAAAAAAAAAATTAAATGAAAATAAAAATAAAAACTGAAGAATAAAAAAAAAAAACTCCAATATACAAATATGTTGTATACATGTAAATATTTAAGTAAAAAGTAAAAAGAAATTTGGGTCAAATTGCCGCCACGAGGAATTAATTACCTAATTTCCTAGTAATTTCAAAGTCATGATTTTTATTGCTTTAACTTTAATATTTTTCTCTTAAATAAGTACATATATGTATAGACATTTGTAATTTTATTGAGTTGATATTATTATTAAAATTTTCTAAAACGTATTTATAAACGTAGCAAGAAGTTAGTATTGGAGTTAGAAAAACAAATTTTGCAAAATTAAGTAAATACTTTAAAATGACAATAAGAAGAAGATTATAAATAGTCTATGTAGGTATTTACTAAATACAAGAAACTATACCATGAATCTATTACTTAAAAAATGTCTAACTTAATATTGAAACTGAATTTAACTGTAATTTTTTTTTACAATTTACATAAAAGGTTATACCTTTGATAATAAGAAATAGTGTTGAAATGTTATTGAGCTGTTTGAGAATGTGATTGATTATTGTAATCTTTTGTCTTAACAATTAAGGACTAAAAGACTTTTTAACTCAATATACTTAGTACAAAAATACTAATAACCAAGTACCTAAAAAGTGATTACTTACTCAAATTTGGAAAAAATAACTTAAAATTGTACTTTATAAAACGGTACAAAATAAATAATTGTATATAAGTAGGTATTTCTCTATATTTAAACTATATTTTTCTATAATATCTTATACTTAATATTTTAGGCGTACTTAGTACTTCTTGAGTAATTAGGACGTTTAGTTTAATATTCAATTGCCCAGGTAATGAATCCCATGATTGATCTTAATACTTATAAAATAATCGTATAATATATGCGAAGTATAACAACGATTTAAAAATCAATACATAGGTATATGAAATTTACTTTGTCACATACTTTCATTAAGTGTCACATTATTGAGATTTATTTGGAAGAGTTTTTTTTTTCGAAAAATAAACTTTATTTATCTTTTTAATTCTTAACCAACTTAGCCTAGAAAAATTTAATGAAAACAGGTTGAATTAATATATTTTTATTAACATTTAAACTAATAATATAATTATAAGGTTAATATCCATAATTAATCATGGTATTTAAAAAATCGTTGTAAAATTCTACAACATTATTAATATACATTTGGTTTTGGTAAAAAATTTATGATATTTAAAAACCAAACGGTCTCTGAATTGAGAATTCAAAATAGCCTTACTTAAAATACTTAATCTAGTTAAAACGATTTGTATAAAGTGCTTAAGTGCTAATTAAAGGTGTTTTCTAACCACCAATGGTCTCTTTTTAATAATTTATCTATGTCCAGTATAGACATTGTATTTAAAATTTTTTTTTCAGTTTATATTGCCCGGATCATATTTTATGACCTTATAGTGATATAATAGAGGGACATGATGATGGTTTTGAATATATCTATTTTTTTCTAAAAAAAATGAAAAGCTCAGCCGGTTTTAAAGCATTACTCTAAAGTGTTTTAACTATTTGAGTATACTTTGTTCAATATTATTTGTCAAATCTTGTTCTTCCATGTTTACCCTATCGCCTATTGTTTTGACATTCATTCTGCTTGTGCAAGCAACAACTTTATTATTGTATTTATTATTTTTTATCAATTGTATTTTTAAAATTTCTTCATTTATGTCATCTTGATTAAGGTCATTTTCAAATTAAAGCATAGAAAAAAAATTATTTTGATTTTTGTTTTTTTATAACTTATTAATTTCAAATGACCTTGATTGAAATATATCCATACTCTATTTAAAGATTTTTGGAATATATTTATATAAGTATATATATGTATATGGATTACAAAACTGACATTTCAATTTAATAATATTTATATACTTTAACAACTATTTTTTAATTAGATTAAAATTAGATCAATTTTCTTAGAATTAATAAGTATACCATCAGGAACTTACTTTTATAGATTATTTTTGTCTAACAGTTAAGTATATTAGTCTATACTAATGTAATAGAGTTAGTATTTGTATTTAATTATATTTACCTGATATTTTTATATATATACTTAACTAATATAAAAATATGGAACAAATTTATTTTCTATATATATATATATATATATACTTATTATATATTTCTGTTTAATTAATTAATTTGTAACAATCATTTAAATACAAATTTATCTACAGAATAGAATTTTAATATTTATATATATTTACGTATTTATATATATATATGATAGATTTCAATTTTTCTTCTAACCTAATAATTTTCATTCTAAAGTATTGTGGGTGTAAAAAAGAGAAAAAGAATATAAAAAATTTTCAATAAAATGAAAAAAAAAAACTAAAACAAGACAACATAATTATGATAGAAATGATAAAAATAGATTTTGTCTATTTATGTGCCAGCAGAGAGGTTAAGTTACTTTTTTTTTTTTTTTTCTATAAAACATAGAAGCTTTTTGGAAAAACAAAATAAAATAAAGAAGAAACAAACCAAAAAAAAAAAAAAAAAGCTTTTTAAAGCATTCATTTCGGAACTAGGTTACAATGCACACAAGTAATTAGTGGAAAATGGAGTATTTTATTTTTTTCAGGGGTTTTATGTCAAGGTTGTTTTTTTGTTTTTTTTTTTTCATTTTTGTTTTATAAGTATTTTCTTTTAAATATGTATTTTATATTATTATATAAATATATACATATACATATACATATATATTTCTGATGATGGATAGATGATGTAAAAAACTGTTGTATTCATAGATTATGCTTAGATATGCATAAAAAGTGTTATGTAGAGGTTTTAAAGTGTTATGAAAAAAAAATTTTTTTTTTTTTTATTACGCAGTGTGATAAAAATCAATTATCGAACATTGTATACATATATATATATAAAATGTATCTATTTAATTGCATTTTCTTTTAAATTGTTTGTATTATGCTTTTTTTTGTAGGATGATATGTATAGATATTATTTAATTAAAAGTGGGTTAAATGAGGCAATAGAGGTAAGCGTTTGGTTTATTTATAGAGGGGTGCGATGCCAGTTCGATTCCCATACAATACAGGTCAAAAAATATTGAATAATTTTTCTTTACAAAATCTCCATGGCTACCAAATAAAATTCCTATTTACAAAATATATTTACATAAATAAAATAAATAATATTATATCGAGGGGCGCGAGTTCGATTCCCGTACAGGCCAAAAATTATTTAACAAAAAGATAATTTTGAAGAATTTTATAAAATCTCCTTGGGTTACCAAATTAAATTCCTATTTAAAATATATTTAAACTAGGCTTCAGTTTCTTTAATCATAATATTCACTAAGCCCTTGATTACTCGGCTGTAGTTATTGTATAAGGGTATGAAATATGAATGCACAAATGTTAACTTTGTGCGCCATCTATAATCTTACACAAGAATTATTTATATATTTTTATTAAATTTTTTTTTATATTACGATATAAACTATTACGATATAATTAAACAATTTTACGATATTTTTTTATTGGATATGATCTGACCGGGGTTTGAACCCGAGACCGACCGAGACATGAAAGGCGGCGCCTTTACCATTACGCCATTGGTCAGATAATTTACATAAATAAGTAAATTAATGGAAAGTATCGGAAGTGCGATAAACGGCGGGTCGCAAGTCCTAGGTGTTAAGATGGCATTTCCCCCATATAACAATAACAATATATATAAATTTTAAATAATTGAAACTGTAAATTAAATATTAAATGTTAGAGATATCTACTTTTTGATTTAAAATATTGTTAATTTTTTTAATTTGTTAAATGGCTCCATGAAAAAAGTCCCCAACAAATTAAGCCATCAACACCAAAAACGAATAAAATCCGAAATTTTTACAAATTTCCATATGTTAACAAAAGTTTTCAAACTTTTATTCTGATGAATTTTTTAGGGTAGCCTTTCCATTCAAATTTTTTGCTCAAATGATACAGTAATTCACATATATTTAATTGTATTGTTAAAAATGGTTTTGTTTTTAGTTGTTTGTATTTTTTTAAAGGAGGAAATAAAATCTAAAATATAAGTACTATAGACTATGTAAACGATCCATCTTCTAATAAATACCTATTTTTGATTAAAAAACCTTGACAATGATGTCAGAAATTATAATTGGTTTAGAGAAATGTTTATAGATATCTTTCTAAAAATATTGAGATTGACGAAACTCTCTTCTAAAAAATAATATCAGTGCATATCAGTATATATCCAGAAGCAACACCAATTTCTTTAAAAAAAATCCCACCAATTCTTCGTTTTAGCGAAACAACACCATTTTTCGTTTTTACGTGAAGCCTTTATTATTACTAAAGATAATATTCTATTGTTTTGTTTAAAGTTAATTTGCGATGATTTCAATTTATCAAGCTTTATTATATAAGTATATATAGTTTTTACCTTTACGATTTTTTAAATATAAATTTATTTAATTATTAATATTTAATCTAATTTTATCTTATTTTTATTTTTGCTTTCAGGTAAGTTATGGAAACCGAAAAACAACGCTTTGTAACAAATGTAATCGCTGTCAATCGCTTAATGATCAAGTATGTTAAAAATTTTTTTTACTAATAGTAGTGACCGTAGATGGACCCATTTGTAGAGATTTTAAAATTTTTCTTATATACTTATATATTTTTTATTTCCTAAAAATATTTTATTTGTTTTTTTTTGAAATTTTGATCACGTAAAATTTAAAAATTTATTTTATATAACTTTTTTTTTAATTTTTTTTAAATTAAATTAATCAAATATTTTTTTGTTTTTTTATTATAATATGTAATTTAAATTATTAAGTTTTTAATTAATTGTTAAATAACATATGGACAGATAAAAATGGGTATTTATTTCTCCGCAATAGGAAGATTAAAGGAAGAATACGTATATAAACTCAATTGTTTATTGGGTAATCTTTTATCTTTTCAGAAGTAACTACTTATAAACGAAAAGTTATCTTTGACTAAAGATTGATTTGTTACAGATGCGGTGAATAAGTATAATTTAATTGTAGTTTTTAAATTATTTGTTCAAATTATACTTCATATTCATTCTTATTCATATTCCGCATAATCATATTAGCTGTTTATATCTTTGATTGCTTTTTATTTCATTTATACTCATAACATTGTCATATGATCTCATTATGTTCTTTAATCATTCATCTTTAACATTCTTAAGTATACATTTTTCATGTATGTGTCATTTACTAACTGTTAGTTATTATTACTTATTATCAATAACTCTTATTATTACATTATATTAATAACTATTTTTTTTTTTAACACTTAAATTCATAACGCCAAATTTATTATAAATTAGATTAAGGAACCTATGATTTTTTTTATCATTTTTATTTGTAGGTTAAAAATTGAAAAAATTTTTTTAAATAACAATTTATTAATAAAAATTAAAAAAAATTTTTAAAAATTAGAAAACTTTATTTATTAATACTAAATCTAAATTTCTTGTGAAAAAAAAAAATAATTATTTAATTTAAAATAAATTAATAGTGTATATAATAATATTTTGTCAATCAAAATTAAAATAATGAATTCTCCATCAGAAATACCATACATGTGTCCAAAAATTCATCCAATTATTGTAAGAAAAAATTGGATAATAAAGAATAATTCAATATTTGAAATAATTTTGACAATTGTAATTGGAACAATTTTTCATTGGAAAAAATTTTCTGTATTTGATTTAAATTCATTGGGATTACAAAAATTACAACCAAATGTTGCATCAATAATATTTACAATATCAATGTTATGTATGTTAGCACGTCTTCGTCCTAGTTTTATAAATTTAGTTGATTGTCCGATTCTATTACGTTATATTACATCAATAATATTCAGTTTATATGTAACTGAGGCTGCATTAAGATGGCTTTGGATACCAATATTAAAATTAACATTATATTTTTGTTCATATTTAAGTAATGCTTTATTGGATATTGAATGGCCAAATTATATTAAACAAATTCCATCAATATCAAGTTGGTTAGTAAAAGATGGTTTTTATTTTTGTAGAATTGTAATTGCTGCCACAGTTTTTATATTAATGACAAAAATAATTGATGTATGGAGTGATGTAAGAGAATATTTGTTAAAAAATACTATAAAAATGAAATAAAATTAATGTTGAATCCAAAAAATTTTTTGTGTATTACTAAAATTTATATGTATTTGTTGTAAGATAATCTCTTGGATGTTTTAAAAGTTACTAAATCGATTTATTTTATCAGCTTAATTTTTTAAATATCAATTATGATTTAGCAACTATTATACCTACATCTAAATATTAACTTTCGTAGTGTTTTTAATCAATTAAAGGAAGCAAGCTAGATATAAAGAAACATATTTTTGCCAGATTCAACTCCTGGGGTCGATTAAGCTTCCGAAAACTCGGTAGCTCAAAAATAATGATACTGTTTTGATTAAATTAATACTGCAGCGTACTAATAGCGAAAATCAAACGAGTATTACAAATGGGCTAAATCGGACCATTGGTTCGGATCCTAGAAGCTTTTTGATAGAACATAGGTGATACGGGCATATCTCCGAAGCCAATAGAAATAGAATCTTCAAATTTAGTGAAAGGGTGTTTCTTCTTATTTTCCCTGTGGTTCTCGGTGAAATCGGATCATGGATTCGGATCCTTGCAGAATTTGACATCACCAAGGCCAAACGAGCATATCTCCGAAAACCATTCAAGAAAGAACCTTCAATTTTCGTACAAGAGTGGTTCTGTTTCCACAATGTTCCTAAAATTGGGTATTGAAGTGGTTGTTCGAGTACCTCCCACACACCTCTCAAGATTTAAATAACATATTTTCGTAAATTAATAAAGATAACAACTTAAAATTGGTACAAAAGCGTTCTGTCCTGTTTTCTTTATTTTTCTCAAATTTAGCAATGCTCAGTTTCCCTAAAATAAATTCAAGTTGAGGTTTGTGTAGTTTTCAATTAAATTTGTCAGGTGTAGGGTAAGGATTAATAAGTCGGTTGCTTCAACTTACTGTAGTTTTACATGTTTGTATGTAAATTAATTTTTAATTTTATAACTAAGATTTAAAGTTTTGCAGTAAAAAATTATAGTTTTAACATTTTAAAGTTACGCTTTGGAATAACTTTAAAACTTAAACATATTCTTGATTGAAGTTTTAATAAAAAGAACAGCAAATACATATATTTTAGTATACTCCATAATATGTCGAAGTTAGTATAAGTATTTTTATTTTAGTCTTCAAGTTATAAACACAAATACCTTTTGTGATTTAAGTTAAATAACTCTTGTTGTGATTTTACGTTTTATTATCACTTTACAAGTTTATTATATTTTAAAAAGAATTAATTTGGTTTTTCAAATAGAGTAATTTTTTAGTTGAAATTTTTTCTTTAATATTTTCTACATAAATTTAAAATTTCTTATTAAAAAGATTTATCAAATTATAATAATTTTTATTACTATAAGTATTACTTTTAATATATATATCTATAATTCTTATATTTATAAATATTAATATAATATTTATTGTAAATTCTTATGAATATACATATTTAATTAGAAAGAGCTTTTTCATATTTAAAAGTGTTATTAGATTTTAAAAACTTTTACAACTACCCCATGATTAATAGAAATTAAGCTAGAGTTTTAATATTTATGTAAAATATTTAAATAAAATTCGAGGAATTTCTTAAAAATTGTAATATTTTATAGATTACAAAAGTATAGAAATATTAGTAAAAGAAGGGAATTAAGAATTACAAGTTTAAAATGAAAAATGATCTATTATATAAACAGGGTGTTTCTTAATTAAGTGCACTGCTATATACAACTGCATACATAGTTATGAGTAGATAAAGAATAAAAAAAAAATGTGGTTGTTTTAAAAAAAAATTTTAAATTTCAACGTGTTTTAAATTTAAAAACTCGCTTTTAAGATTAAAAGAGAACATCTTTCGAATACATTTTACAAAATTTTCAAAAGTAGTGTAGAATCAGACTTAGAATAAAATTATGAAAACTAAAAAAAATATCAAAATTTTATTTAACCCCCGATATCTTAGAAACTGGAAGAGGCCTGTCTATCTTAGCTCGCATACACAAAATCTATCTACTCATAATTATCTATGCATTAGTATACAGCAGTGCATCTTATTTGGAATATATCGGTGCAAACTGTATATTATATTCTATTCATAATTAATACTTTAGTTGCAATTCCTAAATGTAAAGGTTAAAACACATTTCCGACCACCGACAAAATATTCGCGGCTAAAATTTTAAAACATAAGGGTTCTTATGTATTTGCACATAATTGTGACGATCTATGACGATAATTATGATCCAACCAAATTTTCGTCGTCGTCGAAATAGGTTTATTTTCTAATTTTTTCGCTGTAGTCGAGTTTGACAACATTTTTAAACGTAAAAAACAGATTTTTAAATTTGGCAGAATTTTTAAACGTTTTTATTTATACGTTTTTGTAAAGAAAGAACGAACGGTTTTTTTATCTTAAACATTTAATAATGAGTTCAATTTTAAACTTTAAAGAATTTTTCAAAAAACCCAAACTTATTTTGGGTTAAATTTACTTCATGTACCCACAATCTTCTTCTTCTACGATTTCGAATTCTTTTAGACAATCAATATACTATGAATATCTTACGAACATTTTGTACAAATCGTATAATTTTTAACAAATTAATTTTTAAACTTTTGACCAAAAATAGTTGAGCGGAGCGAATTTAGCTGGTGGGTGGTAGTCAGTGGTTGGAATTGTGTTTTCACCTTAATAGTCTTTTAAACTAATGTTAATTGTAATGTATTGAATTATGTAAAAAGAGGAAGAGTGTAGTAGAGTAAACTGTGTCAACTCTAGAATGCCCGTATGACCGTAACATATACATTATATCATCCGGTTAATTACTTTTGGCAAAATTTCAAACATACAGCTTTATTAAGTGTGATGGAATACTCATATAAAAGAAGGAGTTGTATGGCAGCTACTCGAACCCTCTGCAGGAGACCCACCAAATTTTGCTGTAATTTTGGCCATTACTCTTTCTTCTTTAGATGTAGTGCAATGCTCATATAAAAGAAGAAGTTGTATGGCGGCTACTTGAACCCACTGCAGGAGACCTACCAAATTTTGCAGAAACTTTGACCAAAAAACTAAACTACTTTTGGCAAAATTTCAGACACGTAGCTGTAATAGGTACAGACTCATATAAAAAAAGAAGTTGTATGGCAGCTACCCGAACCCATGAACCAAAATGGCTGAATTTAAATAGCGATGCAAAGAAACGAATTTGCGAAAATTTCAAGATCCTAGCTCCTTTAGTTTTTGAGTTATCGTGCGGACGGATATACATAGCTAAATCGATTTATTTCTCGATTCTGATCCGATCCATACACTTGAGTCTATATCAATTTTTATATAATAACTTTTCTTAAAACTTAATAGTTCGTAAGTCATTCTAAAATAAATAGTATTTCCCTGAAATTATTTAGATGGCAGTTAATTAATTTTGAAGAATTTGTTGATCTAAATTATCAATATATACTATATATTATATAATCTACCATAAAGCTTAAAAATTGAATGTACTCATTAAACTATACTTACTATAGATAATAGATATAAATTTCATATACCAATTCTCATACATTAGGGTAGTAAATATTATAATAATACAATTCTGAATTGATAAAAACTACTAGTATATTTTATAATAAAAATATAGACGTATATATATATATTAAAATATAAACTCGTACTTAGCTAGTTTTTATTATACTACGTTTCTTATTTTATTATTCAATGTTTTTGTTACTTGTTTATTTGTTTTTAATTTTATTAAAAATGTTTTGTATATATAAGGCACGTGGAAGTTTTAAATATTAAATATATAGGAACTTCGTACCTTTGTGACGAATTAAATTTTATGTATATATATATAAACTTAGGATATGACATTTAGTGCACTTTTTTTGCATTGCAAAAAAAAACAAAAATGAATTACGATTTTAAATTGTACTGCGTATAATAAGAACTTACATACAGTATATGAATTACAAAATGACAACTGTCGAGAAACTATTTTTAGGTTTTATATTTTTTTTTTCTACATTTTAAACGTATTTTCTCATGCCAATTAAATTGTGGAAATTTTTTTTTGCAAATTAAAATAATTTTCAATGAAAAAGTATGTATACTACATACTATATAAATTATATCTTAATATTGTTAGAAAATAAGTTTTATATTGATGTTGTAACATTTATTTAACATTTAATACCAAGGTCCCAAGCTACACGTGTTTTCTTTGAGCACGGTTAAATAGTTATAGACGTAAAAATGTTCATTAGCAAAATAAAAAAAAAAAAAGAAGAGGTAAAAAACTATTTGAAATTTTTTTTTTATAGATTATACATTTTCGAGTGCTCAACTCTTGAATACATGATTTGACGTTTTTTTTTTGGAATATCTTAAAGTTGTGCTAATCAAGTTCAGTGTCAATTTAACACTTGTTATTAATTAATATAAACGTATTATATATAATAATATCCACATATCAGTACTTCAATTAAATCAGTACTTTACTTTTTACGTAAATGTTTAAATCGTTAATTTTATATCGTAAAAAATTATAGTATATTTTAATAATTTATTATCTATTTATGTTATTTATATATGTATTTAGAAAAATTACTAATAATTATTAAGTGTTAGTATATATATATTTATTTATGAATTAATAATTAATTTACCGTGTAAAACATAAAAGTTTAGTTAACCTTTAACTTATTTAATACGATATTTAAAATAAGTTAACTTGCAGGCTGCTTAAATTTGAAGTTTCTTTGTCTTTAGAAATGTTAGAAAAAAAAATAATGATTAGTAAAGTAAAAACTGAGTATTATAAATAGGTTTAAATTTAAACCTCTGATTTGATGAACCTAGAGTAAATTTATATTAATAATATAAACATATAAACATGGGGTGTAATAAAGTATATAGACTGTGTCAATTCTGGGATACTCGTATGACCATAATATAGACTTTATATCATCTGGTTAATTACTTTTGGCAAAATTAGAAATACACAAATTATTCGAATTTCAGTTATGTACAAAAGAAAATATAGGTTGAAAGACACCTCTTTAAACCTCTTCCAGTACACCGACAATATTTTACTCAGACGTTGACCATTAAAGTTAATTCCTACTCACATAGAATAATACTCATATAAAAAAAAAAGAAGTTGTAAGTCAACTACTCAAACCCACTGCAGTAGACCAACCAAATTTTGCATAACCTTTGGCTATTCAATTAAATTATGTATTGGCACAATTTCAGACACCCTGCTTCATTAGATATATCGTAGAGTAATGCTCATATTAAAAAAGAAGTTGTATCGCAGTTACTCGAGCCCGTGGAGCCAAATTTCTGGATTTCAACAGCGATGACGGCTATTGCATCAAAGCCAATTTGTAAAAATTTCAGAACCATAGCACGTTTATTTTTTGAGTTATTGTTCGGCCGAACGGATGAACACACATAGTTAGATCAATTTACTTTCAATTCCAACCCGATCCATAACTTTAAGTCATTATTTACTCTCCCTTCTTCCCTGCGTCATAAACATAACTAAATAAATATAAATAAAAATTAAATTTATTCTTCTAACTCACAGATATATATAAATATTAACTATACGTAAATACAAAAATGTGTTCCCAATAGAGAATTTAAAAACAGTTTTTTAAAACATTTTAGATAAATTAAAAAACTCTAATTCTAGTGCTGGTAATTGGACGGACAAATACCCATAGGTAAATCAATTTTATTGATGCTGATCTTTTGATGCTTAGTCGATCCATACACTTCAGTTTATATTTATCATAAGTTCAATCCGTTACAAACAAAGTATCAAACTGTATTATACCCGTTTACCGTGACTTCGCACCAGATGTAGGCCCAGTGTATTTCCACTTCTCCTACAATATTTTCCCATCTTATTCCATCAATGTATTCAAGATGGAAACAGGTTTAAAGATTTATTAACGAGAATAAAAATATAAACTTATATGTATATATATTATATACCTACAATTAATTATAACTTTTAAAATTCATATCGTTTTTTCAAAAAAAAAAAACCCATGTTCAGTGAATTGATTAAATTTTAAAAATAATACCTATATAATAATAAAACTCTGATAATTTTAATTAGTAAATTTTTAATCTTAATTCACGTGTTTATTCTTTAATTTTAACCAAATTAAAGTATAATTTTGCATGAATAACAATAAATACATTTGAAATTTATAATTTGTTTTTGATTTATTTTTATTTTTTCATAATAATAATATTATTTTTTTAAAAATAAAGTCCAGTTTTTTATATTTTCATGCAATAAGTTTATATTTTAAAAGATAACAATAATAATTAACACTCACCTAAAACATGTGAAAACACTGAAAAAAGAATATAAATTTACTTGCTTTTATATAAATATATAAATATGTATATATATAATAAATTATATAAACATTTTTAAAATTATTTATAAGTAATTTACTTAAACTTAAAATAATCATAGTATAGTAAAAGCTTCATATTTTTTTTACATAAACGAATATTTGTACATATATATGTACGTAACATTGTATACAAATTTGCCACAAGTTAAAGCGGAAATTAGATATAAAGTACCTAACATATATATATAAATAATAAATGGTATGCATTGTACGTATATACATATGTATAAGGTTTTTTATATTTTTTTTCCATGTGGTTTTGAATTACGTTTTATTTACGGGGTCAAGTGCATTCACGTGTATGTACGTGTATCAGAATTTATTTGATAATGCGCGTAATATGGAAAATTTTCATAAAATAAAAAAATATTTTGAAACAAAATGGAAAAAAGTTTATTTTTTTTTTTCTTGTGGAAGACAAAGTAACTATAATTCATATTCATAATATTGTTTATATAAATTAATTGCATTTTTATTTACGTTTCAAAAACGTATGTATTAATTTTTAGTATTTCTATTTTTAATGGTTTTGCAGTTTATAATTTTGCAGAGTTATAAAATTTGTACTTAGGCTAACATTTGATGCTTATAGTCATGTAGACTAACATTTTTCTTCAAAGTTCTGCATTCAATATTGTTAGTCTACGCAGTTAATGTACGTACAACCTGTTGTCTTCTACTTTATAATGTGAAAAAAGATTTATAAGATTTTCGATTCGATTCAGTTATCATTCAATATTGGGTTCAAATTAATAGAATAATCAATAAATAATAATCTTATATCAATATTAAAAGATAAATTTACATAATAATACTTGTAATTAACAAATATGTATAGGCAAATCATTTAATTCAATAATATAACTCACAGATATAGAAATATCTCATAACTTAATTACAAACGTATTACAATATACCTACCTAGTTGAAAAAACTGAAGTTTGTATA
Source organism: Dolichopus griseipennis (assembly GCA_963082915.1). Classification (NCBI taxonomy): domain Eukaryota; kingdom Metazoa; phylum Arthropoda; class Insecta; order Diptera; family Dolichopodidae; genus Dolichopus; species Dolichopus griseipennis. The sequence goes on from OY720443.1 coordinate 24,232,947, forward strand.
TCTATTAAATTCTAAAATGGCTATTTCATATCATTATAAGGTTTTTGTAAGTAAAATTTACCTTCAAAAGGTTTTTATCAATCGATCTTAATTTAAGTTTTATGAATTAAATTTATGTTTTTTTATTTAAAAAAATATATGTACTGAATCCTATTGTTTTGATAGGTTTTCATAGTGTTTAGATTTGATTGTTACTTCCTAAGTACAATGAACGTTGTCATCAAAGCGGAAATGCTACTTTAAAAGAAAAACTTGTGAAAAACAGTACAAAAGTAACAATAAAAGTCTTCAACGACACAAAAGCTACTTAGGTTTGTTTGACATTTTGCAACTTTAATGGCTGCGCCCTGGCTACGCTTATTGTGCCCTAGGGCCTAAACATTATTTTAAAAAATTTTCAGATTTGTTTCCTGCAGCGGTTTTCTATAAGTAATTAAATTTTATTGCAAACACTTCCATAGGTCAAAAAAAAATATCGTATATGTATAATTATAAATACTTGAATAACAAAATCGGGTTATTTTATTCGAAAATTGATAATGTCATTGGTCAAGAATTGTTTAGAAATATTTTTTTGATTTCAGTTTTTAATAGATAAAAAAGGTGAAGGTAAAAAACTCCTCACTGTACCTGTAAAAATTAACTTTAAATTAACTGCTGGGTGGCACAGTGGCTAGAATGCTGACTTTTCATGCGAAAGGACCAGATTCGAATAAGAGTGAAAGTGGAAAGACTTTTCTGGTTTTGGACTAGACTAGACTCAGCTACCATTCGCCATTGGGTTCAAATTAATAGCCTAATCAGTATATATAATTATCACAGATATAGTACCTACCATATGACTAAAATACATATTAACAAAATACAAAAATATATGTAATTGTATCTAATGAAAATCTAAGACATTTTTACATGTTATAAGGCTTAGTACTTTATCTAATGTTTAAATTGTATGTGGAATTCATTAAGATCAATTCTAATAACGATGTAGAGCTTAACAGTTGAACAGTTAGCACTTAAAAAAAAAAAGAAGATTACCAACGTTCTAAACTTGTCTAATTCAGATTAGAGATTTATTTTTTAATTATTGTAACATGGATAAGTACTTAATATTTTTAAGTTAAATTTCAATAGTAAAAAAAAAGTGCATTATTATCAATTAGGTACAAAATTTAAATAGATTTTAATGATATGTTTTTTATGAAAGAAATTAAAATGTTTTATTTCATTAAAAATAAAATTCTTAATAAAACATTTTTTTTTTTTTGTAAATAAACTATTTATAAATTTTATTTTAAACAGAATTTTGACCTTACTTATGGTTTCACTTTATACGAACTCTTTTTCCTTTAAGCAATTTAATTTTGTTTAGAACTTTTTTTTTTCATTATTTTTTGCATTATGTATTTTTTTTTTTTTTTTTCTAATTTATTTTGGTTTTATTTTAATTCAGACAAAGATAAAAGAAAAAGAAAAGTTAAAAATATGCAGTCGGCGACATAATTTGCCGCCGTGTATAAAATGTAAATACTAAAATAAAATTCAAAAAAAAATAAAAAAAAAATACTTAGAAAGCAAAAAAATATTTTTATTTTAAATAAATTGTAAGTAATTTCAATTTCTAAAATTAAAAATGGGAAGTGTTACAATAAAACAATTTAAATTTTAAATTTACTCTACACATATTATATTATATACATATAATATATATTTATATTTATATATTATAAATTTATATTATATTCTCATTATTTTCATGTTAGCGCCGGAATGATTAAACAGGTTCAATAAACATTTTGAACTAATTTGAGAGTTGAGTATCTTGCCAAAAAAAAAAAAAAAACAACAACAACTAAAATGAAAATAAACTTTAAATTAAAAAGAATAAGTTAAAATTTAAGAAATTTTGTAATAAACAAGAGCATATGAATCTAGACGCCGCATGCGGACGTCTCTTCTTTCTGTTTTTTTTTTATAACCAAATCAATTCTGAAATTAAAAAACAAAGAGTCTAGTAAATATTTAAAGGTATACAAAATATAATATTTGACAATTTTTTTAAATATTATGTACTTATGCAGTAGATCTACTACAACTACAAAGACAATTTCTTTGGTCCCAAATATTTCCTTAAAATTTATCAAAATAACGTAAAGATCACTCTTGAATTTTTCAAATGAATACAATTTCTAATTACCTACATTATTAACTTAACCTACTTTTTTTTTTAATTTAAATCGGGAATTCCGGAAAATTTATTTCTAGTTTCTGGAAAATTAAATTGAGGAAATTAGAGGAAATATTTATTCCATAATAAAAAAATATAAAATAATTTATTTAAATGATTTCCGTGGTAGAACTTACGTAATCAAATTATTTAAATATATTCGAATATATTCGACCATAAAATATGTTAATTTTTCGTTTATGATTACCCTTTAATATATATATTTATAGGTGTATAATGAATCAAATTATCATATAGGTAGGTACCTTATGTTTTATTAAAACTGAAAATTCAAAATGTTTTAATCAACCAAGACTTTAATCACTATTATTTAAGGGCTTGAATTGTGAATTATAGAGACCGAACCAAAAATAGGTAAATTTTTTTTTGATTTAGTTTAGTTGTATGTTGTAATACTAAATTGTAAATTATTTTTATATAACATAAAATTCAAGTACTTATATGTTATTTTAAATTAATATTTTCAAAACGTGATAACAGAACCGTATTTATAGCTATCGCGGTTTTAAAACCACTGTTTTTTTTTGAAACGTGAATTGAATAAAACAAATATTTAAATAATTATGTAAAACATTATTTTTTTAAAAATACATATATAGAGATACTATTATTTTCATATGTCAAATTCTTTAATCAAAAAAAAATTTTGTTATCACTAAAATAAATTTTAAAAATTTTAAAAACAATTTTTAAACATACATTATATAATGTTGTGTTTGTAATGTTATTAACTTGTAAATAAATATATATATGTACTTCGAAACGATCCATGATTCAAGAATAATATTTAAAAAATTTACTTTAATCCAATGACGTCAAAAATTTACTCAAATGAGAATAAATGAAGATGATTTAGTTGTCCTTGTCAACTTTTATATTCTTTTGTATTAAAAAAAAACATGTTTATTAAAATTTTGCCCACTATAATTTCCATTTTTTTGTGTTTTTTTTTTTTCTAAAACTAAATAAATTTTGACCCACCCTAAAAATTGTTTCAAAAGTTTTATTTTGCCAACTTCACCAAAGCGCTAGCACTTTCGATTTACTTGCCCATATTAAGTTTTAATCTTGTAGCCTTATTAGATCCACAGTAATTGTATTGAGAATCTGTATGATAGCTTCCCGAAAATGTGATTCAAATATTTCAAAGCACGTATTTTGATTTGAACGTTCTAGTGTATAATATTATATATAAGTATACAAAGATATGTATTCTGATTCCAGCAGTCTCTTACTCTTGAGAAATCTCAAGATATATTTCCATATTACTAATCAGGTTTAATACCTTCAAATATTGTTTGTTTTGGAGATATTCAAATTGGTGTAGCAGCTACTCGAAGCCTTAGTTCGATTTAAACAAAAAAAAAAACAATATAGGCATTCCAAAAATTAACTGGAAAAAAATATGTGTGATATGTGTTATCTTTAAGCTCTGACCTTTACGTATGCTCACGGACGAACTGAAGAACGGAGGCACATATTTAAGTCGATTTTCTTTTCGTCACTGATTCGATCCATACACTTGAGTTCAAATCCCTCATGTCTAGAGTGATGCATTGCAAACGGAGGCGTAATTTTAATATACATGTGATCTTTTGTTTCCACTAGAATGAAATATAAATTTCTTTATTACACACAATATTATGTGAAAATCTGTGATTCATTTTTTGAGTTGCATAATTTTTGTATGAATCACGCATTCAATGGCGTCTGATACATGATTTTAATAAGTTCAAAAGTAAAAAATATAAATTAGTTATGAATGAAATAATAAAAAATATATAAATTTCTTAAAAAATAATACGTAACTACTTAATCTAAATTACCTACTTACTTATTTAACTAAAAAAATACATGTATGTTGCTTTACATTATTTTGCTTTAATTTTTCGATATACGAAGGAAAAATCCAATGATTATTAAAACTTGTATTGATTTATTAAAAACCTTAACTAACTATTTTAAGTAACTTTTTATGTATCAGTGTATATTTTTGGAGAATTTAAACATGAACAAATTGTTTTATTATTTCCGGCGTCTACAATACTACATTGAAGTAAAAATATAAATTTTTTTATTATTTTAACGAAAAGAAAAGGATTGGAAAGTGTAAAATTGTACAAAAACAAATGGCTAAATTAATTTATGAAAGCTCTGTTGGAACTTCAATTATAGTATAAAATCAAATTTTTGTTATGGCTTTAAAACTTAATTTTATTTTGAACAATTCAGCCGCAGTAGGCAAATACTTTATTATTATAAGTTCTAACTTAACCAATGCACTTATTATTTTTAAAACAGGGACTTATGAGAACTCTAGACTAGTTTTTGTCATATTTTATATAAAGTACTTGCATTAGATTCAAATTTATTTGGAGTTATTTAGGTAGTTTAACACTAGAATTTTCTACTGAGAAGCCAATGATATTGAATGAACTGCACAATAAACTTCTTTTAAACTTATTTAATTTATTTTTATTTAATTGAAGCTTTACACAAGCAAGTTACAATACTCACCTAATATTATATTCAATTATATAAATTATCTTGCTAAAATAAAATTGTTGTTCAGCACTTGATTTAAGAAAAGATTTAAAGGAGAACCGGAGATTTTTCTGATCAAGATTAAGTCTAACTTACGATTTTAACTATTTATACATTAAATATTGTATATAGGTAGGTATACTGATATTGTATCATTTATGAATAATTAATCATAAGACAATCAAAAGTTCGACCTAATTTATTTTAATGCTTTAAAACTCTTGCAAAACAACATGATTCCATTTCATTTGAATTGCACTTGAAAATTAACATATAAAAATTTAACAAAATAAAACTTTACTTCCTGTTTTGTGTGTTTTATAACTATGCAATGTGCGGTACTATAAAGAATATTTGTTTCACGTAAAATTGTAGGTAAAAAAATTAACACAGATCGGGAAAATCCCCTTAACGGTTTTACTAAGCATTTAAAATTTCGCTTACATACAAGTTTTGCGGTTAAAAAATAAAATATTCAGTCAATCAAATACTGTTCAACCACATAAAACTCAATTCTAGTGTATGTATTTTGAATTACAAAATCCAAGCGCCTACAATTTTTCTTAGATAATAAAAGGATTCTATCAAAAATTTTGACATTTAGTGCAAAAGTGCGTATATATTAGAGGTGCGATATATGGTATTAAAGCTGCGATAAGTGACAAGAGCATCGATATGGGCATCGATAAAAGCATAGCTACTTTTACTTTTCGAAAATGTCAAAAACAAGACGATTATCAAAGTCACAAACCATAAACTTTTTTAATACGTCAATTATTGACGAAAAGTGTTTAAACCCAAAATGTTGTGAAGACGACGCAGTTCTGTAATTATTTTATTTCTACTGTATAATAGCCTATCTACAATGACGCTCTCGTTTCGCTCTCATTACGTTGTCAACAACGGAGTGTCTACAATGCAATGTACATGACAGTGTTTTTTGACATTGTTTTGTTTACAAATTTCTTGAATTAAAAAAAAAATATTCAATAGTTTAAAGTTTATTGTATAGGTTTTTTGAATAACAGTTTGATATTATTTAACCCAAGATAGAAAAAAAAAATAATAATTTTCCAAATTTTTTATTCTGATATATTTTTATATTTTTCAATAAAAAATATTTTTCAAAGTTCAATTATTTGACATTTGAATACATAGAGAAAGCGAAAAAGTTAAAATTAAACAACTTTTTAAAGGACTGCGTAATGACTGTGACATGGCTGCGTCTAGTCTATTGTAGGAACTTTCGTATAATTCAATACATTTAACTTAGTTTGACAGATAGCTACGTGTAGGAAGCGAAACGAGAGCGTTCATTAGGCTGTAAGGTAGGCTTAGGCTATAAGTAATAATAAATTTATTACAAATCAAATGCAAAAGTCATCAACAGATGATTGTCAAATTTGTCGTTTTAGAAAAGTACTTTTCGCTAATAAATTAAGCGTCTTACAGTAAATATATTTTCGTTAAGAACGGATATAAAATGTGCAAAGAATTTATTAAACAAATATTTTTTCCCAGATTTTAGAATCTAAATAGATCGCATGCGTATATATATATATATTTAATTCATTAATCTAAATTTTATTAAGATCAAGGTGAATAATTGTTAATTAAAAAAAAACAAAAACTTTAAAAATTTTTTAATTAAAATGAAAGAAAATTCTAACTATTATTTTTTTTAATTCTTTAGATTTTTTCTAATTTTTTAACTTTCGTAAAATATAAAATTGAGCTTTTACTGATTACTTGTTTATTTATTTTTATTTTGATTTTATATTTTCTGGTTTCTTACTAGTGTAACTGAACTTATGGCCTTCAATAATTTTTTTTTTTTTTTTTTTTTTGAGAACAATAAGAACAAAAAAAAACAAAAAAAAAAGCCCAAAATAAAAAAAACAAATTTTACCTATCGATTTGTGAAAAAAAAAAAATTTATACAAATATAGAAAAAATAAAATTTGTATATTATTGTGTTAAATTTAAAAATGTATGCGTGTATGACTGTATGATAATGAAATAATTTTTTTTCCTTCCTGTAAATTAAATTTATGATGAATTGTCATTTTTAGTCGTCGCGTCGTTTTAAACGTCGTGGTTGTGTTGTTGTCGTCGCCATTGTTTTGTCATTCATTATGTATGTTGCCGTTTACAAATTTCTTTTTATAGGTTATTCCTATTAATTTTTTAATCAGTTTTATAAGTAAATCTATTTAATAAATTGACTTAAAATAATAAAGGAATTGTTTTCACCAATTTTAAATCCTGTTTATGCCAAATGTTAACTCATTGTCTATATTTTATTTAAATATTACATAATCAATAAAATATCATTCATAAATTCGAAATATGTATTACTTTGTTTCACTTTGTAAATTTAATTTCCATTCAAATAAAACGTATTGTTTTAAACAGTTGAATTATTTTGTGATAAATTAGGACATCCTCACCATTTTTAGAATTTTTTCAAGAATAACAATATTATCTCAATGAAATTTCCTTACTGAATTTTTTAGTAATTTATAGATAGCTTATATATTATATATATTAAAGTTTTTTAAGGAAATTAATATTTTCATTTATATATGAAAATATTATGATATTATGATGCGTTAATGGACTTTTAGTCTAAAACTACATTTTATATGATTTTTTTTTTAAATTATATTTAAAAAAAATTTTTCCTTAAAGTTTACTGTGCGTTAACATGCTGTCGCGGTCTAATATAAACCCCTACTGTCTTGTACTACTTATCTGTTTTACAGATAAAAACAGTCTCCAGCTCTATCAAATTTTAATCGGGGTGTACGTACTGTCGCTATCTAATGTAAACCTAAACTGTCTTACACTGACTGAGTTAAAGCTGAACTATACCTAACTTAAAAAGTCCAATATACATTCAGAATTTTTAATAAGGAAGCTGTTTCAAGATTAGTTTCAATATCAAAGGCTCTTCTCTATAAATATAATATAAACAAATGCAAAATATAAACAAATAATTTAATTGGATAATATAGCTCACAGATATAAAATACCATATAACTCAAATAAAAAATATTACAATATAAACAAAAATAAAATTGTATCTATTGAAAATCTAAGGCGTTTCTACATGTTATAAGGTCTAATACATCTCATGATTAAATTGTATGTAAAACTCATTTTTCATTGATCCAATTTCGTTCTCAGACAATAAATTGACATTTAAAACTAGCGATAATGACAGCATTTAAACGCAAGGCTTATATATAGCTGAAAACCATCAGGACTGTATACACATTGTCAAAGTTTCAAAACATTTTTCAAATTTAACACACTTTAATAACAATTCTTAAGCACAGAATTAAATTATTTATATAATCTGTGTTAAAATGTAGAATATTCTCAAACTTTAATGTAAAAATGGTTTATATTTTTCAAATTCGTCAAATTTTTTTTTTTTATTACTCTAATGCTAATTTTATAATACAATTTTATAACTCAATAAGTTATCAAATAAAATGAAATAAATAGATTATCTTTGAACAAGACGTAACCTACACTCGAAATTTTAGCGAATTTATGAAAGAATAATTTTAGAATATTTTAGAAATTTAATAAAATTTGAAATTTTAAATTGTGGTTTCAGTTATAAATAATTTCAATTTGCTTTTACATTTATCACACATTCCATTTGTTTTACAATTAAAACAGTATTACATTAAATTTTAATTTTTAAAATGCATTTTAAGTACAGTGTACATTTTGCATTGATTTTATTAAAAATACATTGTACTTGAAATATTTTATGCAACTAATCAATTTTGTTTCATTTCAATGTTTTGTACATATTTCCTTACATATAACATTCTTTCCTATATTTCAATTTCTTATTTTAAGTTTTTATAATATTATTGTAAAATTTCTTTTTAATTTATTATTATATTTTTAAAACAAATTATACATAAATAGTAATTATTAAATAATATTTAATTTTTATGGTGTGCTAAATTTTTTTTTCCTAATTTTTGTATGTATATATATATTTTTTCATGTAATAACTTTATATAATATATATAAAATGGGAAATTGTATATTTTATTTTTATTTAAAATTTTGTTTAAAATTTTTTATTTATCTAATTTTTTAATTTTTTTTTTTTAATAATTTCAGGTTGACCTAGAACCAGAACTTAGCATAAACAAACACACAGAGTAAGTATAAATATATACATATATAAGTATTCATAATATTATTATTTTTATTATATTCTTCAACTATTAAAAAACTTAGAGAATTGTATTTGTATTGTTATCAAATGCGAAACTAATATATATTACTATGCTACTTAATAAATACTTATACTTAAATTCTCCATATATATATATATACATATATATATATATATATACATATATATATATATATATATATATATATATACATATATATATATATAATAAAATAAACTTAAAATCTAATTCCTACATATGTTCTTTTATTTCATTACCAAATAAAAGTGTGTGTTTAGATTGTTAGAAATGTAAGTTTTTATTTAATATGATTATATTTTTAGGTAAGAGTAAAAATAAAATTATAATATTAGCGTATTATTTTTTTTATTGTTTAAGATTATTTTGAAAAGTGATACCTATTTAAGTACATATAAGTATTATGAAATTTATATACCTAGGTAAAGGTACAAAATTTTTTAATTGTTTATAAATATTATTTATGGCGATACAGTTTGAAAAGTTTTTTAATAAATTATGTTTTACAGGTTGTAGTTATTCAAAAATTGAAACTAGAAAAATTGATCAAATTTATTTTAAAAATCTTTGGCTTTTATTTATTAAAATTATTTAATTTATTAATTCTTTAAACTGACCTGTTAAGCTTTTTTTGTAAATCTATTAAAAATGCACCTGATACTAACCGTTTAATTTGTAAAATTTCATTAGGTTTTTTTCTTCCAAAAAACTTTGAATAATTTTTTGCGTGCCAAAATATAGCACTAAATCTGTCAAACAGCACTTTATTTTCTGTCAAATTTTGTATATTTTCATTTTGAAACACTAACAGTAAAATATGTATAGCAATATATGTAAAAAGGAAACTTCCGGAACTTATAAACAAGAAGGCAGACCGACGTGATTATGAAAAATCTAGTCCTCCCCCAATACCGTTCCAGAAACTAAACAAAAAGAAAAAAAATTCTTAAAATAAAAAATGTTCAGTGCGATCAATAGCTTCAGATTCTAGAATATGGTATCTTCGGTAATATGCTAGTGTCAGTTTCAAATCAGTTTCAAAATTGTATAAGGTATTTAAATCTTAAACTAAAAATGATTTAATATTTCAAGCTTGAAACGGTTTTTTTAATTGTATTTTAAGTTTAAATATATATCCTTAATTCAATACTATAACTATAACCAAGTTTGATCGAATTTGATAAGCTGTCAAACTTTTGTAGAACTATATAAAATACTTTTTTAAGGGAAAATAAATTAAAAAAGTCAAATTTTTGTTTTAAATTTCAGTACTTATTTAAAAAAATTTCAAATTTAAGTATATCCTTACTTAAAATATTTAAAATAAAGTTAGATTCAAGTTGGAATATTAGTTAGTATTGGGGCACCTTCAGAATAGTAGTTTCTAAATATGTTATATGTAAACTATTCAATAAATATGACCTAATTTTAAATTGTACACTTGTTAGATTGTTAGAACTAGAACAATAGCTAAATTTCTATCTCAATTTTAATGACAAGTACATTCTTTGCAAAATAATGTCCATATTATTAATTTTTAAAACTTTAACTGGTTTACGATTTGTTTTAAATTATTTCTTTATATAAATTAGTTAATTTTGTTATATATTTAATTGAATTTTATGTTTTTGTTTTTTTTATTAAATGTTTGGATGTTTGAAGAAGGATAAAATATCAATATTTAATACAATTTATTTTATTTACATAAATTTTCTTTAATATATTGTATTCAAGTTTTTCATTGAATCATTCTTATGAAATATAAATACAATTATGATTCTAAATCAATTATGATTGAAATACATACTATATTTTAATAATTCAAACTATATTAAATTTAAATTTTATATATGAAATCTCTCATTACATTACTTATAATTCTGTCTTGAAAAGAAAAATTAGTATTATAATTAATCAATTAAAAAACAAACTTCTAGATTAATTTATAAATAAAACGAAAATGTTTTAAGTTAAAACAAAAAAAAAAAACAATAATTTGCACACTTAAAATTTAATTTCTTTTATTTAACATAAATGTTTGCGAATTCTTGCTGATTTCTAATTATTTTTTTTTTTCTATTTATTCGATAATGTGTAAAGTGTTTATACTTTATGTTAAAAAATTTTATATTTAACAACAATTTAAAAAATTATTTAAGCGCCTACTTTTAGTTATTTCCTTTCGCTTTTTTGTTTTATTAAAGCGTGTTAAATATACAATTGAAAAAATTGTATACTTACTAATTTATCTAGAATTGTACCCAATTGTAATTTATTTTGTTTTTAATTAATAACATGACGTAATTCAGGTATTTTGTGCAATAATATATTATACATTAAAAAAAAAAAATTGGTAGTTTGCGCCTAAATATAGGCTTTTAAAATAAAATTAAAATTTATTCAATGTAGTTAATATTGTTTCGATATTCTTGTATTGTTTGATGTAAAAAAAATATCTAATAAAAAAATATAGTGTATATTAAAATAAAGAAGTTCAAATGTCAAATAGACAAAGGATTAATATTATCAGGCAATATTTACTATTGTCTGGCACTACAAATAAAAAAATAAATATCAAAAGTAACAAGCAAACTACAATTTCTGAATTTTGGAAATTGAAATCATTGATTTTTTATTGAATTTAATAAGACTTATTTTCAGTTTGGGAAAATTTTGAGTTTCTAATTCAAGAATTTGAAACGGCCAGTTTTAATTATTAATTTTAATTTTTGCCTTTATAAAATAATATTACTTAATCTTAAAATGGTAAAGGTGACGTCTTGTTGGTGTTTCCGTTGTTTGAATTTATTAACTTGATTTGACGAATGTTCTTACATTATAACCTTGTAGTCTATAGGTTTTTATTTTATATACATTGTTGATCAGTTAATTTGACATATTTTTATATTTCTATTGTTTCATTTACAACATTATAAACTTATAAGATAATTAATTTCATTACTTTCAAATCAATAATATAAAAAGAAATATTTAAAAATAATGTCAGAAGACGAATCTCGCTGCTGTGCAATTGAAAAAATTTGACAGTTCGTGTAAAATTACAGTTTATACTGATTTTTAATTCCACAATAGTGCGATCGCAAAAAAAAAAAAAAATAACATTTTCAGTAGTATATGAACGATGCACAGTTTTCAGATATATAAAGTTTTTGTTTTTTGACATTTTTCACTAAAATCTTGGAAAGCTTGGTAATTAAATCAAAAGTTTTGAAAAAGTTTAAATTCGATTCTATAATTTTAAAATATTGAATTGTAGTTTAAAAAAAAAAGTCACAATGCAGTAAATATATAAAACACAAATACACACACATATAACATATAGAAATATGTAGATTTTCGATTTAAACCACAACAAAAACTCAAATTAATAATTTCATATTTTTATGATTTGGACATGAAATGATTTGGTAGCAAAATTAATCATATACATATTATGTATAAAAAGAAAAGTTCCATCACTAAAATTTAAAAATTTCATATGTACAATTTATTTTAATGTGTGTGTTTGACATTTTCGCACACATTTTTATGTTTTTTTTTTTTTTTTATATTATTTAATATTTTTTAATAATAATAGAACAGAATAGAATAAAAATACAATATGGAATTCGTTATTAGATAGAATTTATACATATTAGAATTTTTTAAGGGCGCTGACTACTACTACTATTGGATCCTTATTAGATAACAAAATGTGTAAAAATATTATGTAAAAATTTTTTTTTAAATATACTAGTATAATAAAAACTAAAAACTATTAAAGAATGGTAGTAATGTTGTATTAGAAAAATAAAAACGACTATGAAAAAAATTTCTTTATTTGTTTTTTTTTTTTTATTTTTATGTGCTAATGTAGTTGTGTTTAGCTCAAGGTCAGGTCATTTAACTCATCGCGGAAAAAAAAAAACCAAATCGCCAGAAAGAAGACTATTTTTTTTTTTTTAATATTATTTATTTTAAGTTTTTTTTTTTTCTTATTATAATTATTTTATTAATTTATTTAAAATTTGTTATTCATTTTATGTTTATATACATACCAATACACATTAAAGTTATATATTTATATATTTATATATATGTTTGCTAATTTTTCTAATGATGTTAGAAATATATTTATAAACAAATAAAATATTCAGGTATTTTAGTATATATATATATATAGAAAGATACCTATTTCTTAAATAATTTTTATAAAATCAACAGATTTTTGATTATATTTTTTTTTTTTATATTCACTGAAATATTAACAATAAAATAAAATAAATATTTATTAAAAAATAAAAATAAGAAAAAAATAAGTAGGTAATATAAAACAAAATACAAATTGGAATGATAGAATATAATAGATTAATATATGTAGTATAAAATGTATTGGTGTCAGATTATAAATACTTATTCTAAGTTAATTTTAACTACCTTATCAATTTTTTAAGTAAAATTTTAAAAATTAACGGTAAAATTTAAAACAAATAGTCTTAAGATAATATATTATATATAGGTAGGGGTATACCTTACATTTAGTAAACTAAATAAACCTCTCTTATGTTATGTATAAAGTACTGGTTCAAAGGAAAATTCCAGTATTTGGAAAAAAACATTTAGAGATGGAAATTTACATCAAATAGGAATTAAGATGCTACAAGTGAGATTTAAGAAAATTAAAATTAACTCACTCAACTGAGAATCAAAATCATATCGAAATTAGAACTTACATCAAATCTAAAATTTCCATTAGCGTTTAGCTTTTATTGATTTAAGCGGGTTTTTAGCGTTTCTAAATTCGGATGACTTTTAGAGTTAACTACAAAATCAAGGTTTTATTAATTTGTTTAACGTAAAATTTGCTCCAGTTACATATTTCAAATTCTTTGATTATTTTAAATGCTATTTTTTTTTTTTTGAATTAGATTAAAATTAAGGGCTATCCATTTTTCCAAAGTTCTGAATTAGAAGAGATGTTAGAGTTGAATTCAACATTAGGATTATTCGCCTTTTGGATAACTCTTTCATGGATTTTATTTGATTGATTTTTATTAACAAAACTTCATTTAAAAGTATTGTACAAAGCCTTTTAAATTTTTAAAGAGCCCTCCTAAATTTTGAAGTTTGTCGAATATTTTTTCAAAAAATACGGTTTTTCTTAATTCAAATTCCTATAATCTCCAATAGGGGTTGATTTTTTTGCAATTAATATTGATTGCAGTATTAGAATCTATAACTAAACTGTTACCTTACGATATTTAAAAATTTGCATTTTATACTAATCGATTTTGCAAATAATATTCGATTAATGAATTCCAAAAGCATTATTTTCTTATATTTGTTCTTTTCTTATGTAAAAGTTAATTTTTTAAAAACTTTTTTAATTAGTTTAAAAAATCTGGTCGATCAAATTTTAAATTTAACAATGATGTTAATTCTATAAAAATATTGTTTTTTTTTTTTTCATATGTTTCACCTAAAACATATAAACCAGCATTTTAATAACTATAATTTAGTTTTTTTTTTTTTCTTCAAAATTTAAAACTTGTTTTAAAAAAAAATTTACAGTAATTAAAGCTTTCCATTTATTTTTTTGTTTTTATAATGGAATTTAAATATTTTTTTTTTTAATATTAGATAATAAGAAATATAGAATATTATAAATTATCACATTTTAATTGACGTCTAGAACATTCATTTAATTAAAATATTTAAAAAAACCAAACTTGTATTAATTTCTACATAATTAAAATAATTTTTTAGTTAAGATTTAGGTGAAATTTTTCGAAACTATAATTAAAAATGAAAAATTTTTAAAAGATTTTTTAAAACGTTTTTCACGAACGTTTCTATAAAATCGTTTTACAAGTAAACTTTTTTTTAATTAATTAATTTTTTTATTTATTGAATAATTATTTTTTAATAAATTTAATAATTGATTTATTTTTTTCTTTTTTTTTTAGACAAGATGGCTCTGAAACAATACAACTTTCAGAAGAAAATGTAAATCCAGGCAAAATAAAATTAGGTCCTCAAGATTTTGAATTAAAAAAAGTTTTAGGTCGTGGTGGATATGGAAAAGTTTTTCAGGTAAGTTTTGTTAACAAAAATCATTCAAGTAAAAATAAATATTAATAAATAAAATTCCCATAAGATATTTATTTATACTATTAATTTATTTTAGATTTAATCTAAAACAATTTTCATTTCTTAAACTATAATTATGAACATTCGATACTTTTGATACCAAACGCTCACTTAAATAATTTGGATATGTACCCATTTTCATCTTGTTGATTATTCCTAACACATTCATTAAATTTTCTTTGATTGACACTTTCAGAGTCATTTTAAAGTATTTAACATAAAATCACTTGATGTGAATCTATTTGATTTGAGAATTATTTTCATAGCCCTATTATGTAGCCTTTGCAGTCTAATTTTATTAGTATTACTCATCAGAAATAAAATGGTTGAGCAATATTCGATTTAATAATTGCATTGTAAATTGTTATTGCACTTGTAAAACTTAAATTCTTATCTACTTTTTCAATTATTTAATTTTCTATTTTAATATTGTCAATTGAGTTTCCATTAATAAACAAACATTGGGTTTTCTCAATATTTAAACTAAGTTTTTTCATTCTAAACCACACACTTAAACTACCTAAATCATTATTAATGCTTTGTATACATTCTTCCACGGTATCCGCAACTGAATATAGCAAAGCATCATCTGGGAATAAAACAATATTTGATAATACCACGCGTTCTAAATCATTAACATATATTAAAAATAGTAATATACCAAGAATAGAACCTTGTGTCACACCTAATAACACAGCAACAGCATCTGATAAAGTATCATTAAATTTAGTTCTTTGCTTCCTGTTAAATATAGATAAGAACAAAATGATTCCAATTCTACTTCCCTTATATCGTATGTTCCAATTTTTTTAATAACAAATTTCTGTCAACCGTTTCGAATGTTCTTCTCAAGTCCAAGAATACAACCAGTGTGACCTTGTTATCATGCGCCGATATTTTCCAATTTGTAATTATCAAGTTTAACAGAGATACACAGTTATGATCTTTTCTGAATCTTGATTGATATTGGGCTATGAAATTATATTTTTCCATATAATCCAGCTGGTCGTAGAATATTTTCTCAAGAATTTTATCATTCAATATAATTATATTAACCGGTCTAAATTTTGTAGCCTTGTTATTATCTTTCTTTTTTTCAATGAGTATCACATCCCGTTCTGCAATAAGATGTTTGCAATTGAAGTTGTTATCAATAAAATCTAGGTTATTCAGTATAATTTGTTTATTTATGAAGTTATAGCTCATTGGTAAAGTGGCGGCTTTTCAATCGAAAAATCTCGGGTTTAAACCCTGGTCGGATCATATCTAATATAAAAAATATTGTGTATATTAAAATAACTTAATAAGAAGTCCAAATGTCAAATAGGCAAAGGATTATTATTATCAGGCAATATTTACTATTATCTGGTACTACAAATAAATAAATAGAACATAGAACTTCAAAATTAAGTTGAAGCTAACAACAGGATTATTAGTGAATCTGACTTAAATCTAAAAAAAACTTTAAAAATAATAATTAGTTGTAGGCAGCAAAAACTATCTTAAGTATAAAACTTATTTTTTCTTAATTATTAATATAAATAATAAGTAAAACTTATTTGTATATAAATTCTATCAACAAATAAAACTTTTGCAAACTAACTTGTTCAATATTTGTATTTATTTTTTTTTATTCATAAATTTAAAATTGCATGCAATCGAAATTGCGCATTAAATATAAATTTCTACTTTTTATACCCGTATGACCATATAGTCAAAGGGTATAATAAATTTGCCATTACGTTTGTGACGCAGAGAAGGAGGGGGGGTAGATATAGACTCAAGTGTATGGATCGGATCAGAATCGAAAAATAAATCGATTTAGCTATGTATGTCCGTCCGTCCGTCCGTCCGTCCGTCTGTCCGTCCGTCTGTCCGTCCGTCTGTCCGTCCGTCTGTCCGTCCGCACGATAACTCAAAAACTAAAGGAGCTAGGATCTTGAAATTTTCGCAAATTCGTTTTTTTGCAATAGCCGTCATCGCTATTTAAATCCAGCCATTTTAGTCCATGGGTTCGGGTAGCTGCCATACAACTTCTTTTTTTATATGAGCATTACTCTGTACCAATTACAGCTGCGTGTCTGAAATTTTGGCAAAAGTAGTTTAGTTTTATGGCCAAAGTTTCTGCAAAATTTGGTTGGTCTAGTGGAGTGGGTTCGAGTAGCTGCCATACAACTTCTTATTTTATATGAGCATTACTCTCCACCTAATGAAGCTGGGTGTCTGAATTTTTGCCAACAATTGTTTAGTGTAATGGCCAAAGTTTCTGCAAAATTTGGTTGGTCTGCTGCAGAGGGTTCGAGTAGCTACCATACAACTCCTTATTTTATATGAGCATTACTCTCCACCCAATGAAGCTGGGTGTCTGAATTTTTGCCAAAAATTGTTTAGTGTAATGGCCAAAGTTTCTGCAAAATTTGGTTGGTCTACGACAGAGGGTTCGAGTAGTTGCCATACAACTCTTTATTTTATATGAGTATTCCACTACACTTAATAAAGCCAGAAGTAATTAACCGGATGATATAATGTATATGTTACGGTCATACGGGTATCCCAGAGTTGACACAGTCTACTCTACTACACTCTTCCTCGTTTTAGAATAATTTTAAATGCTTTAAAAAATAAAAATTATAATCATATACTACTTAAGTATATATATGTACTATATAAACAAAAATCACATTTTTATTTTCTAACTAAATTAAAATGATAAGTGATGATAACCTATCAAAAAGTTATGATAGTAAAAAAAAAAAAATTTCAACAAAGTGAATCCAAATAAAAAATAAAAAAATGGGGAAAAAAATGTTCCTGATAATGGTAATGAAATATTTTTTCTATTGGTGTTATTAAGATATTTTGATCTAATTAAAAAAAAAAACTTATTAAATTTATTCAATACATACTTAAAAGAGTATATTAATAGTTATTAACACATTGTTAACACACATAAATATTATACATTTTAATGAAAACAAGGAAGAGTGTAGTAGAGTAGACTGTGTCAACTCTGGGATACCCGCATGACCGTAATATATACATTATATCATCCGGTTAATTACTTTTGGCATAATTTCAAACATTCAGCTTTATTAGATGTACAGTAATGCTCATATAAAAGAAGAAGTTGTATGGCAGCTACTCGAACCCTCGGGGTTAGACCAACCAAATTTTGCAGTAACTTTGGCCATTATACTAAACTATTTTTGGCAAAATTTCAGTTACGCAGCTTCCATAGGTATAGAGTAATGTTCAAATAAAATTAGAAGTTGTATGGCAGGTACTCGAACCCGTGGACCAAAATGGCTGGATTTAAATAGCGATTCCGTTAATTGCATAAAAACGAATTTGTGAAAATTGCATAATCCTAGCTCCTTTAGTTTTTGAGTTATCGTGCGGACGGACGGACGGAAGGACGGACGGACATACATAGATTTATTTTTCGATTCTGATCCGATCCATACACTTGAATCTATATCTACCCCACCTCCTTCTCTGCGTCACAAACGTAATGGCAAATTTATTATACCCTTTGACTATATAGTCATACATAGTCATTTTTTTTTTTAGATTTTTATTACAAAATGCTAAGTATGTAAGAGTCCTAAGTATGTATTAGATCGATTAACTAATCTAAAAGTGCTAATAGAGTGATTGCATTTTGTTTAATTTACAAATTTAGATTGATTTAAAAAAAAAAAAAATTCTGATAATATATAGTAAATATTAATTCTGATAATTCAAATGATAAAATAAATATATTTAGTAACAAGTATTTGGTAAAATTTATATACAATTAATAAGTTTAAAGCTTTAGAAAGGTAAATGTATTAAATTTAATTTATAAACTCTTTATGAGGTTAGGAAACACTTCCTGGTTTACAAATACTTAAAATATGATTATGTTCGAATGTTTTGTAGATTGTCTTGAATAAATTCTTTTTATAGATTTTTCGATCTCCTATTATACATACCAAATGTACTATGTGTTATATACTATAATTTATAATACCTGATATATATTCTCGATTTTAATACATAAACAAGGTATTTCTCTATTAAGTCCGCTGCTATACACCACTGCATATACATAGGTTAGGTACATATTCTTAATGAATAGCAGGTAAATGTTTTAAATAATTTAACTGGAGAATCTTCATTTTTCCAAGATATCAGACCTTAAATAAAATATTAAAATATATGCTTTTCATAATATTAATCAAATCAGTTTTTTTTTTAAATTTTACATAATACTCGTATGTAAGAAATATAAGAAATTCGCATAAATAACAATGTAAGAAATTCGCATCGCATCTATCAAATTCGCTTCGCAAACATTTGGTAATTTGAATTGCGACACACAAATCAAATGAAACTTAAGCACACATTTCAGTGCGAATTTCTAATTGAAATCATTTTCTATACGCTACGTAACTTTAATTTAGAAATAATTGCGATGCGATTTTCGTACATGGCTAGACACCCATAATTATTTATAATATCTTTTAACACAAAAAAAAATTTATTATATTTTATATTATTCAATAATTCGTTAAAATTCCATTAATCATATTCAACTACTATTTAGTATTTAAAAAAAAAAAAAAAAAAAAATTGACTACCTTCAACTACTCAATTAGTTAATGATTTCATAAAATTTGGTGTAATGATTTCATAAACTTTGAAAATTCAATTTTTTAAAAATTAATTTAAGATTATGAATCATTACAACATATTATATATTATACTATTAATTAATATCCTATATAATATGTTTTTATTCCAAAGATTTCCAGACAAAGGAACTTCGTTTAAAAAAAAAAAAACAATTATTGTTTGATATAATATTGCGTCAAATATTTTATTATTATTTACTTTAAATAATAATATTAAAAATATTTAGTTTTTATTTTTTTTTTTTTACGTTCATTCAAAATTTTAATATATAAATTGTTTTATATATATATACTAGTATATAGTATATTTATAATAATATCATATTTATTAATACGCGAATATAAAATCTATAGAACACGGTTAATTTTGTTCTTATTCTAAAATATTCTATGGCATATCGATAAATAGTTCCATATATATATATATATATAGATATATATATATAGAGTAAAGAAATTCTGCGTCTTAAATTATATACTTAAATTGTAAACAGTCATAATATACTTACGTATCACCTTTTGTCATTTTTAAGATTTAGTCACATGTACTTACATGGAAAAATTAAACATTAATGGCATTTTTTTGAAAAAAAATCATTAGAATCTTTTAAAAACCATAAAAGCTGCCAAACTTTTTTTTTTTCCTTATAGTTCTGTTTCCTGTATAAAATTTAAATGAAATTGTGTTTTTGATTTTGTTTTAATTTTCAATATCAAAGTTTTATTACTTATTATAGAATTAAACTTGGAATTGTATTTGGTTTTAAATTTAATCATAAATTGGCTGATATCATTGTAATTATGCAATATCTAATTAGTATAATCAAATAATGGACAAATAATAGAACTTTATAGATTATAACTTTAATTGCATTTAAAATTAATTTATATTATCATATTTATATTTTTATACATTTTTGTAAATATTTTTGTTTTCATTTTGTATAAGAATTTGTAAAATATGTGCAATATACAAATTCTGCAACCAATTTTTAAAATTTTATTTACAAGTAAGGGCCTTACCTAAATGACGACGTACGGCGTATATTTTCTGTCAAAATAATTTTAAATACATATAATTATATGGGAGCTCCCGAAATACGCGACGTACCATACGTCGTATTTTTAAAATTTAAAAATTGACAAAGCGTATACAATTTTGTTTTTTTTTTTGTTATGTTGTTATGGTGACGTTTTGTTGATATTTAGTAAATAAAACGTTTTTAAATTTAAATCTTCTAAAACTTCAATATCATCGAAATCCATTTTACAAAATTTAAAGAAAAAAAAAATTAAAAATAATATCAAAATTAAAAACGGTATTTTTTATATGAAATCAATATTCAAAATAGATTTTTTGACAAATTAAAAATGGTACGCGCGTATCGATTTCGGGATACATCGACGTATCGTCGTACGCTTTTGATTAGGTAAGGCCCTAAAGCGTATTAAATTAAAAAAAAAAATCTAATTTTTTAATAATACATTTATTAGAATATTATATAGAGTATTATGATCTATTTTATTTTATTATAGTTTCCTTTAAAATTTAAACATTACAGGACCTATTTGAAATTAAATTTCTTAAGTTAATTAAAAAAAATGCCTTTTACATTTCCTCACAAATTATTGGGATCACATTCAGCGTAAGCTTCGGATTGGAGCGTTTACATTAGGCATTTTTTTTTTTCAAAATGAGCACGCTCTGAACAGAGCATGTAACGAGTATGGTCAAATCACTCAGATTTAATAAAAAAACACATTTTTAAAAAACTGTCATTTTTATTTTAGTTACGTTTTGAATTGTCAAAAAATAAAATAAATTATTAAAATTAATTTAAAAATGGATAACTTAAGATGTTACAAGATAATCTTAAACAAACGTCAAAATGTCTTTTTATTTTATTTTGCTCAGCTGTACTCGAAATATTTTCACTGGGCAAGTAAGGCACTGTCTAAGTGCGCCCTAAAAAAAACAAGATATTTTTTTTTGACAGTTCATGCTTTGTTCAGATTTACAAATAAAAAAAACGCCTATTAAAAAACACTTCAGATTAAACTGTCATTTCCATATAACTTGACGTTTAATATCACAAGATAATGTAAAATTGGTTTTCTAAAACTGAAGTTTATTTCATTTCTATTAAAAATTCTTAAATTTCAATAAGTTTCATATTATTTTAAATTAATTTGTAATATAAAATGTCAGAATATGTAATTCTCAATGAATACGTAGCAGATTTTTTTAATTTCATGCTCTGCTCTCCACCCAAAAAAAACCATAATTCGTTGCAAAACTAAAATTAAAAGCGATTTTTGATAATTTCAGAAATACGGTTTTAATTTCAATTTCTTTAAATCGACATAAAGAAGTTCGATTAATAAATTCTTAATACAAAGTAGTCTTGAAACCATGAAGCTTTGATCAATCAAAATTCGATTTAATTTTTCATTTAAGGAATTTTTTAAAATCAAACTTTCTATAAATTATTATTCGTTGTAAATTGATTTTTGGATTATAGAAATATGTCTTCAACGTTGATATTTAATAAAATCATAATTTAAAATACAATAAAATCTACCGACAAAAAAAGTGAAATAATTTTTTTAATGATATTGTATTTAAACAGTTACCAAATGCTTAATTTATCAAATATGAATTGTTTCATTTCCTAGATCTATTAAATTTTAATTTTAATGAATATTTGATTTTGTTTTTTTATTGAAGCGACTTAATTTTATATTTTTTGATTAAAATTAATTTTATTTTTTTTTTTTAAATAATTTTATAAATCAATAAAATTAAAAAAAAAAAAAAAACCATAATTTATTCCAATCTAGAAAAAAAGTAGTCAAACCTCTTAGTTTTTTTTTAGTCTTTCTCTGTTCAAAATTACCTTATAATAATAATACCAAACAAGATGGAGCACATTTAATTATTAGCGTTTATAAAAACTAAATTTCATGTTGAAAATGGAAATTGCAATAGAAAAAGCTTTGTAGTTGTTCAGGACATCCTAATTTTATATTACACCTTTAAAGAAGTAAACATATCGGGAATTTAATGTCTTGGGCACAAATAGGCCATGACGCAACGCAACCATCGAAGTTGCAAAATGTCAAAAAAAAAACGCATGTAACTTTCCTGTAGTTAAAAGTTTTGGCCGTAACTTTCATTGCCTAGATTTGTATGTTTTTCCTTATGTTTAGCTGTTTAAGTATTATTTCTGCTTTACGTAGTCGTAAAATTGTATTTAGGACGTAAAGACTTGAAATAGTATGTCTCATTTCAAACTTCAAAATCAATGTCTTCGCAAGTAAAATTCAACCTTTTCAGTGTATGTGATTCGCTGGAAACAACATTTAATTATTAAATTTGAAATAAAAGTAGTATGCGCCTATCAAGTCTTAAATGCCCGTACGAACCCCCCACATTTTACCGAAAATACTATAACATATTGCTACTTTGATCAAAATACATCTGGGTTTTGTATTACAATAGTTTTTGGGTTTTGCATTGGAATATTATGCAAATCATCAGCTACCAGAAGCCTTGGTCTGATTTTAACCAAAAACAATAGGCAACCTACAAATTTCCTAAAAATTACTTTGTGTAAGTTTCAAAACTCTAGCTCCTTTAGTTTTTAGTATTTAAAACACCAGCTCCTTCTGATCGATAGTATCTTTGAGACTATATCTAGCTATCTAGATTGATGCGTTTCAAAAGGAGGAGTAATTTTAATATACTTGTTAACTTTTTTTTTTTTACTAGTATAAAAATAAGGATATCATATATCATACGAAAAGGTCACAGGAGTTCTGTCAAAAATAAAATTTAATCCAAAAACTTCTAATAAAACCGTCAAATGTCAAAATAAATTAAATGAAATTTTTGAATGTGAGACTGAAAACTCTCTTCTCATGGGTTATCAAAACCCATTAAATTTAACGATTTAAAAATTCCATTATAGTTATAAAAATATGGGATGTTTAATCGCATAAATTCGCATTACGAAATTGACTTGCGATGCTGAAAGTTAGGGTACCAAATTTTATTGTAGTTGGGCCATAAGCTTTTTTAAAAAAAATTTTGTACTTTTTTTTTTAGGCAAGTCGACTTGGTTTTCAATTACAACTTTGAATTCAATTTGGCTTGATTTGAGTATGTATTTATCAAAGCTGGAAATGGACTATATAAAATACTAAGATTTTTTTTTTTTTTTATTATTATTTACTAACAGAACATAATTGACGTGTTAAATACATAAAAAGTAATATATTTTTAACCTTGTTTTTTTGATTTAATTTTTCGTTTTATTTTTATTTTTTTACTAAAGTATTTGTCACAAGAATAGTGTATAGGTAGTTAGTACGTTAAAAAAAATCTTTACTAATTGTTATTATTATGTATATTTGAATGTTTGAAAAATAATATTCTATTTACTAAGTTAAATCATAGATTCAAAAATATGTGGTATGTTCAGACCGTAACTTAATTAATTTTAATTTAAGCCAAGATAATTAAGTTAGATTTTATTTAAGTTTTTTTTTGTTTTTATTTTGGGTTCTTATAATTATTTACCTTTTATGGTAAATTTTATGATATTGTCTATCTTTGTGAATAGTAACTATTTATTAATGCTTTGAGCAAAATGATCTAAGCCATGGCGTAGCAATCGAATTTGCAAAATGTCAAAAAACAAACGTGGATTTCATATTTTATAGTTAAAACTTAAACAGCTTTTAATGTCGTTGAAAACTTTGGGTGATATTGTGATTTACAACATAACCTAAAAATTGGTTTTCATTTACAATTTTTTTTTTGTAATCTATTTATCTGTCAAAATTACACAACCTATTTTTTAAGTTGAGTTGTGTTCGAATATAGTTGTCAATGACAATTATGACAATACGTTATTCAAAAATAAAAATAAAAGATAAGTTGTACTTAAATACTGTTAAGTTAAATAAATAATAATATTTGATTTAATAATTGTAAAAGAGAGTAAGTAATTAATAAAAAATTTGTCCTTGTCTAGTAAATGTTGTGATTCAAATGAAGAACTTACGGAGTACAGATATTCTGTACGTTTTTATTTTTAGTTAGACAAATAGTTTTATCAATAAAAAAATTTTTAAAATAATGGAAAAGTATATGTATATAAGAATATTTTAATTAAAAAAATTTTAATCTTGTTAAAAATATTTTTATTTTTTTATTTAGTATTTAGGTAAATAATTTATTCAAACATTAAAATTTGACACTTCAAAGCAGTTTTTATAATTAAAATTGCAACATGCCTATGGCAGCACTTTTATGATATACAAATTTGTTATTAACTTTCATTTGTATTGTTTTCCACATATTTAATTTCTGAACTTTTGTATTTTTACTTTGTTAGTAACACTCATTGTTACATCTTAAGGATTAAAAATATCCATAGCTTTCAAAAATTAAGTCTTCATTACAATTCAAATTCTTTTTTATGATTTAAAAATGAAAGTTAGAAATTATCTTATTTTTGACATTTTTATTCAATAGATACGGTAATGACGCAAACCATTAATTTTCAAATGACTATAACTTTGTTCTGAACATATCTGTAGTTTACTTAAGTAGTTTTTGACACTTGACTACGTAATCATATGAGATCAATTATAAATTGTAATTTATAAATAGTAATGCTTATATTAAGTTTTATAAGTTGTGTATGTATTATTTAAGAAGTTATCAGGTAAATGTTACTATTTTTTATGGTAATGTATTAGTTAAGAAAGTATGAATGTATTTACTATTTATATTATAAGTAATTTTTATATAGGAAATATACCAATGGACCTATTATATTTGGAAATACATAGGTATGTACAACTATTCATAATTGGAATTATCTTATATTCAAAGTTGAAAAATGTGTGGTTTTTTTAATTTTATACAGTATTATTATTTTCCTTAATATTACTACTATGTTTTTATAACAAATTAGAAAATAAACAAATTAATTTATAGTACATATATGCAATTTATTTATATTTAAGAGAATTTTTGTAGCTGTAAATGAAATTATTGAAAATGGGCAGATAAAATGATTTGGAACTAAAATTGCAATTTGAAAGATATTCTTTTTTTTTTATCTAGTTTAATAATAAAAATTATATTCATTTTAATATAAGTTTTAAAATTTGTATTATTAAATAGAAATTTTCCATAATTTGACGTCAATATAATAAAAATATATTTTAATCCACCCCACGTCGATTTGAAGCTAGAGATAAGTAAAAATTAATATCATAGCAAATTTGATATTTAGGAGCGCATCTGTGGTACAAAAACGTAAAATTTTGTATTTAAAATTTTAAGTAATTCTTGTATGTATTTCAAATTTTAAGATTCATTAATTTCCATAAAATTAATCATTGTAATCAGAGTAATATGTCTGTGAAATAAGTTCTTGGCAATGCAAAATCAAAATAAAAGTAATTTGAATTGAAGGTTAGATTGCATGAGGGTTTTATTTTCAATGACGAACTTAAAATGTAACTTCTGTTGTTTCAACAATTTTATTTCATTATGCAAAACAGTTTTTTAATTTTTTTAATTAAAGTTTTTTTTTGCAATGTACTTACGTCAATTTCTCTTTTTAATATTAACAAAGTCGCCTACAAATATGCTATTTAATTTTTTTTTTGTTATATTAATTTTTAACTTAATAGCAATAATGTATTGGGAATAACACTTTGTAATGCATTATATAAATGTACTATTAATTTCCACCTACATAGAAAACTTTTTTTTTACAATATTAAGTATGAAAACTATTTCAATTATCTATTACGTTTCAATTATCTATTACATTCATAATCTCACAATTTTTTTTTTTACATATTTTAAATCCTTACTACTGAGCATTCAGTTTTTAGATTAAAGTTACAAATTTTTATTTTTTTCAATCTTAAGTTTTCGAAAATTTAATATTTTATACAATGGCTCCAAAGTATATTTATTAATATGACTAGGTATGCAGGAATAATTTTTCTACGAATCAATTTATTGAAGGGATTAATCTATTAAATATAGTTAAGCCTTTTTAAAAATCATTGAATTTATACAACATGTTAGTGTGGTAACAAACAAAGGACACAAAACTAAAACTTTATCTGTTTATTTTACAAGTTTATGACTTTTTTATAATATTGCAATAAATTATGGCTATTTTTATATTCATAAGTTTAAAATAAGGATTAACATATGACATTTATTGATAAATTATGAATTTTCTCAGCATATTTAATTTGTATTATACCTTATTTATATAGGAATTTTATGATTATGTTTTAATTGTTTATCTAAGCGTCAAAATTTTAAGGTCATGTTATTTTACATATTAAAAAATAGAGTAATAAAATTAACACAACATAAATTCCCAGCATTTAACTAGTGAGTGCAAAATTTTTAGTAAAGCATTGATTTCATTTTAATAATATTTTAGTAAAGTAATAATATATTATAAAAAATTTTCAATAATTTTGTATTGTTACTGTGGGAAATTTAATTGTAAATACATTATGATAAAATTTATGACCAAATTTATTCTAAAGAATATAAGAATATTCTAATTCTAAGATAATTTTTTTTTAATAGGTAAGGAAAACCGCCGGAAGAGATGCAAATAAATACTTTGCAATGAAAGTCTTAAAGAAAGCATCAATAGTCACAAATCAAAAAGATACTGCACATACGAGAGCCGAAAGAAATATATTAGAAGCTGTTAAGGTATGTTTTAAAAATTTATGAATAATAAAATAACGAAGTACGCGTACTTTTTAAAATGAAATATGTTTAATAATAACAAAATTGTAATAATGGTTTTATTTTTTTATATTTCCAGCATCCATTTATTGTAGAATTAGTTTATGCCTTTCAAACTGGTGGAAAATTGTATTTAATTTTAGAATATTTGAGTGGCGGAGAACTTTTTATGCATTTAGAACGTGAAGGAATATTTTTAGAGGACACAACATGGTAAGATTTGCTTTTGTTTTCTTGTGTACATATTAAACATAATATAAATAAACAAAATTTTTTATTTTTAGTTTTTATCTAAGTGAAATCATTCTAGCATTAGAGCATTTGCACCTTTTAGGAATTATTTATCGAGATTTAAAGCCTGAAAATATATTATTGGACGCACAAGGACATGTAAAATTAACAGATTTTGGTCTATGTAAAGAACATATTCAAGAAGGCATTGTTACACATACATTTTGTGGCACTATAGAATACATGTAAATATATTGAACTTCAAAAGAATAAAATTATTTTAAAATAGAGCACCTTTAATATAAATTGGAAATTAATATTTGAATTTTCTTTAATTTTAGGGCTCCTGAAATTTTAACAAGAAGTGGTCATGGTAAAGCAGTAGATTGGTGGTCATTAGGAGCTTTAATGTTTGACATGTTAACTGGAGTGGTAATTTTTATTTTTGTTTAATATATTTTACAACTAATTTTAAATATTATTAAATTTTGATTGGGTTAAACTTTTTTTTATTGTAGCCCCCATTTACTGCTGAAAACAGAAAGAAAACTATTGAAACTATATTAAAAGCAAAATTAAATTTACCTGCCTATTTAACACCAGATGCAAGAGACTTAGTTCGTAGATTAATGAAACGTCAAGTTTCACAAAGATTAGGTAGTGGTCCAGAAGATGCAGGTGCTATACGATGCCATCCGTTCTTTAAATTAGTCAATTGGGATGATGTTTTAGCACGTCGTATAGAACCACCAATTAAACCAATTTTGGTAAGTTATAAATACTTGATGTTATAAAAAGTGAATGTATAATATTTTATTGTAACATTTTTAGAGAAGCGAAGATGATGTTTCACAATTTGATACTAAATTTACCCGACAAATACCAGTTGATTCTCCAGATGATTCAACATTAAGTGAAAGCGCGAACTTGATTTTCCAAGTGAGTGTAATATAAGTCAGTTATTTCCAACTGTTTTTTTTTTATTTATTTTTCGAAACAATTAATTAACTGCTGCATTATTATTCTTATTTACTCATATTCGCAATTTTTATTAACAATATTTTTTTTTAGGGTTTTACATACGTTGCACCTTCTGTGTTAGAAGATATGCAAAGAACAAACCGTATGCCAGCTAGATCCCCACGTCGGACACCACGTCAACACGATGGCTCTTATAGACTTTCAGCTTTTCCATCTGCAGGTAATCATCATCACTTACAGCGTGGTATGTGCGGTTCAAGAGCAACACCACCACATTTACAAGCATTTGCTCCGCGTCCATCACCACAGGATGAAATGATGGATGTACAAGGTTTACCGATTGTATAGTTAGACTTTAAGAAACTTATTAAAAGAAAAATATAGATAAAGGATTAAAAAAATGATAAAACTATAAATTATCTAATAGTAATAAAGATACTAAATATATAATAAATTAAGAATAACGACAAAATTTTTGACAAAAAAGAAGAAATTTAAGAAAATTAAAAAAAAAAATAAAAAAAATTAAATTAGAAAGTCATACATACAACCACCCTAAATTAATTTGTAAAATAATAAAAACGTATAATTTTAATAATTATATAACCATGTTAAATATACATATACATAGTAACGAACTAAAATGCTTAATAACTAAAAAGCGAACCTATTATTTATAGTAAAACAAAAAAATCTTAGAATACATATGAAAATATATTATACAATAAATTAAAAAAGAATATAATAATAAATAATCGTTGTTACTTACTCCAAAAATTAAAAATAAGACAAGGAAATTTATTTATGCCAATTTAAAACAAAAAAAAAAAATATTTTTATGTTTAATAATAATTATTTAATTATATAATATAATTTTCTAATTTCTTATTTTTTTGTTCTATTAAATAAGATTTAAAAAAGAACAGCTTCAATTTATTTTGTTTCTTTTTTTTTTTTTGGAAATAGCATATATGTAATAGAAAACTATTAAAATAATATTTTATTTACTATTTCACAAAAAACAATAGTTATAGCGTATAGAATAACTAAATGTTTACGAAAAATGATTCAATATTGTGTATCTTTAAAAAAAAAATAGTATGAAGTTAAACTTGATTAATAAAAATGTTCTAAAAACACATTAATTATAAAATTTAATTATAAAGTTTTAAAAATTTTTAAATTAATATATGCAATAAAATTAACTCGAAAATAATGATATTGTTATTCGAGCAAATTATTCATTAAAATAACAGGTAAATAATATAGATTTTTTTATTAAATGTTTTAAAAAAATATAGAAGAGCATCCATTATGACATTTTTAATCACTAAACAACTTCAACTTCATATTTGAACAAAATCTAAAAGAAGCAATGCAATATATTTGAATTAGCTTTTATTTCTCATTAAAATTTAGCTTAAATTAAAGTTTGGTCAAGAAATGAAAAATTAAAATTTTTATTTAAAATATATTAATTTTTAGTTTCTGAATGAGAAATAAAATATCATAATTCGTAGTATATTCCCTTAATTTTTATTTTTTAAATCTTATTTAATTACATCTATGTTTTGTTATTAAAATTATATATTTATGGAATTTATAGATGTATGAAATATTTATATACCATTTAATTTAACGCTAATAAGAAGATTTTTAAAAGTTCCAAAAGAGTACCTATTTCATTATTTTACTTTAGAATAAATTTATGGCATATTTTTTCGAAATTTTCTTTGTCAAAAATTATTTATATTTTTATTTCTGTTTAAAAATAAAAAAATTTACTAGAATTCCTGATATTCATACTTAATTTATATTAAAAAAAATACATATCAAAAAATTTAAACTATTTTTATTTTATTATCATTTTTTCAGTTTTTAATATTAAATTAAATATCATATTTTATAACGTTTCAGTTACAATTTTTGTTTTTTATTAATTTTAAATATGCAGCAAGAAAAAGTTGTTCAATTTTTTTATTTATTTGAACTTTCAACATAGTGAAAATTGATTTAATTTACAAAATTGGAATTTTGAAATAATATTCCTCCATGCCAATTATAAAATAAATATTTAATTGTAATTACGTAAAATGTAAAGGGTTTCTCTAGTTTCTGAATAAAAAAGCAACTTATTACGTGAAAATTTTTATCACATTTGTATAAATTCCATGTATATATAATATTAAAATTATTTTATATGTCCTTTTTCAACATTTCCGTTTAAATTTTATATCTATATCTATTTTTATTTTTTTTTATTTTTATACTATTAATCTATTTTGTTTTTCTAATATGTAAGACTTTATTAAAGTGTATGAGTACTTTAAATTTTACAGTATACAAAACATAAATTAAATGAAAATCTTGCAATCAGTTCAGTTTAAAATTACTTTAACTTATTCATTTATAAATTTTGAAATTGAGTTTTAAAAAAACTTCTTTTAAATAAAAATATTGAATTAAAAAAACAAAATCGATTGAATTGCAGGATTTTCTATTTAAAATTTAAATATTGTAAAGCAAAATTTAAAACACCACAGTAAATTATATAAGTATTGTAAAATAATCGATCGAATACAAAATTATAAAAAAAAAGATGAAAAAAAATATATATATTAAAAAATTCATTTAATAATATGATTAAATTTAAATAAAATTGTATATTTTTAAATAAAATTGTATATAAAAAAAAATTTAATTAAGTGTTTTTTTAAGTATTTCTTTTTTTTCTTGTTAAAATATCTTTTCTATATTTGTGTTTTTTTTTAATTAACTTTCATTGAACTTAAAAAACATAATATATATTTTGTTTTGGATCGATCGATTAATTTATAATTAATACTTTAGAAATTTAATTAATTTTTGTTTCTTTTTACTAAGTATATATTTTTTTTTTTTAATAATCATTGTTTTGTTATGTAATCCTAATTATTAAGTACAATTATTATGTTTTACTTTAAAAAATAATAAAAAAAAACAAAAAATATTAACTTTATTTAATATTTCATAAATAAAAAACAACATATGTATAAAATTTGAACAAGAAATTTTTTTGTCTTTGTTTTCATATACTTAAAAAATTTATATTATAATATTAAAAAGAATTATAATACCTCGTTTTTTTCAATAAATTGAAATAGTTTTTTTTTCTTATTTTATAATATTTTTTTTTATTTTTGCTTTTAAGAAGGTATATATATATACATAATATTTTTGTATAATATAATTTTAAAATATAATTTATAATAATAATTAAAAAAAATATTGAAATAAAATAAGGCACTTCAATTATTGTTTCATAAAAAAAATGAACAAGATAAATAAAAACAATTTGCTAGTTGCTAAAATAGTTTTATTCAATTTATAAATTAATTGTTTTTTTTTTTTTTGTTTTGCGGTAGGTATTTATTTATTTATTTCTTTTGAAAATATGAAAATGAAACTATTTATGTTTAAAAAAAATTATTTATATTTTTCAAATAAAATTAAAAGTTTGAAAACTGCATAATTTTTCAAATATAAAAACTAGCTCGCAAATCGAGATATAACTATCAAAAAATTAAAAATTATTAACAGCATCATTTCAAAAAGAAATTCAACAAATAATATGAATAAGAAACAAAGTAATTTATAAAAATCTTTTACAAATTGTTTTAATTTTTGTAATATTTATAAAATAATTTTTGTTTTCTGTTTCATTTTGTTAAATTTACGAAATTATCTATTTTATCCCAATCCATCTTTATCAACAACGAAAAAAAAATTTACTTTTTAAATTTTA
Organism: Dolichopus griseipennis; assembly: GCA_963082915.1. Taxonomy (NCBI): domain Eukaryota; kingdom Metazoa; phylum Arthropoda; class Insecta; order Diptera; family Dolichopodidae; genus Dolichopus; species Dolichopus griseipennis. The sequence goes on from OY720443.1 coordinate 24,265,621, forward strand.
ATTTTATATAAAATGTTATTATTAAATGTTTATTAAGAGAAAAGTAATAAGAAATTGTCTTTTAAATTAAAAAAAAAAACCAGAATAATGAAAATACAGTATATTTATTTGTTTTTATTTCGCATTCTTTTTTTTTACATTAGGAGTATCGTAGCGTTATCATACTTATAACCAAAATGTAATAAAAAAATAATAAATATTTCAATTACACTCAATAGCTTTAATTTTCTATCTATTGCAAAATAGAATTTGTAAGCTACTTTTACACTTTCTATGGTTTAATACAATATTTCAAAATTAATTAATTTTTCCTTATTTTATATACAACCATACACCGGTTACAATAAACGTAAGATGCAAGTTCAAAATTTAAAGTTCTCTAAACTGTTTTAGAAACAAAGAACAGAGCATAGAAAAATATTTTATCTCGTAAAAAAAAAGAAATATCAAAGGAAAAAATAAAATTTTAATATAAAATAATTTATATAACTTATTTGCGGTCCAACTAATGTTTTTTGTTTCTTTTAATTATTCTACAGTGATTTACAGTTAGTCATACGGCTGTAGTAATTAGAATAAAAATTTAACAATTCAGTTAATGAAAATTGAATTTAAAAAACACTTCTTTATATAATATTTGAAATAATATTTAGTATGTTTACTTTTATATATGTAGAATAAATTTAATAATTTTTTTTAAAAGAATAAAAATTAAAATTAATAATTATATAATCAATATATAATTATATAATAATTATATAATAAATTATTATAATAATGGATAATTATTTTCCACGTGGTGCTAAAATTTATAACAGAAAAAAATATAATACAAATCGTAAGTTTGAAATACCTCAATTGATTTCTTAAAAAAAAAAACAACTACTTTAGTTAAATAAATTAATATAATAGTATATTTTTATAAATACATAAGTATAATTTCCAATTAAAATAAAAAAACATTTGTTACAAATAATATTACAATAGGAAAAAACTTCAATAGACAAAAAAAGAAATATACTTCTTTTATTTTAAAAATATACAAAAAAATTTTAAAATAATTCATGTTGATTTTATTTTCTTGTTAAAAATTCAAATTCGAAACAAAAATAAAATAGCCTAATAAAAATTTCCGAAACTTTAATGAATTGCCTTGTTTTAAAATACAAAAAGAAAATTGTTTGTAATAATAAAAATCTATAGAAAAAAAGTTGGAATAAAATAATAGGTAATAAAATTATTTGCGAAATGTATCATATTTTCAAAAAGAAAAACTTAAATTTAAATTAAGTTGAATAGAAAATATGTAAACATCATAATTTTTTCTCTAAAAAATCAAGTGTTAATTATTTTATCGAAACAAATGTGAAATAATTACTCTTTATGAAATAAAATTTAATTGAAAATTAATATCTATTAAACAGATTTTTTAAGACATTTTTGATGAATTGAGATAAAATTCCTAAATAAGTTTTTTATTAGAGTTTCTGTATAAAAAAAATTATATTCATATTGAGCTATAATATATTGATGTGATTTCAAGAGTTAGACTCTATAATCGTATTAAAAATATATTGTGATAACCCCAACAGATATATTTAAAAAATTAGCCATAATCTGATATCAAAGTTTTGAATTAAATATTATTTTAGTCATGAACTAATTTTAAATAAAATAAAAAAATATTAAATGATTCGAGCTATACAATCTGTTACAAATCACAGTTTTTATTGGACAATTTGGTAGGCTGCATCATTTCACATATTACGTTTGCTTTATTCTTTTAGTAATTTTTGTCTGAGCTTAAAGTTATTTAACTTAAAAAAATCACTGTTTTTATTGAACAATTTGGTAGGCTGCATCATTTCACATATTACGTTTGTTTTATCCTTTTAGAAATTTTTGTCTGCGCTTAAAGTTATTTAACTTAAAAAACTTATGATTTACATTTTTTGCTTGAATTAACCGGTAAAAAAACTAATTGAGTTTTAATAAACAAAACGAAAGCCAATAATTTTACGATATTTAAAACAACTTAATATATGGTTAGTCCTTGGGTTGATTCATATAAAAAATCACAGATAAAAAAAATTTTATAAATAACGTTTGAATTGAACTTTTTGTTTTATTGAACTTTTGTGAAAGCATTCATAAAATCTTTTCAGAAAATAATATTTTACAATGTCGAAAATTATTGTATCACCATTTTCACCTGATGGAAAAAACGGTTGCAATTCAACTGATACGATCGAAATAAAAATTTTAGTATTTTAAAATTATGAATTTTTAATTTAGTTCAAAATAGAAGACTCAAATATTAAAATATTTTGAATTTCTTTTTTATCAAAAATAAAGAGAACATAATATAACTTTTATTACCTAAAAAAATTACAAGAGTTTATTTCATAAATGAAATTTATTCAACAAAATAATTTAAAAATACAATAAAAAATTAAATTATAATCAATCACCTTCAAAAAAAATACAATTACAAAAATTAAAAAACCAAAAAAAAATTTAAAAAGACAAAAAATAAATAACAGTGTTCAAAATATTAACTGAATATTACAATATTAAAAAATACAATTTTTAACAAAAAATTTATAAAAATAAAAAATAAAAATCAAATATAAATTTACGATATTTTTTTGTATCTTTTCTAATAAAATGTTTTATTTTTGAAACGTTAACAATACATTAAAAGAATTTAATTTTTTAATATTTTATAATAGAACAGGAAATGAAAGTTTTAAAATATTAGTTATTATATGCTATTACAATATGTCTTGAGTTATTTTAATTATTATACATTTCCATATTACAATTTAAAAATTGCGATTAACAAAGAATACGAAACAGATTTAAGCGAAAATCTTTTTCTAATAAAATATTGAAAAGATTTATTAATATTAAATAGTAAAAGTATATAGTAAAGGAAATCATTAATGGATCTTTTCAGAAAATAAAAGCAGGAAAACTTGTTGCATATAAATGAAGAATAAGAATTGTTTAAGTGTTTGAAAAAAAACACATTATTTAAAACAATTAATATGAAATCTTCATTAAGAAAAAAAAAACAGTTTTGCTATTTTTAATTTTATAGAATACAACTTAAATTTAAATTTTGTTAATTTTAATTGTATCTTTCTTATTTTTTTTTTATTCTTATATGCACTCATTCATTGAATTGCGCGGATAAATACCAGCTACGAAAGCTACGTATTTTAACCCACTCCAAACCTAAACTATTCAAAATTCGGGTTAACTTAATTAGAAAATTTTCAATTCATGTAAATCAATTAAATTAACTAAAAAGATTTTATGAAAATAAAATTGTGTACCTTAGTTGAAATTCATTTAAAATATACAAGTTATTTGCATCTGAGGAAAAGTGAATATAAATAAGAGAATAATTTAAATATTATTCATTCAAAATACAAACATAATTATTTTAAACATTATTCTAAATTGTTTAATTTTTTCAATTCACAAACACATGTTACCTTTAATTTATCAAATTAATTTTTTCTTTTTAATTAATTTTTAAAAATTTTTTATATTATGTAATGAAATTCGCAATCAATATATTTTATTTTAATTTAAATAACAAATGATTATTTGGTTTGATGTAGAAAATTTGATTATTTATTTTTATTTTTCAATGAAATTAATTTTTAATAAAACTTTTATGTAAAATATTATTCATTAAAAATTATTTATTTAAAGGCTACCTTACGATTATTAAGTGTTCTTATTAAGATTATGTATTTTTTTCAATTTTTTTTTTCTATAAAAAAAAATAAAATTAAATATAACTTTAATTTTAGTAAATAAAACTAATAAATAGAAATAAATTCAATAATATTACATAAATTTATATTTAATTGACAGATAATTTAAAAATTTTGTAATTTCAAAAAAAAAATTAGTGAGAACAAGAAAAAGTTACATCCATTACACACAACACATGTAATTAATAAAAAATCTGTTATACTAATTATTAAATTTGTAAATTTAAATTAATTGATCAATGTATTAATTTCATAATTGATGCTTCTTAGGCACTTTGCTTTTTAGGCAAAAGAAAATTTAAACTTATAGAAAATCTTTTAAGATAATTTAAATCAATGAAATATTATTTAAAATATACAAGGAATTAAAGATAAATACATTATCAATTCCAATATAAAGATTTTGTTATAATGCAGTCAAATAATTTAATTTTATGAAATAATACATAATAAACAATTTGTCAAACAAAATATATATATTTTTAAAAATAAACTAAATAAAATTTCAATAAAATACCATAAAAATGGTTTATTAAAATTTTAACATAGAAATACAACTGCCAAAAGTGTTCATTTTATAATAAATTTTTGTTTGTTTGTGTTTTTTAATATTTTTGTTTAATAAATCAATAGTTTTATATAAATAAAAAAAAGTTTTTAATTTAATAAATTATAAATAAAAAACAATATAAATCAAAAATTCCTTTTAAAAAAAAATTAAGTGCTGTGTGTAATAATTTAATAAAATAAGAAGAATAAACAATACATATTTTCAATTTCCATATATAATAAATAAAAATAAATTATATTTTCTACAACAAATCTTAAAAAATGCACAAAATTTAAATATTAAAATAACTGTATATATAATAAAAAACTTTAATTATTAATAAAAATACATAATATTGATGAAAATAATTTTTTTTTAATACAAAATAATAGTACTGATCAAATATATTTTGAGCATTGTAAATACATACTTGTAGGAAACATGTCATAACTCATAATACTATATGGATTTGAAATTTCATATTCTAAAAATTGCAATAGAACTTATATATAAGATAAATATGCTTTGATTTTTGTATTTAAATTGAAAATTTAATAATTTTATATTTTTGTCTACTTTCTTCAAAGGCCTAAATCTGTTTGAAAATAAAACAAAATCATCTTCTATATTTTATATAATATATAAATATTTAATTAATTAAAATCAATTAGTCAAAATAATTTTAATTTAACAAAATATAAAGATATTTTTATTAAAGTGTGCTTATTATTTATGGTATACTTATTCCTCGATTTAAACGGGTGAATATATTCAAAATAGTGTAGTAAAAAAAAAAAAAAAGCATTATATTATCAAATATAATTCGTTAGTATTGTTTAAAAACCGTGTTAATCGAGGTCTAACGGTACATATTATGCGCTTTTAATAATTATTTAAAACAATACAAATAAGGTGCCTTTATTAAAACTAAAATTTACTTCAAATTTAATTTTATTTTTAATAATTTACAAAATTTAACCGAAAAAATCTGGTCTCAATAATATTCATCTATTTTTAGCTTATTAATGAAATCGGCTTTTACATCTTTAATGCGATATTTTAAAAGAAATATTTTTATTGAGTCGAAAATAAAGTCAATATTTAAAAAAATGATGAAATTTATTTAAATCTTTTAAAAATATTCGAATGCTAAAAACATAAAAAAAAATTGGTAAAAGCAAATAAACACTTCAAAAAAGCAACCAAAATCTTAATTTACATCGCTAAATTTGTTGGATTTGTTTAAATAAATAATTACAAAAAATTCGTAATTAAGTTCCAGAGTTATTTTATTTATTTGCAAAATTATTAATAAAAATTATAATTTCATTGTTTTATTAAAATTAAAAAAAAAATTAAATATTTTTGCAATGCATTTTAAAAAGAAAAATAAATTTATTATAACAAAGTTTAATAAGTATTTTAATGAATTGATAAGGTTTTAAAAATTTATTTTGCATCAACAATATTAGTAAGCAAAACAGTAAAATACAAAATTTATTTCAAAATTTTATTTATAATATTTAAGATGGAACAGTTTTGAATAAATTGGTTTTTTAAAACTTTTGCATTTTTTAACTTCAACAAGACGCGATAGTTCCGTTAATTTTAACAAAACTTATATGTTTAATGTATTATCTATCATTAAATATTATTGTTTAATTTATTATTTATTGGAATTTAAAAACTGGTTTAATAAAAACATGTAGTTTTTACATAAATTGATTCTTTAAAAATAGTAAAATTCGTCGATAAAACGTTTTTATAAGTTTTATATTTTATTTTAGAACTTATATTTTAGCAATTTTTCCCAGAATTGCGGTTCGGTTCTACAATAAGCACATAATGTATAAACTGTATTTTGTGATGATCATTTAAGTTTTTGAAAATATAATTCTAATCCTTTATTTTTTGAATTTATTAAAACTCTGAATGTCTTAAATTTTAAAATGATATTTTGAAATAAAATAAAATACATTTTTTTTAATTTACTTTTTGTATTTGGAGTCTACAACTTTTTTTCAAATATAAAATTATACATATTTCAAAATTACATAATTTGAAATAATTATTATCTCAAATGAAAAATAATTGCAAAAATAAAATGTATTAAAAAATATATGAATTTATTTTGCAACAAAAATATTAAATCCGTAAACTATATAAAAATATGTAAATATAAATCCGTAACGAAATATAATATTAATTTATATAATATAATATTTAATATAAAATCAAATATTTCATTATTGTAAATAAAAATCAATAAAAATCTTATTATAAAGTAAAAATATTAATTTTACTAAATAAAAATAATGCAATTAATATAAAGAAATAATACTTAAATAAAAAATCTTTAATTATTTTATATAATATTGTGTGTAACACTAAAATATCTAAAAATTATGATGTAAATATAAATTAAAATAATATTTATAAACAAAAAAAAAAAACCATTATTCATGAATATAAAAAAAATATTTAAAAATTAAAATATATATTAAAAAATATAAACCAAACACAATAAGTAAAGCAATTATTTAAATAAATAATTATTTTCACATTGAAAAAAAAAATAAAATAGTTTTTACATTTATTTTATATAATATTATTTTTTTTTTTTAAATTCAATTGAAAAATAAAAATGTTTCCTATATATAAAAGCAAACCGAGAAAATAAAATAAGAAAATATTAGTGAAAATGATAATTAATTTTATTTTTTTTAAAAATAATATTTTATAAAAATATATTATAAATATAAAAATTACAATCAAACAGATAATACATAATATTATATAGGTTCATGTAAAGAGATAAAAAGAATTATACTGAGTTTTGCCAAATGATATTCTTTGAATTTATTACAAAAAAAAAATAATCCTGCGCCTAGAACATATATGATTATCCTTATGATTTCATCATTATGGGATAGATCTTTTGTGCTAAAATCCAATTTTATAATATCTGATATTTTAAGAGAATAACTGAACCAAAGAAAAGTTAAAAAAATTAAAGTCATCAACAAATTTGGGTTCTTTGGAACTTTAAAGTATAAAATAATCTATCGGATATATGAATGTGAAATAATTTTAAAGTCATAATGACTTTTTCAAATTATTCTACTTCTACATAAGTATATACAATTTATATTTTGCTATGGAGGAACTTCATGTAGTAATGACTTAATTCAGTATAATTCTGCAGATAGCAATTGACGAAAATTATTTTTTAAAAAAATTATTAAATAAAATGAAAAATTGTTTGATTATATTTTCTAAAAACTGAATTGAAATGACCTGAAAAGCGAAACTTTACGTACTATAAAATTAAATATACTGGATTATAAAAACAAAAATAAAACTAACTATATATTTAACTAAAATTAACTAAAAAATTCATGTGCAATATACATAAAAATTATATAATCATTGAAATTTCGATATAAATTCATAAATTATATTAAAACTATGTATATGTTTAACATTTTTTTTTTTTTTTTGTGGAAACTTGTAATATATTGTAATTAAAAACTGTATAATATTTAATATATATACATAAATATATATAATATAACATAATATATATTTATATATAAAAAATAATATAAATAAAAATTACAAAAACATTTTTTTCTACCTAATTTTAAGTGGATTTATTGTTATTAAAGAATAAACAAATGAAGAAAAATTAATTAAAAAAACTTTTGGATGGAAAATGTTATTTAAAAAAAAAATAAACTTTAAATATAAAAGTTGCATTTTTCAAAATAAAAATTTTGTTCTAAACAAAATAAAACAAAAAAAAAAAAATATTTAAAAGATTTATATACATACATTGAAATAATAAATATTAAATATTAAAAAAACGTATTGAATACAATAATAATTCAAAATATATTATATATATAAATATATTATATGAAACGAATTATAAATTTTGAAGGAAATTACATATAATAATATATTGTAACAGAATATAAAAAAAAAAATAAAATGTAATAAAAAAATAAAAAAAAAAAAAAAATTAAAAAAAAAAAAGAAAAATTTTTTTGGTGAAATAATAAAAATTCAAAATTATTATTGAAAAAATTTCTATTATTTATTTTATTTTTTTTTTACTTTAATAGTTAATAACAGAAGCAAAACATAATCTTGTTATAGGCCCCTATTATGACAGTCAACTATCAATTAGTTGATAGTTGAAAACTTTTATCAACCATCAAAAAACTTAAGTATTGTGAAATTTAATTGAAAAAATATTGATAAATTATTTTCTATTGTGAATTTGATCAATTATTTTGACATTTGTAAAATTTTAAAATAAAGTGTTATTTACTTGTTTGAATTAAATCAAAAAAATATATAAGATTAATAGCACCAGTTTTTGGGTATGAGAAATGTGGGAAGACCAAGAACAACTTGGAGGAGAACAGTCCAGAAAGTGACCTATCGGGAAAAACCTGATCAAAAATAAAAAGACTAGCGCTAAATAGGGACAGTTGGAGAGGCTATGTGGAAGCCCTATGTTCCTTAGGAGAATAATAAGAAAAACAAAAAAAAAAAATGGCATCAATTTATTAATATTTAATGAGCATAACTAGGAGAAACATTAAAGATTTATCGGATCCTTTGGAATTAAATAAACAAAAATAAGTAAAACTTTTTTTTTCAAATGAGAGAGCTAGTTTTGGGGCAGATATCTCTAGCAATTTCTAAATAAGAGATCAATTGGCCTAATTATTTCTCGCCTGTTACTTACTTTTTTGTAATATTTATTAATTATGAGTTAAATATAAATTTTTCTATTCTTTTATTTCATTTAATTTAAATTTTTTCTGCTCAAAAACTTTTGTTTTCAAATCCAGCAACCAAAAGTTTTTCATTGATGTAATAATTAACAACGGACAACTAGATTGTATTTCGCAATGGTAATTTTGAGTTGATTGTTGATAGTTGATAAATGAATTCACATAGTTGAAAAGTTGCAATTCACAATACAATTTCAAGAAATTGATTGATACTTTTCAACATAACAAAAATTATGAAAAGACGGTTATGATAGTAAATATACATAATTGAAATTCGATTCGAATATATAGAACACAGAACATGCTCATGTAGAATGCAGAAGTTACTCGAATTTCCAGTACTGGGTGATTTTAGTTTTCTTTGGTAAAATAAATTTTTTAATTTTTATAAAAGTGCCAGGATACTTCAGAATTCAAAAATTGTGACAAAAAATATGTATATCCCAGAATGTGAAATGTAAAGGGGAAGCGGTTCAATCTACTTCTCGAGCTTTCATTTTATATATATAACAAGTATTTTCATAGCTTTTAAAAATTTATAATAAAAAGTTTTCAGGAGAATCCTTATAGAGTTAAGAATTTGTACATCAAATTTTTGCTCTGTAATGATAATTTGTTTTAGAAAAGATTTACATTAATATTTGCGAGTCTTAGTCCTTGAATTTATTGAACACAATCATTTAAAAATATATTGATCTAAAAAAATATAAGTTTTATATTCAGCCTATATTTAATAATTGATTTGTATATATTTTTGCAAATATGTATAGTAAAATATCGTTCTAATTTTGAATTAATTTGAAAAAATTTTATAAATATAGAAAATCACGCAAATAGTTTTGTGTTATATTAAAATTATATGAAAATTATTCAGTTATAATGTATTTAGAGATTGTTTTCATAAAAATTTTTGATTGCTTGAATTAAATAGGGAATTTTATTAATAGATATTCTTTGAATTATATTAAATTATAAAACTTTTGATAGATTAAATTGATATCAATTTAGCAATCAATATGGTTTTTAAAGAAAGATCCTAATTAATGACTTTAATTCTCTAGGGACTAGGCTTTAACTTTTTTATTATCAATTATTTATCAATGAGATTTTAAAATGAGATGTAATAAATCTCAATTTAAGAATAGTTAACTTTAATAAAATTGAAATAGTAGAATTTAAAATTTAAGGTTTTTATTTTGAATTAAAAAAAAATTAATTTAAAAATTGACTAATTAGTTATTTTATACTCTATATTCTAATGTATAAAGCTATTGAAAATGTCTTGACCATAGAAGATATTTATTAGAATAGATAAAAGTCTTGAAATGAAATGAAAGTTGTCGAGTATTCGCCGAAAACTTATTTACATTTAACTATACCCAACAGAGATTATAAGAGCCTTCAAAAGCACTATGGAAGATGGTTTGCAGACAATTAAATCAAGATTATCAAATATGTGACAATTGCACCATAAACATTTAAATAAAATGCCTTGAAAATTTTTTTTTTGAATTTTAGTAGATTCATTATAAAGTCAAGTTGATGTTCTATTTTTAGAAAATCCGAATTGTTAAATTTGTTGGATGTTTAAAAAACAATAAAGGGTTTTTAAAAAGGCAAAGTTTTGAGAAACGAGATTTTAAAACGCGAGATTTCGTAGTCAACACAATAAATCTATATTAAATTTATAGAAGTTTGAAAAATACTGTATTTAAATAAAAAAAAATTTTAACATAAGTTTGATTTTTGTTTTGTCAAAAAAAAATATTAAAATTTAATTTTTAAAATACTTTAATTATAAACTGCTGCTTTATTTTTTTATCATATTTAAAATTATATATATTTTTATAAAAGAAATAAATAATTCATTTTCTTGATGGTATTAAAAGAAAGAAATTAAAAACGAAATTAATTTATTTAAAATAATTTATTAAATAGAAGAAATTAATTTATTTAAATTAATTATAAATTAATTCAAAAAAACAAAATATTGCCCTGAATTAAAAAATAAAAACTATCTATAAAATGTATAAATATCAAAGATCAAGAAATGTTTTACCAACTGTTGATGTTGATGCAAATATTGGAATTATTTCACAAGCACCACCCAAGTATTCAGATTCTGACTGGGTATTAAATAATTGTGTAAAATTTGAAGTATCAGAAAATCAACAAAAATTAGCCGAAAGAGTATTAGAGTAAGTATATTTCTTATGACGTATATTTATATAAAACAAAAAATTTGTAACAAATGACATTATTTTAAGAGAGTCTCGTCGTCTTATCACTGAAGCCAATGATACTACAGAAATTCATAAAAAAGAAGTCGATCATAATTTGCATGAAAGAACAACCGAAATAAATTTTCTAGTTGATGAATTGAATAAACAAAAGAAAACTGGTCTTATAGAAGAAGATGCTCTAAAGACTTATAGAAATCGTATCATAAAAACGCAATCTGTTCTCCGTGAAGATTCATTAGCCATCTGTCAAAAATGTATTATATTTAGGGAATGCCGTCTGGGTACAGATTTATGTAATGATGAAGTTAATAGACAATTGAGACAAGAATTGAAAGTAATTAATGGTTGTCAAGGTTTACTTGAAAAAGCTTTACGACAAACTAACGAACAAATAAGACGTCTAAAAGCAACACTTTATTTATTAGATCGTGATTTGAGCGCAAAAGGAATATCTTTAAAAATTGATGAAGCTAATTTATTACTAAGAGAAACTCAACAACAACTAAGCATTTATCATGGAGAAATTCCTTTGGATAGATGGTGATTTGACATATTTAATAATTAAATAAAAAACTTTCTAAATGATTTTTTTATACTTAAAGCGCTTATACCTTAGATGAATGGCAACATCAAACTTATCAAAATATCGAAAATACATCAAAAGAATTGAATTCAGCTGGTGAGTTAAGAGCATATATTGATTTGATCATGAAGCAAATAATTGAAGATCTTGAAAAGCAACGTGAATGTACAAATGAAGCATTTGAAAGTCGAATTGCTGAAACAAGAAAAACGAAAGAAGACTTAGAAGCAATTCATAATGATACCATAAAACATATTATGGAAATTAGAGCAAATATTGAAAAACTAGAAGAAGATTTGAGTAAAAAACAAGGTTTTTTGGCATTGTGTCAAATGCGTCTTGGTAATCGTGCACAACGTCCTGGCTTAGAAATGACATGTGATGCTGTTCAAGATTCATTATTTGAGGAACTTCAGACATTAAAAATAACAATTGGAAAATTAAATAATAAATTAATTGAGAATAAAGCAACATTACGATATTTATTACAAGTTCAAGTTATGCAAGAAGAAGAAATTAATATAAAAACGAATACATTAAAAATTGATGAAGTTAATTGCATGACAATACGCAAAAATTTACTTTATAAATCATTTTAAATAAAAAGTTCCTTATAATTATTAAAAAAAAAATTCTTAATTTATTATTTCTTTATTTAAGTTTTTCCGGTAGAACTTTTAAATTCTTTTTGCACTTCAGTTTCATCTTTTTTTTTGGGAATCTCAAGTTTTTTATTTGAATTTAAAATAAAAAAATCCATAATTATAACTTATAGCACTTGTCTTCAATTTCAGGGAGTTAATATTATTAATATTCACAAATGTATTTCAATTTTTAGAAAAGTTGTAAAGTTTATTTTTAAAAAATTTCCGCATTAATATTAATGAGACCTTGAAATATTATAATGTTAAAAAAAACCAACCCCAAATATAAAAATATGTGGGTCTTAGAAAAATACAAGAACTTTTATTTTGGTTTATATTTTTAATTGATTTTTATATTTATTTTAGAACTAGCTTTTTATACAAACATAGTTAAATATATTGTCCTAATTTTGGATTAATTTAAAAGAATCTGCAAATGCAAAAGATCACGCACATAATTTTATGCCATATTATGTGTTATGCTAAAATAATTTAATCTAATAAAATGTTTTCTTGAAAATGCTGTATTAAATTTTAATTTTTCTCTGAAAATCAGAAGCTAAGTTTTAAAAAAATTTAAGATTTTGTCTCTTATCTGAGATACGTACCTTCTATTAACGAATGAATTTTTGTATTTTAACATTATTAAAAAAAATTAAATTAATCAAATGCCTGAAGAAAATATCTATGGAAAATTGGAGAGGACCAGTAGACACATTTTTGAAAGTCTAGCGTTAGTCAAGACTTCTTTCTATACGAAATATAGGTATTTAAAGTTGCATTTACAATAATTAAAATAATTCTTACCAAGAGATTTTGGCCTAAAAGATAAACCTATTAGAGGGCTCAAAGCTAAAGTAGCTTAATGTTCGGGCTTAAAATTAAGTCGGGCTATTTACATGAAAAGTGGAATTTCCGAATACATCTGTGGTATTTTTTTTTGGCCTTAGCTATTTTTATTATTTTATTAGTGTCAGAGTTGTCCTTGTGGCTTTTTTTAAATATTTTTTGTGGGTTAGGCTTCTTTGGTTCTGCGCCACTCTAGTCAGAATTATGAATTTCCGAACGTTAAAAATCAACACGATTATAGGACATTAATAAACACTATTGTAAAAATGGTTTTGACTAAGCGAGTATAGAACATCAAAAAATCTTAACTATACGGATATAAATGAATTGTTGCTCAACTTGTGCAGTCCAATGATTAAATTCTGATTTAAATTTAGTTATTTCTCCAAGATCTTTAAAAAGTTTTAATGTACCGTAATTAAAGGTTTAATAATATTTCCTAAAATTAGATACAAAACCCTTTTACATAACAATTTTTTGTGTGGTAAATTAAAATGGCAAGAAAGTGTTATTTATTTAGGTTTTATTAAAAAATATTACAGTCATTACCTATATTTTTAATATATATATATATATATCTTTTTTAACTAGGAAATTCGATTTAACTAAAAACAGGAAGTACAATTTGCAACCCAGGTAACCGTAAATTTGATTTTAATAAATCGATTTTAATTTATAAATTTCGAAAAATATTTAATATCATATCAAATTTGTAACAATTAACATAGAAACATTTTCTTATCTGTTATAAAGTTCTTTCCGAGAGCATTTTAAATTACAATTAAAATTTTTTAATAAATTTTTTAAACTAATTTTTTTAAATATTTTTTTAATATTTTTTTATATTTTATTTTTATACTTTTATAGTGGTTGAAAAAGAATTTAAGACCTGAAAGAACTTTTATTAATATAGTTAAACATTTAATTAAATAATTAAACTTCCAGCTCAATTAAAAGAAAGTGAAAAAAAAATCTTAAGAAAATGTATAAATATCAAAGATCAAGAAATGTTTTACCAACTGTTGATGTTGATGCAAATATTGAAATTATTTCAAGATGCCCACCCAAATACTCTGATTCAGATTGGGATTTAAATAATCGTGTAAAGTTTGAAATATCTGAAAATCAACAAAAATTAGCTGAAAGAGTATTGGAGTAAGTATCTACTAATTACAACTGTTACAACATTTCTTAAAAACAAAATTAATTTACTGCATAACACTTTTAATACACATATATATGTCCATTTTTTTTTTAGAGAGTCTCGTCGCATGGTCGATGAAGTTCGTGACACAACAGATAATTGGAAAAGAGAAGTCGATCATAATTTGCATGAAAGAACAACCGAAATAAAATTTCTTGTTGATGAATTAAATAGTCAAAAGAAATCTGGTCTTATAGAAGAAGATGCTCTAAAGACATACAGAAATCGACTTTTAAAAACTCAATCTCTTTTACGGGAAAGTTCAATGGCTATCTGTCAAAAGTGTATAATATTTAGAGAAGGACGTTTGGGTACCGATCTGTGTAATGATGAAGTTGATCGACAATTGAGACAAGAATTAAAAGTAATTAATGGTTGTCAAGCTTTACTTGATAAATCTTTGGGTCAATTGAACGAACAGATAAGACGTCTTAAAGCAACACTGTTCTTGTTAGACCGTGATTTGAGTGCAAAAGATAGATCTTTAAGAATAGATGAAACAAATTTATCCTTAAGAGAAAATCAAAACCAATTAAGTGTTTATCATGGCAAATCTCCCTTAGATAAATGGTAATTGATATTTTAGCTTGTAATAAAATTGTTTTTATAAATTTATGGTGGTTATTTAATAATTAATTTCTAAATGGTTTTTTTTTTATATACTTGAAGCGCCTATACTTTGGATCAATGGAAGCATCAAACTTATAAAAATATTGACAATACAGCAACAGAATTGAACTCAGCATCTCAATTACGTGGTTATGTTGATTTGGTGATGAAACAAGTAATTGAGGATCTTGAAAATCAACGTGATCGTACAAATGAAGCATTTGAACGTCGCATTTGTGAAACAAGAAAAATTAAAGAAGATTTGGAGGCAACTCATAATGATACAATTAAACATATTATGGAAATTAGAGCAAATATTGAACATTTAGAAAAAGAATTGGCTAATAAACAAGGTTATTTAGCATTGTGTCAAATGCGTCTTGGTAATCGTGCACAACGTCCTGGCTTAGAAATGACATGTGATGATGTACAAGATTCTTTAGTAAGTGAATTGCAAGCATTGAAAACAACAATTGGAAAATTAAATAATAAATTAATTGAAAATAAAGCAACATTACGTTATTTATTACAAGCTCAAGTTATGCAAGAAGAAGAAATTAATATTAAAACGAATACATTAAAAATTGATGATGTTAATTGCATGACAATACGTAAAAATTTACTTTATAAATCATATTAATCAAATATTCCTTCACAATTATTATATAATAAAAAAATATTTATATTATTATATAATATACAACTTGATTGTATTAAAAAAATTGTTAAATTATATAGTTAAGCACGTCTAGCGCTTTTACAAATTTTCTTTAAAATTTTACTCATTTTTAAGTATTGAGTAAAAAATTGGAAAATTTTAAATAATTCTGAAAATAGAAAAAAAAAATCAAAGTGAATTTCTTGCACGTATACATGCACTTATCATCATTATTATAATACTTTGAATTAAAAACTAAGTATTAATAAAACAAATTTATTTTACTCTTAATTAAAAACTATATATTGTAAAAAATTTTAATTGAAAATAAAAAAAAAAACGGATTATTCTTTAAAGTTTAGTTTTAAAATTTATTTTTATACATATTTTTAGGTTCTATTGTATTTAAAACATTAGGGCTGTGATTAGGATTTATTATTACTGTAAACCTTTTGATACAGATTAAAAAGAAAAAAATTATTGAGATACGTCCTATTCCAATGTGTAACCCTAGAAAACCTAAGACTGAGAACCTTAGGACGAACGTACTGGGATGACTTCAGCACGGTAAGGGAGTTAGACCAAAGAAAATTGATAAGCTTCATAAAGGGTATAGAATGGCTCAATGAGGCGTTGTAAGTATTACGAGCGACTCTGAGAGCAGGGGTGCACAACGGGCCGCAAGGCCTAGGTGTAAGGAGATTCGCTTTACCCGACTCCCGCCGTCTAAACAACAACTACAACAGGATAACTTTTAATCAATAACTATAAATTTATGAAAAATATGGTTAATTCCATCAAAGACAATTTTTATATAGTAGATAGTTGGTATATTGTCTTTGCTTCCATATTATGAGTTAAATTATATTGGCTTAAGATGTATTAACCTAGAAACAATATTGGTAACTAATTCTTTTAGAAGAACAGATATATATTACCAAGGTCGTATTTTCTGAAGCGATCTACACATGTAATAGGAATTGAGTACTCATTTCTATATGTTTTTAAATTTGCATTATTATATATTTCCTTAATATCAAACCCACAATTTTTTATTCCAATATATTAAGAAGGGTTTCAATTTGTTTCTGTACATCATAATATTAAGCCTTAGTTTACATATTAGAATCTCTCTGCATCTCAGAATTCGACAAAGAAGGATAAATATTTTTACATGCCTGAAAAAAGTTGGAAAAATTATGAATGAAAATTTCTAAAACTTAAGAATGTCGGAAAAATATTAAGAATGGCGTGCATTTGTACTGAATATCTATCATTAACATACGCTATAACAAATAAAAAAATAATTTAATTTAAAATATAACTCACAGTCACTAAAATATAAAAATTACTACAATATATTAAACTAGAATAAGATGTTCCATTTGTTATGAGGCCTGTAGTAGTTAGTACCATGTTATGGTGAATTCAGAGTCTTAAAAATTGGTTTAAATCATATTTAATAGAATGATAATAAATGAAATAAATAAAAGAAATAGAATAATTAAGAACAATATTATAGAATTCTAAATGAAATGAAAACTTAAGAATAATAGATATAAATAAGAAAATGGTAAAAATTGGTTTTATGAGAAGAATTAGATAAAAAATTTCAACGTAATGTATAACAAAGAAATAACAAGGAAGTTACAATATGGAGCAAATGAGATTAAGGAGAATTATACTAAAGGTGGTCTCTTCCTGCTTTCGGGAGTAGATAATTGAATTTGGGCTTAATAGAGGTAGTTTTAATAGATATTAATAGACTTTTACAATTCAAATAACTTTTAAATTGAATTAGTAAATCGACTTAAAAATTTCAAAATCAATATTTCAAATGTCTATTTCCTGTCTTTAATAACTTTTTAAAATTTTCAAATATCTCTTCCTGAAGTATTAAAGTACTTACGTTTTTTTTATATTTTTATAAAATTTTTTTTTTAGTGGTTAAAAACCAAAACCATAAAAATTAAACTGTTAAACCAAAATAAAAAGTCGTTAGCAAAATCAAAACTCAAGAAAAATGGATAAATTTAAAGGATCACGAAATGTTTTACCAACTGTGGATGTTGAAGCAAATATTCAAATTATTGCAAAAGCCTCACCGAAATACGTTAATTGTGACTGGGAGTTAAATAATACTGTAAAGTTTGAAATATCTGAAAATCAACAAAAATTAGCTCAAAGGCTATTGGAGTAAGTATTTGCTATCTTTTATTACTTAATTCAAAGCATTAAGTATATAATTATATAAAATTTGTCGTATGTGTTATTTTTCAAGTGAATCTCATCGTGTAGTTGATGAAGTTAATTATACTACAAAAAATTTAAAAAAAAATGTAGATTTTAATTTGCTTGAAAGAACAAAAGAAATTAAATTTCTTATTGATGAATTGAATAAACAAAAGAAAACTGGAGTTATTGAAGAGGATACTTTAAAGACTTATAAAAATCGTCTTTTAAAAACTAATTCAGTTCTTACAGAAGAGGCATTAACTATATGTCAAAAGTGTATTATATTTAGAAATGGACGTAAAGGTACCGATTTATGTGCTGACGAAGTTGATCTCCAATTAAGACAAGAATTAAAAGTAATTAACGGTTGTCAAGGTTTACTTGGGAAAGCTTTGAATTTAGTTAATGAACAAATCAGGGGTCTTAAAGCAACCCTTTATTTATTAGATCGTGATTTAAGTGCAAAAGAAAAATCTTTAAAAATTGATGAAACTAATTTATCGTTAAAAGAAAGTCAACAACAACTAAGCGTTTATCATGGGAAAACTTCTTTAGATATATGGTAATTGTTATTTTACAATTAAATAAGTATTTTTCTATAGCTAGCTATAAAATTTACTCTTTTTTTTTTAATAAATAAATATAATTTAATTTTAAATCTAGCTTGTTACAAATTTACCTGTAAAAGTTCTGTTTTATTTTTGACTTCAGCAATTATCCTTTAGATGATTGGAAGGAGAAAACTTATAAAAATATTGAAAGCACATCAAAAGAATTAAATTCTGCTGGTGAATTAAGAACATATATTAATTTGATCATGAGACAATTAATCGAAGATCTTGAAAAACAACGTGACCGTACGAATGAAGCTTTTGAACGTCGTATTGCTGAAACAAAAAAAATTAAAGAAGATTTAGAAACAACTCATAGTGATACTATAAAACATATTATGGAAATTAGAGCAAATATAGAAAAACTCGAAATAGAATTGGCTAATAAACAAGGTTTTTTGGCTTTGTGCCAAATGCGTCTTGGTAATCGCGCTCAACGTCCTGGTTTAGAACTGACATGTGATGATGTTCACGAATCTTTACTCATTGAATTAAAAGTATTAAAATCAACAATTGAAAAATTAACCAATAAATTAATTGAAAATAAAGCAGCATTACGTTATTTATTACAAGCTCAAATTATGCAAGAAGAAGAAATTAATATAAAAACGAATACAATAAAAATTGATGAGGTTAATTGTATGTCTATACGTAAAGGCCTAGTATATAAATCATATTAACTGAAAATTGATTTAACAAAAAGAATTAAAAAAAATTAACTATGTATAGTAATATGATATTTTTGAGTAATCAAAAATTTAATAAAAAAAAAAGCATTTCAATCAAATCAATATTAAGAGAGTTTTTATATAATATCTTTAATTTTAGCATGACATTACTTTACATATGTGTCTATTAATAATAAAATATGGTTTTTATTTTATTCTTTCTCAACAATTCATAAATAAATGTGTTGCGATAAATAATGTAAAATAAAACTAATGGTACTAGCAATAACCCTTAAACGGATATAGCAATAACCCTTAAACGGATTTTCATATTAATTGTAAGCAATTATTTTAAACCGAAATAAATAGAAATAAATTTTGAAGCTAAATCTATCTAAAAATTTTTATTTAAGATTAAAATAAAACAAATGAAAATTTCGCCAAAAATTTATATTTGTAAATTAAAAATAATTTGTTTTAATTTAGCCGAAAATAATGTTAAATATTTGAACTTAATATGAAGTTTAAGAGGAGTTCCGCTGCCTATGTGGATCCACTTTAGTAAAATATACTTGTAACATAACATAGTTACAAAAACTTTATAGCCAGAACTCACTTTTTATAGATTTTACAACTTCTTTTTCGAAATTCATCATCCAACAATAATATTGCATCGTTAAAAGTTTTGTGTGAAATATGGTTTCCTAGGACTCTTTATTTATACTTCTACTAAACAAATAATTAAGATAAAATTAAGTATTTAAAAAAAAAATAATAATATTTCAACCCTTTTGAAGGTCTGTTTATTAATGGAGTGTAAACAATTTAACTACATTGATAAAAACTCTGGCAAAACAAAAATATAAACTTTAAGAAATATATATTTTTAAAATACTTTTATAGGTCATGATATGATTTAAAAAAGCTTATTAATTACAAATGTAAAGATATTAATTTTATCTTTAAATTTATCTTTATATTATTATTAACTTGATTGTTTCATTTTCAAATGCATATTTAAAAATAAAAAAAAATCTTAAACTGGAGTTTCCGATAAATCACTTGGTTTATTTTCATCATTTTTTTCTATTCCAGCACCCATAGCATTTAAAAGTGTAGAAACAGGTCCCGAACCTCCAATTTGAGTTTTGTAGCTATCCATCATACTTTTTAACGTATTAACATTAATATCGATAGGTTTAAATGATTCGATATCATCAAAATCATCCTCAATACTATCATTTGGTTTAGAAGAACTATATGTTCTTCCAACATTTGTATTGGCAAGTTCTTTATCCATTTGGTCTGTATAATTTTTAAAATATGATTCTAAATTTATTTTTGAATTGTCATTCGCCATATCTTCGAGATTTTTTTCTAAATCATCTTCATCTTCGTAATCACTCATTTCAGAATTTGACTCCCAATTATCTTCAGGAATAACAAAATCCAAAAAATTTTTAATATGCGTTGAAAATGCATCTGGATCAAAATTTACCTGAGTTGGATCTTTATTTTTGGACGAAGTTGAACTACCGTCTTCTGTTTCATTTGTAGATTTTTTAACTTTTATCTTTTTGTTCGTTTTTTCCTCAACATTTGTTTTTACTTCAACTCCGTCAAGTCCGGAACGATTTTCCAAAAATTCTTCTATATTTTTAGTAAATTCATTGGCATTAACATTTCCATTTACTTTATATAATTTTTTGATTCCGTATTTATTAATTAGCATTTCGTTCAGCTCATCAGAGGATATATTTAACCACCCATCACTATCACTTTTTTTCAAAGAATTTTCTTCTTTTCTTAATTGTTCCATTGTATTGACATCAATATTATTTAATAAATTTAATATTTTTCTTCCTATATTTGGTCGAGTTTGAAAACGGTCTCTATTTTCACGATAATAATTTTTCGCTTCATTCAATAAAGATGTAAATCCTTGCGAGTTTTCAACAAATTCTTTGAAATAACCCTTACGTTTAAGGTTATTTACGTAAGTTTTCCAATTAGTTTCATTTTCCAAATCGTCATTTGGTGCAATTTTTCCTTGAGAAGCTAATATTTCAAATCCAGAGGCGATTTTTATTCCTAATAAATCTTCTTTATATTCTTCTGTTTCTGATGGTAATAGTTGCCATCCGATACGTTGGTCTGGTACATAACTTGAATGACTTAACATTGCATACAAGCATTTGGTAAATTTCACATTAGTTCTAACACGATTTTCTGGTGGAAAGTATCTCATAGCTTTGCAGGCTTTCATATCTATTGAATCACGTTCACAAAATGATCTTACACTTGATGCTATCAATGAAGGATCTTCCTTAAGTAAAGCAGCTACTCCGATTGAAACCCTAACTATTTGATTGTGGAACAAATTTTTAAATGACTCACTATATTCTTTAAAACGTTCAGCTACAATATCTTGAATTTCTTGAGATACTTGATAAAGCGTAGGGTTACTCCAAATTTTTGGCAAAGCTTTAGATGTTGGAAGAATTGATGTTGAGTTAGATGGAGAATTTTGAACCAATTGAATTTTCCCATTATAAACAAACACCTAAATTTAAAAAAATATAGGTTAATTTAAATTTTTGAAAAACTAAGGGTTTTATATACCCTTCCTTCACATGTTTCAGGATTCGCCCATTTGGGAAGGACATCTGCTGCTTCAACTAAAAGAAATTCGCCGTCTGAATCAACAATCCTACCAATAACTCCATTAATTCGTTTTGTTATTTCAAATAACAAATACACTATAAACCATTCATCTTGAATATTTTCTCCATAATAAGTAATTCCATACAAATGGGGTGGTAGTTTTTCTAGAATTTGATTGTTAATATTTATTAAGTTTAATACAAGTTTTATTAAATTACTTACGCTTAGTTTCATTATCGTCTTCATTTAACAATGGAGCTTGTTGAGCATCTGTACGTACTGTCAAACAAAAAGAATCTTTGTGCCAAATATATTCACGGGAAATTGAATCAACTATACAATTAACTTCTTTTAACACACTATCTAGATGATTTTTTAAGTCTTTCTGTTCATGGCAATCATTTTTTAATTGTGGAAATAAGAAATATTCCACAAAATCGTCTTCTCGAGCTAATTCAAACATTTTTTTGCAAACAGGTCCTGAAGGCTAAACTGATTCATTTCTGATTTAATTATTTTTCTGCAGATTATTTTTAAAAATTAATGTTAATGACATCTTACGAGACGTGGATGAACTTACGAAACAAAATATTATATTATTTGACATTTGGTATAAATTTAATATAAAAAGTTTCCTAAATTTTTAAATATGTTGGAAATAAAATTACATTAATTTTTTATATAATTTTGCACCTGGAATTATAATATAAATTAAAGATTATTTTATAAAAAAGATTATTTGAAAAACAAAAAAACAACTGAATAAGATCTGCATTATCGTGTTAAAACCGTGTTGTTTTAGCTGTCACTAGAGGGAAAATAGCGGGTGGTATTGTCATTGTGACAATATTTATATCCAAACAAAAATATACCCAATTCATACATTTTCAATCAAGTTGATTTTTAGTTCCATTAAATTCTTTTTTTTTAAAAAATAAAAATGGGCAGTGGAAGTAATAGCTCTCCAGCACCAGAACCAGAATATGGAGCTAATTTGAAAATTCTTAATTGTAATCCACAAATTGTTGAACTTCAAACAATAATAAGAGACAAGTAAATATAAAAAATTTTCAATTTTATTGAATTCACATGTTCAAAACAACCTTTTACAGAAATACTTCAAGAAGTGATTTCAAGTTTTACGCTGATCGTTTAATTCGCTTAGTTATTGAAGAAAGTTTGAATCAAGTAAAATTTAAAGAACTAGAAAAGTCGTCAAAATAAACCATAATTCTTTTTTTTTAGCTACCTTATTCTGATTGTTGTGTAGAAACACCAACAGGAGCTTTATATGAAGGTCTTAAATATAGATCAGGAAATTGTGGTGTTTCTATTATTCGTTCGGGGGAAGCAATGGAACAAGGTTTAAGGGACTGTTGTAGATCAATTCGTATTGGCAAAATTTTAGTGGAATCAGATGCAGATACACATGTTGCTCGTGTAGTTTATGCTAGATTTCCTGATGATATTGCTAGGAGACAAGTTTTATTGATGTATCCAATAATGTCCACCGGAAATACAGTTTTACAGGTAAACACTTTTTGATTCCTATATATTTTTTTTTTGTAACTTTTATAAATTATTCAGGCTGTAAATGTTCTAAAAGAACATGGAGTTCCTGAAAGTTGTATAATTTTATCAAATTTATTTGCAACACCAGCTGCTGCTAAAACAGTT
Source organism: Dolichopus griseipennis (assembly GCA_963082915.1). Taxonomy (NCBI): domain Eukaryota; kingdom Metazoa; phylum Arthropoda; class Insecta; order Diptera; family Dolichopodidae; genus Dolichopus; species Dolichopus griseipennis. Next base: position 24,289,415 of record OY720443.1, read on the forward strand.
GTAAGCGCTTTTCCACAAATGAAAATTCTAACTTCAGAGCTTCATCCTATAGCCCCTAATCATTTTGGTCAGAAATATTTTGGTACTGACTAAAAAAAAAATAATTGTGTATTTAAACTATTTTATTTTTATAATTTATATTTTTGTTGTATTAATTTAAAGCTAATAAATAAGTTGGAAAAGTTTTTAAATGAATTTAATATGAAAAATATCTAATTTGGTTTCAGTAGTATTAACATTTACGACATCTTATAATTAACAAAAGTGTCAACTTTGTGCAAACCTGTAGAAAATGACCTCAATTGAACTGCTTGAGAATTTTGTATGAACACCGCTTCAGTTTCATTCCACGATTCTGGAATGTCACAATCTTTAAGTGTATAAATTAGTATATCAAACGAACAAATACAATCTAAAAGCGGTAAATAACTAACTGTAGCCGAAATTTGACGCATTACATCTCTTATTTCGTTTTGGATTCGTTTAAGATCTTTTTTTGAAGTGGGATTTGTTGGATCTATATTTTGCTTTATTTCGGTAGGATCTGATTGTACCTTAAAATCCCAACATTCTAGAGTTTCCTTTGTATGAACATTTGTTATAATCATAGAGACTTTTTCTAATAAATTCTTTGTAAGCCATTCTAAAATTAAATTAAATCAGTTGTAAATTGTTTTAAACAAAAAAATTTTAGCTTACCTTGAACTTGGCCTAAAACGTTTTTTAAAAAATCTTCTATTTTTTTATCTTTAGACATAAAAATTGTTAAATCATACTGTTGAGTACTAGAGAAACCTTCCGGAGGATAAATTCCTCTTTGAAATAAAATTGAATTTATTCCAAAATCTAATTATTAAATCGAAAATCTCTTTTTAATACAAAATAAATAATTTGCAATAGGGTTTTCTTACTTAAATATTCCGCGATAATTTGCGAAGATCCTTTTAAAGTAATAGCATTTGCAGTTTTCGTTCCTTGCTGTACTGCTGACATTTTTTCAACTAATTTTTAAAATAACCAACGATTTTTTCCATATAAATAATTCAAAACTGCCTTTTCTTTAAAATTTGACATTTTAAAGTTATTTTAAGTATGGGTTACACAAGTTAATTGGGTTTTTTTTCAAATCTGCATATTATTTATTGCTTTCATTCTGACAGAGAGCTCGGTGGTTTAAGTGGCGGATTTTTAATTTGAAAAGTTCGTGTTCTAACCCTGGTCGGATTAAATCTAATTAAAGAATATAGTGTATATTATAATAGTTAAATAAGAATTCCAAATACCATATAATATTGTCTGGTACTACAAATAAATGAATTAATTATTGTTTTAATCAATTTAAATATTTTAGTTTTATTCTTAACTTTTATATTAAATTATTAAATAATATTTAGATTGTTAAGTGTGGTTGAAATTTTTGTTCTGTTAAATGACAATAGATGGCGCAACACACTTTAAAAATAAAAAGGCTTTGGTTTGAATCTTTGATGAAAAAACTATTCTCAAAGAAATACTTTTCACTATTTGTTTTTCTGCGTACATTTAAAAATTTCATTTAGAAATATGAAATATTGATTTCGATTAAAAATTAATTATTCAGTATTTTTCGAAATTTAAAAAATTCATTCAAGCTAATGTTGCACAATCAATAACTCGAATGGAGGGTTATATTTGAATGGATAACTATCTAATTCAGAATGAATAATTTGTTTCAATTTCTTGTATTAATAACTTCAATAAATTAAATCTAGGAACTGCATGTTCGAATTCCAACAAGGATCAAATTTTGAGATATTCTTATACATAAATTTGTTTTCGAAACCAGAAATAACCCCACAAAAAATAATCATCAAATCAAAAAAGATTAAAAAAACATTCTAAAAATTTATTTGTGAAAATAGGTATAATACATACCATACATACCATATAAAGTACAATGCAATAATTTCCCAAAAACTATGTACATTCATACATACATACCTACAATGTATAATTATGTAAAAAAACGTATAATTCTAATTTTATCATTAAATTAGAATATAATTCTAGAACATAATTAATTGTATATATAGGGCTAATCAACATCTAATTCTTATTATGCAAAAAAAAAACAAAAGTTTTGGTCATGAGGCCACTCAATTATACTTTTACAAATCTATTCCAACAATAACATTTTTAAAATTATGTGGCTTGCCACCTTCAAACTTCTCCTAAGCAAATTGTCAAAATTACCTTGATGTAGTATTTAACTCATAAATCCATCTTACTTACATTTTTACATACATTTTCTAACAAGAAAACAAAAAGACAAAATAAATGTTGCTTGATGAGTTTCGCATTTGTGTCCTCTGGTGGGACTATTTGCCATACTTATTATATACTGCTGAAAAGGATGTGAAGGTGTGCGACCTTTTTAAAAATATAATAATAAATGCAGGGTCTATTGGAAAATTTCACATCTGTAGCGATTTATTTTTAAGGTTAAAAATTTATAAATTTTATTTTTTCAAAAATTCTCACTTTTAATTCCAATATCTCAGAAACGGTGGTATTGATTAAAATATAATAAGATGTATTTTAGAAAATTTTAAAATAGACTTTTCGGCCACTAGATGGCGCCAGCGGTCCGAAGAGCGTATATATTTGGATATTTGAAGAACGTCATTTAAATCTATGATCACTCCTTAACGGAACCTTATCTGAAATTTATTATAGTATGATTTGCAATTGAGAAAATTTTTGAGTTGTGTTGGGTTTTATTTTCGGAATTTGCCGCAAAAGTTCATTGTAGATTATCAATGGGAAGAGTGGTTGGAAAATCAAAGAAAAATAGTTTACAAATTTGTTTATTTTTACCATAGAATTACTAGTTCTAGAATGGCAAAAGAATGTTTCCGACTCTTTTCTTCTAATGTGATTTCCTATCCTGAGGTATTCAGACAAAAAAATACATATGCAATTTCGTATGGGTATACAAATGGTACGGCTACTTCATCTATCATTGCTTAAATTTGAGTAAATGAGAATGTTTATTAGGCAGTTTCTCATTAGGATTGGGCAGTTTGTATATTGAAAGTTATTTCGAATAAAGATTTTAACTATTTAATTTAATTTACTTTTTTTTTAAATATTTACTTTTTAATATTGAATATATAATTGAACAAAACATCAAGAAAAAAATTTGAATAATATTAGAAAAAATTGCAGTAAATTATTTTTAAAAATAATGGAATCTCTATAAGTATATTTTTAGTTTAATTTTAATTAACTTACATATCTATTTTGATTTATCTTAAGGTATTTATTCATCGTGGAAATGAAAATAAGTAAATCAAAAACAAATCATAATTTTTTGAACAAAACAAAAAGTATTTATAATCTTGTGAATATATAAACATTTTTAGCTATTTTTAAATATGAACGAACCTTTTGCAAATATGAAATCTACATTTATGTTAACCGTAAGGAGAGTTTTGATTTCTGTTTCAAATAACTTAACGTTTCCGAATAAAAAATTAAACGGTTTTTTCTTTACCCTTTTTTTATTCAAACAAAATTTTACTTATTATTTAAAAATTTTAGCATTACAATATGATTTTCAAATTGATTCTATTCGAAAATATACTATGTTTTGGTAAATTTACAGAACGGTCACTTAATAATAATGAAAAATGGAAAGCAAAAACCAAAAGGAAAATACCTTTAAAATAATTTTAAAAAAATTGGCTGATATTTGTATCGTATATTATCGGCTCAAGAAATAAAAAAAAATCTTTAAGCAACACTTTCTTCCCATCTTAATAATCCTTTATTTAATTTAATGTTTTTTAAAAAACTTCAAAAAGCACAAAAACACACAAATTTTTTGAATATAATATTTTCTAATTTATTTTCATTTACTTTTAACTTTGAAATCTTACTTAAATCGTACTTAAATGTTTCTTTTATATTTCACTTTCAAAATGAAATGAATCGCGGAGAAACTAGTAAATACATACAAACGGTACACGTACCAAATTTTGAAATTTGTCTGAAAATTTTTTCTCTACTGCCATTCTAGTACTAGTAATTCTATGATTTTTACACATTGTTTTATCCATTCACCATTGGATTTGTAGCATTACATTTGTACTTGAACTTGTAGCATTACATTTGTATTGTAGAGCCTAAAAGTTCGAAATATATCTGACCGATAGTTCAGTAGTAAAGTGGCGGCTTTTCAATCGAAAAGTTTTGGGTTCAAACCTTGGTCGGATCATATCTAATAAAAAAATATAGGGTATATTCAAATAATTTAATAAGAAGTCCCAATGTTAAATAGGCCAAGGATTATTATTGTCAGGCAATATTTGATATTGTCTGGTACTACAAATAAATAAATAAGTTCCAATATCTTGGACTTCGACATTTCTAAATACTTAACAAAAAAAACGCATAATCTTCGACATCCTTAAATCTAAGATGAAATCTAATAGAAGATTTTATTAATTTATACACTAGTTAAAAATTTTCCAAATCATAATATATATAAATCAATTTTTTTAATATATATGTTTAAAACAAACCAATATACTTATAAACACCATATATATATATATGTATATTGTATTGTATAAATATACTGATCTACCATAATTTCTAATATATGTTATTGAGATTTTTTTATATCCCTATCATAAAGAATCTGCGATGCGGCTATAAACAACATATTACAAAATTATTAATAATGTGTTATAAAATGGCGCCAAACCAAATTATATTTTCTGATGAAATATATATTTATTATTAATTTTCATTTTTTTTTTTCATTTTAGATTGAATTCTTTTAAAGCTTTTTCCGTTCTTTTTTTTTTTGTTTTTTTTTTAAGTTGAAACGAATCGGAAGAATCAAAAAAAAAAAATAAGCGCGGAAATTGCGCACATGAATAAAAAAAGGTTAAAAGATTAAACACGTGCTGTTTCAGACCAGGTCAGGTCAGGTAAAATAATAATGTTCATCTCGTTTATTTAATTTTGTTGTTTTGTTATAAAAAAAAGATGAAAAATAAAAAAAATATATATATACATACTCGTATATATATAAAAAAAAGTGCGAATATTTTTTTTAAGGTGCCCCTGATGATGATTTAGATGAAAAGATATGACAAAGGTACGAAAAAAAAATCATACTATAGTGTTAGTATTTTTTGACACCTTTTTTTTTTTTCTAAACTTTTTTATAATTGACATTTTTTTCCCCTTTAATATTTTTTGTGTGCTTGTAAAATTACCTTTAGTGTAAAGGTATGTAAGCATGTATGTAAACTTAAACTTTATGATTAACGCATCAAATGGTTCTTATTATAAGTTTAAATAAGTAAGTTCATTAAGTTTAGTTTAAATAAGTTTATTTATACATTCACAATTCGTGTAATGCTGCCGCTTCAATGTTACAGTTAATACTGCTAACTGTTAAAACAACAAACCCTAATTGACGTTTTGTATCATATAAGCTCAAATGTCACATGTGTCTTGAGAGTTCACTTTTGTTTAATAGATTATGTAAGATTAAATAATTATGAATATTGAATTGAATATGTCAGTTATCATCCATGAAGATTAAATTTGTATTAATTAATATATAATAAGTATATATATTTAAAATAAGTATAAATACATATATATTTTTTTATGTATATATATAAATAAGTTTAATAAAATTTAAAAACTAGTTCTATAAAGATTAATTTATATGTAGGAGCAGGTGATTATTAAAACTTACCTTCTGGATTTAAAATTGGAGATGTAATCCTTGCTTCCCTATATATATATAGATTTAATCCTGCAACAATTAACAGTTTCTACCCAAATAAAAGGAAACTGTTTAATGCTTCACATTAAACTGCAAAATAATTTGTTCTAATATGGATTATTATTATTCTTCCTGCTAGATGTTAGAAGAAGTGCTTTAATACAGGCTCACTTTTTTTTAATACAGAATGTAATAAGGAGCTTTACTGATATAATGAAAACTCAAATAGTTATAAATAACAGTTAGTAAACAGTTGGTTGGCACAGTGGTTAAAGTGACAATTATTCATTCGAGATATCTGTGTTTGAATTATAGTAAAAATTAAAACAATTTTAAGTGGTTTTCAAAGCAATCCCATTCGCCATTGGGTTCAAATTATTAACATAACTGATAATTAATAATTATACACATATCTTTAATAAAAATTGCATTAATATAACAATATAAACAAATTTAAATAAAGTGAATCAATTTTTTGTTTATTTTTTTATTTTTCGTTTTTTTATTTCAGAATTGACTTTAAAAACTTGGGAAATTTAAGGCTCTGCAAAGAACAGGGAACAAAAGTTGTCCAATTTTGAAAGTCAACATTGGATTTTTCAGTTATAAAGATCATATCGAAATTTCTTTCATGTTCGAAATTAACCTAAAGCTCCAAAAATTTACCTTTTGGTTCAAAGTTTTCAGCACTAAGGGGCTGTATATGATCTTTCGCACCCAATTGAAGAGACTGGTGTGAAATAACTTCTGGATGTTTATTGGACCATATTTTTTCAAAAGCAACGAACAAGTTGAGGTTCATGTGAATGAAACTCATTACCGGCTAATGATTGAAAATTTTTTATAGACAGGGGTAGAGAACAATCAAGAATTGTGGTTTTATTCATAGCTCGTAACTATAGCTCTTCTGCGCGAAATTTTTGGCGATCGATTATTATTGCGCTTTTTATGATTCCGATTACTTTCTTTGGAGCTACCTAAAAGGTAAGGTATGTATTCCAATAAGCTAAGAATCATTCAACAGCTTAAGATCAATATCCGAGAAAAAGTGAGAGATCTGACTGGGCCCTGAAATTTTAAGAAAAGTTATGAAAACTGCTTTGAACGTCAAGGCGAAACAAACAATATGGGCATTTGAAAGATATTATCTTTAAAATACAAGGAATCATTTAACAGCTTAAGACCAATACCCGAGAAAAAGTGAGAGATCTGACTGGGCCCTGAAATTTTAAGAAAAGTTATGAAAAATGCTTTGAACGTCAAGGCGAAGCAAACAATATGGGCATTTGAAAGATATTATCTTTAAAATACAATGTGAACAAACTATAGTCCAAAATTTTAATAAATACAAAAATTAAATAAAATCAGAAAAAAAAGTTATTCATTAAATAAATCATTGCACTACTTATGGGCCACCCTATATAACTTGAATATACAGAATTTACTTATAATAACAAGTATATAAAAACAAGTATTTCTATTGAAAATCTAAGATGTTTTTACAGTTATAAGGCGTAGTCCAATATGTATTTAAATTGTAAATTGAAAATCCATTAAGATCAATTCTAATAACAATGTACAGCCTAACAGTTGAACAGTTAGCGAGAAATGATTCTAAATATCCAAAATTATAATTGCCAAAATATTAATAATTAAAATTATTGACAAGCCATATTAATTAAAATTGGTTATTAGATATGAGAATGAAACAATCAACTGTATTTTCTAAGTATCAATACTCTTATCGCTTATCGCACTTCCAATATAAATGCACCCTTACAAATGCACTATATAATTCCTCTAATATATCAAAATTATGATAAAGTTTTGATTAAATTTAGAACTTAGTAAGAAAAGGTTTGGAAACATTTTTAATATATGTATACATAGTTGCATATAAAAACGTGAGAAAAATATTAAATAAATTGTAAAATAAAATGATTACGCATTAAAGTTATTCCTTTATTAAAGGAATTACATAACCGCATCTTAAAAATGCATTTCATATATACACACACATATACACAGCCTAATATTTATGTAAAACAAATTTAGATAAGTAGGTAGTGTGAAAAAAAAAATGATAAAAAAAAAAAAAAATAATAACTAAAGTTAACCATTATAACCAAGTTTTTTTTTAATTTTGTAACCTTTTGCGCCAAATCATATCAGAGTTTTTTTTATTATAATTTTTCGCCTTGTTATTATCATTGACTTCTTCTGTTCTCATAATCATTTACACAAAAAATGTATATTTTAAATATTAAAAAAAAAATTTAATATTATATATATATAAATATACATGTACATTGTACACGTATACGTTTATTAAATTTATTTAAATTTCTGTGATTTCTTTTTAACCCTTTTTTTTCACATCATTTTTTTTTTTTTATAATTATTTTTATATCCTTATATGAGAGATCGCGCGGTCTTCCCGTCAACACTTAAATTTTTTTTTTTTGATGGTAAGGCTATTTCAAAAAAAAAAAAAAACCAGAGGAACAAACTGTTAAACCAATTTGAGAGTTTGGTATATATATCAAGAAAATAAGAATAAGAAAAAAAAAAAACAAAATAACAAATCTCATATAATAAATGGGAATCAACTTATAAGGGTAGACAACATAAATAATATTGCTCTCTGCGGGCAGTACAGTATATATGTATAGTGTAAATATATATATAATTTTATATATATATATAACGCAATCATTTTGAAATTGTAGCAACTTATTTGCTATGTGTTATAGGCGTCAACCACAGAAACCGCAATAATTTATCTCAATTTTTAGGGTTTTGATTCTTTTGACGCGATCCGCGATCCGCAATACGTAATCCTTTTTTTTTTTTTTTATTTGATTTGATATGTTTTTTTTTTGTTATTTTTTTTTTTGTTGTATTCCAATTTTTTGGTAAATTTATTTTTTGCAGTTTTAATTTTTATTTTTTAATTTTTGTTTCCTAGTTTTTTACTTTTTTACTTCTTTTTTTTTTTTTTTTGGTTTATTTTTATAATAAAATTAAAAATATTCTTACTATTACTAAGATACTGTGGAAAATGTTTTAAAAAATTTTTTAATATATATATATATGCTTCATGTTTTTAAATATTGAATCTAACTAAATTCAAAGGGTTTTTATTAATAAAATAATTAACTAACTAATAGTAATTTTTTTTCGCCTAAAAGTATGTAAATTACAAAAAGGAATAATTATTTTCTGTACGAATATAAGGATAGGATCTTATATTGTCGGGTCGGTGAATTAGTTGAGCACATAGATTATTATCCGGAGGCGGATTGAAAGCTTGCAATAATCATAAGATTTTAATAGGCAGTCTTATAGATAACCTTGATCCCCAAATTAAATGTAAATTAGTAAAATAATAATTTTGACATTTATTATCTATTATTAAAATAAATAATATAAAAATATAGGAAACAAAGGTTTGATCCCCACTCAGATCAGGGAAATTCCAATTTGATTTTCAAGGGAAATAATTGAAAAAAAGTAATTTTCATTAAAATTTCCTATTACGATCAAATCTAATAATAGTAAGTATAATCATAGAGTAAAGATAATAGAAAGAGGGACAAATTCATATAAACTTTATTAATATGAAATATTTTTGAGGAAAATAAACGATGGTCAATGTTTGAATGTATTAGTGAACACTTATTCTATTCAGATAAGACTTTGTTTACTTAATAAATAAAAGTATTTATTTACCCTTTTTGTAATAATATTATATAAACACTTGCTCACATATTTATTTAGTAAAAGATAAAATTTTAAAATATACATACAATGCACACAGCGACGCAGTTAACAGAAAGAAACGTAAAATTCTATATAACATTTTTGGAACATCGAGGACATAGTGGTTAAGCATATGGCATGCTCCAACTGAAAAAAAGAAAGGGCATAATATTGTATTAGAACAAAAAAGATGGAGAATTTTCTTAACATATTCTTTCGTATTTAGTTAATTTTATTAGTAATAATTTTCTTAGTTAATGTTTTTATGAATTTAATATTAAACGTTTTGTATAATATTTTATCTATAATATTTAATCCTATTTAAATATAATTATGAAAAAATGTAATTAAGATTAAATTAAAACTATAAAATAAATTATTAATTATATGCGTAATAACTTTTATAATTTAATTAAACTATTTATGAATATGAATAATAATGAGAATCTATAATTTGAATGCTCTACCTTTTAATTGAGTATCTATATACAGGATGTTTCACGAGTAAATGCTAAAAGCTGTATAACTTTTTATTTAGAAGTCATCCGACCTTTTTTCATTTTGCGTTAAATAGCTAATTTAGTAAGCTTCCGAAAATGTTATTAAGGTTGATCTTACGTTTGTTAGTTCCTAAATTATAAACAAAAAACTAAAGAAAACTTATAAATACCGTTATCTCGAAAACCATTAGGAATAGACCTCACTTAATTTTAAGATTTTTACTTATTTTTATCTCCCCTATCATTTCTTACAAGGATGACGTTTACCCCGTGAAACACCCTGTATGCAGTTGTAATCCTTTTCAAATGTGTAATCATGAACTTTGTTATAAAATGTGCATTACAAACGTTTGATACTTAATATGATAAAATTATTAATGGATTCGCATCAACTATATTTAAAAATTACATATTTTGGACTTTGGTATATAAAATAAATAAATAAATGAAAGAAGGATGAAAAAAAACCTTCTGTTCTTTTATTTTAATTTTTTGTTTTGTTTTTTAAAATGATCTGCGGCTTTCATCCGTATTTTTTTTATAATTTTGTTTTTATTTTCTTAACTTCTATTCATTTGCTTTTTTTCTTAATTTTTATTATTATTTTATTTTTATTTTTGTTTTTGTTTTTTTTTGCTAAATCATTGTTCCGCAGCAATATTTTTATTGTCGACTAACCGGCCTGACTAAATAATCTGTCACTCTATATATAATATTGGTTCAACATCTTAGACTCTGGTTATGAAAAACCAAAAAAAAAAAAAAAATAACTAAAAAATAATCTGGAAGATAATTTGACTTCAATTTTTTGTTTTTTTATAACTATTATATGCTTCTTTTCATAATTTAGGTAAGTTTTTTTTTTTTTTGATTTTTTTTGTTGTTGCTTGTTATTTATTTTTCACTCATGTTATTACAAATTATTAAATTCGGTTATTTTTTGTTTATTTTGTTGTTTTTGTTATTGTTAGTTAGTTGATTGTCTTCCATGCTTTTAATATATTGGTGTATTTTAATTTTTTGTTTTTGAAATTCTCATCATCGTTTTTGAAAATTAAAAAAAAAAATATATATATATATATATATATATATATATATTTTTATTTGCTCTAATTTTGGGATACCATTCAAGCACTAAACTAACCCATTCAACAAACTGCAGAGAGTGAGGAAGGACGAAATGTGTTTTTACCATATTTTAAAAATTTTTTGAATAATTGTGCCTTTATATAGTTTCAGTCTGTTTGTCCGTCCGTGTTTTGATAACACTTTTACACTCCTACAATTTTTCCCCTTAGTCTCGTCCGTTACGGAGCTACCCAAACTTTCCGTAAGCTATCCAGGAGCAATCCAGCCACCCAAAGTACTAAAAAGACTCTATATTTTAATTGTTATAATAAGAGTTCTATAAGGTTCTGAAAACATTAAAAGACAGAAGCTTTTGTAAACTTTTTATAAATTTTATTTTACCGTTATGCAAAACTCAATTTATTCAAACGTTTCGATCCCTATATCTTCTAAATGGCCTAAGTTAAAAATTTAAAATTTCGGGAGAAGTTAGATTCTTAGAAATTAGAATGAGTTATTTTAGAAAATCTGGTGAATGGTGGGGATCAATTGAAATCGCTTCTGCGCGAAATAATGCGTTTGCCAAAGAGGTCTCGTAACAGAGCCTTTGTGTCCCTTGCAGTGTGGGCTGCGGCTCATCTTGTCGGAACCACAAATGTGGATTATTTTCTACAGCTGGCCTCAAAAAATTGTCCAGCATCGTTCGATATAGAGCACCAGTAATCGTAACTGAGGCGCTATGTGCATTTTCAAAGAAATATAGACCAATAATCCTTTCAGACAATACACCGCTTCAAACAGTACACTTAAGTGGGTGTAATTGTCGCTGATGTACTGTTCTTGATTCTCCGTAGCCCATATCCTGCAATTTTGCTTGTTTACAAAACCATTCAATTGGAAATGGGCTTCATCGCTTATTATCAAATTGTTATTGAAATCGCGATTTTCTTCTGCTTTTTGTCGGAATGAAATGCTGTAATCAAGCCGTTGTTGGTAGTCTATCGGCTTCAATTCTTGCACAATCTGAACCTTATATAGGAAAATTTGCAATGTGGCCCAAATCCTCTGAACGGACCTCCGCGATAGCCCCAGTTGTGCCGAACGTCTTCTTGTTGATGTTTCTGAACTATCCTGCATACATTTGCTTGCGCTCTACAACACGTTGTATATTTTCTTCAGTGTGGACCGTACGTGATTTCCCGATTCATAGAAGGTGTCTTACTGTACCATTTTGTCGAAAATTTGCAACCAGGCGGTTTATTGTTGATGCTGAAGGTTGAGTACGCACATTAAAAAAACGACTATAAGCACGCTGCGTCAAAACAATTGACAGTTGATTTTCAAAATAAAATTCAACAATTGTTGATCGCTGTTCTGTTGTGTACTGTTTCACTCCAATTCCCCAAATTTTCTTCACAAAATTCTGAAATAAAAATAAAAAATATAAATAAATTTAAAAAGTTATTAAATATTCAAACCATATCGGTCGTTTTGCTCCACCCTGTATTAAATTCTAATGACTTAAAGATTCTAATATTCTTTTAACCTTAATTTAAAGTGGCTTTCTCTAAAATGAAGATACAGCTTCTTAATTTTTAGCCATGTTTGCATATATAATAAAATTATCAGAAAATATCTAAATTTCGATGCAAATCACAATTTAATTTCTTGAACCCGAAAAGTTTGGACATAAATTAAGAATTTTTTTCTGAGTATAAGTTTGCTCACAAAAAATTTCAAAGCGTTCTCCCTATTCACAGGTTTTTAGCACTTATAAATTAAAAAGAAAATCATCGCTTAGTATATTTCCAAGGTTAAACTGTAACACTGAAGCTCTAACATTAAATTTCGAGACATGCGAACAGGTTTTTTTGCTTGCGCTCATATTCTAAATAATCAGTTTGTTATTAAATTGAATTGATGAAACAATTAAATTAAAATATTATCAAACATTGTGTACAGTTTTAAAAAATTAGCTTTTTTAAAAACCCTTGGTTTTTTCATCAACTGCTTTTATTTAGTACTATTTAGTAGCGTGAGGACCATATAATTTAAAGATAGCGTATAAATTGTTGCAAAAATCTGCATGTTGTGGAGTTTTTTATTTTTCATTTCTTATAATAGTCTTTGATTGAACCGTCGACAAAATATCAAAAATGAAGAAATTGATTTTTTTTTGTCAATTCATTAACCACAATCAACAATATGTTGTACTTTTTGGAGGTTTTTTTCTGTCGTAAGACATATTAGTCATAAAAAAATGTCAAAAATCTAATAAAAAAAAAAAACTGTAGGTATAAAAAAAATTGTGATTTTGTAATTTTTATTTACTTCTTCTCTGTACATATACAATGAACATGTTTTTTTTTATTTGTAATTGGTGCCTTTTAAAACATTTACATTTTTTGTATATATGACTTGCGGAAGCTCTAAAATGAAATAAGATCTTTGAAATAAGATTCAAAGTTTTTGGATCTTCTGTAAATTTTTTTAAGCTTTAAAATATCACCGCCATGACTGAAAATAAGAAATAAAAAGTGATATTTTCTAATAATTAATTAATTAGTTAGGAGAGTTTTTAAAAATCAAATTGTGCAACTTAAATTAGGAATGCGAATTTTTCATGAGGCGATAAAGAAAAATTTGACATTAGTAAAGAAAATGTCAAAATAATTGAAATTTGGCAAAATATAGAAATTATTTTCATTAATTTTTATAAATATTCAATATTTAGAAATTCTAATTTTGATAGCAGATTCTTTTAAGGTATATTAGAAGCGTGTCACAATCCTGCATGCTAATTAAATCTTGCTGTTCTTTTTATTTCTTGTCTCCTTGAAATCTTGCTGTTCTAAAATATCTCGTGTCTTCTTAGTTCTTCTTACAACATAGGTTCTGGGTCCACCTCTTGACCCGGATCTGCCTAAAGGATACTAGGTAAACGGCATTCTAGTTACGCGTTTTCATTTTTCCTTAGTGTATGACCAATCCACCTCTATTTCCTTTTGGTGATTTGCTTCACTATTGGTTCTTCATTTGTTAATATCTGCATTTCTTATATCTGTTCAGCGAGAATATTTGGCATATAATTCTGAGATGTTTATTTATGAAAAACTGTAATATATTTTCAATTGAGTTAGTGAGCAACCATGATTCGCAGATTTAATGTAATTTTCTAATTTAAAAAAAAAAATACAGTACTCAATCCAAATACTCGCTCTATACAACATAGATTGTCAACTTAGAACATTTTATTTTTACTAATGCGTGATGCTTATATATGTTGTCATTTTTGACAGTATTATTTGTTATTCAAATTTTTTTTTTATTATTTTTATAATAAAGTTATAAAAATAATTATTTAAAATTAAATAAATGATCTATGATTTCATCATTGCAATATCTTTATTGGTTGTCTTTCTGAATGAAAGACTCTTTTTCTTAATTATTTAATTTTTTTTTGGAAAGGTTTAATTAAAAGTGTAATAGAGGTAGCACTCGTCGTGATTTGTATCTTATTAAAACCGAAAAATTTCGAGTTACATGTAATAAAAATTTTCTAGTAAAAATGTTGCTTATGAAAGAAGTTTAATTTATAATTAATAAACCATACCTGTTCAGTGGCATATATTCCAAAAGAATAAATTTAAAAATATAAAAATGAACTCAAAATAAAATGAATAATATCCAAAAAAATATTTTCTCATAGTATAATTAAAAAATTAATTTTCATTCAAATTTCAAAATTCTGTAATAATAACAATCATATTTTTTTCATATCTTTTTTTTATTCCCAATAAACGTTTAACCGCTTTAATCCTCTTGATTAATGCTCGAAAATATTTTAAAAAGAAAAAAAAAATGTCAAAATGTTAAAAAAAAACAAAAATTAATATCATAATAGAATTAAATTCACCTTTTGAATTCGTGTTAAATAAATGATACTTTTTCAGATATTTTTCATACCTTAATTAAAACTAAATCATTTAAAATATTCAACGTAATGGCATTTCAATGAATGCGATCTAATTTCCCAAGGTACATATATACATATTATATTCAAAAGGAAAGAGACAAAAAAAAAAAGAAAACAACAAAAATAAAAAACAAAAAATAGAAATAAAAATCAATTGAAATTGGAATTATTTCCACCAGGTTGTGGTCGACATCGTTCACCAGGCTTTTTTTTCTTCATTTTTTTTTTTTATAAATTTTGTTTTAATTTTTTTCGCCTTTTCGTTTAATTCTGCTTGCACTTTAACGTTAGTTGTCTTTTTTTTCTGTTTTTTTAATATTTATTTTTTTTTTAATTTTTTTTTTTATTTTTTGACATTTTAACAATGTGTTAAGGACAATGATCGAATAAGTTTTATAAAAATGAAACAAATAATACTGAACGCTGAAATTAATTGAACTTGTTTTTCTTATTGAAAATTAAGAAGTCACTTTCTTCATGAAGTGAGCCATCTTTATTGACTATTTTTATGGATCTTTCATCTTACTCTCTCTCAAAAGTGCAAGTTTCGAACATAAACCGTTTAATTTTTAAGGCATCTTAAATTAAGGCAAAAATTCAGTTTCTCAAAACTGTACATTAAAATATCGTATGGTATGGTATAAGAGTATTAATTTTGCATGTGTAAATTTATTAAGATAACGGTATATATAGGTGTTTTCAGAACTTTTGAGACTGTAGTTCCGTAACGGACGGTTATATAGACAAAAGTTGTTGCATAAAACTCATTCGAAGGACAGATAGACGAACTGAATCTTTTATAATTTTTAAAACTTATACCAGACTGAGTTTGATGTTAGTCTTCCTTTTAAGTAATTTTTTTTTATTTATAAATTTGAAATCACAAAAACCAGCAAAAAGTGGTTGGCTAGTAAAGATATAAAGCTCCAAGAAATTATCGAAACTATTTCGTATAGAATAAAAACTCATATTTACCTAGAAATCTAAGTTTGAAATAAATATGTTAGTGACATTGCTTTGAAATCTACTAATTTACTAACACAATTTTAGTAAATAGTCGTTGGAGCACTGGTGATATTGTGTCATAAAGTGACATTGCTTCAGTGACCGTTAGAGTAAGTGTAATGATATGAGCGAGGGAATCAGATAGTAAGTATTTGAATCTATGCTTTGCAATATTAACTTTTTAAAATTGGGACAAATAGTCTTATTGTTTAGAGAATCTATAGAAAATAAGTGATTATAATGTAAATTTATATACTCATTCTGTAATATTTTAAAGCTAACGGTTTTTTAATATAAGCCCTAACAAATATTCTGGGAAATAATATTTTTTTATTTTTTGAATTTAATACAATAGCGTTTATGTTATCATGCAATATTTGAAATATTCCTATATTGTAATAAAAATTCCACAATAAAATTTTCTTCTTCATCTGGAATTTGTTAACCAAAAAAAAAATAAACGAAAAAAAAAACCTTGGTAGTGATTTTTGACTCTGTTTATTTATTTATTTTGTTTTTTTTTTTTGGAATTGCACACATAACAGAACAAATTAAGAAATAACTTTTTTTTTTTCTGATCAATTCACATGCGCCTTCTGTTTTAGACGCCATAAGTAATATTTGGAATTTTATATTAATTTATAGAAACTTTGTATTTAGCTTTCACTAAAATAAATGTTTAATTCTAAAAAGTAAGGTCTGAAATAGTATATAAAAGTCTAAATAGATTAAAAATAATTAGGATTTAAATAAAAATGTAAAAAAATTAGGAATGTTTCGTCCTGTAGTATTGGTTGACTTATCAGTTAGCATGCTACATGTAGAATTGCATTTCTCTCCTAATTAAATGATAAACTCCTAATTAAATTTGGAGTTTTTAAAACTCACAGGATCGATTTACATTATAGATTAGATGGATTTACATTATAGATTAGATGGATTAACATATAGTAAATGGGATAAATCTACATGTATTGACAGTAATGGATTTTATATTTTAATATCTTATAGTTTCTTTAAATATCATATTTAAAATTTTTTTTGAACATTATGAATTATAGGCCATCTACAATAACGCTCTCGTTTCGCTATCATTACGTTGTCAACAAAGGAGTGTCTACAATGAAATGTACATGACAGCGTCTTTTGACATTGTTTTGTTTACAAATTTCATGAATTAAAAAATATTCAATAGTTTAAAGTATATTGTATAGGTATTTTGAATAATGGTTTGATATTATTTAACCCTAGGTAGAAAAACAATTAATAATTTTTCTAATTTTTTATTCTGATAATATATTTTCAATAAAAAATATTTTTCAAAGTTCAATTATTTGACATTTGAATACGTTGAGAAAGCGAAAAAGTTCAAAGTTAAACAACTTTTTTAATGGCTGCGTAATGACCGCGTCAGGGCTGCGGCTATAGACTCTTTCATAAAATATAATACATTTAACTTAGTTTGACAGATAGCTACGTGTAGAGAACGAAACGAGAGCGTTCATTGTAGATAGGCTACGATGTCAATATTTCGAACAACAAACTGGTGTTATATGTTTATTTTGTATAATAAGTGGTTTCACTTACTAAAAGTCTAATTTTTATAAGGTTTTAATAATATTTTACAATTAATCCATATCAAATCCCATTTACATTTTTAATTTTTTTTTAATTATATATGGCAACCTTTAAGTTTAGTAAATTTTAATAATAAAAAAATTTCACTAAGTATTAGATTTCAAGCTATAATGAAGAATTTTAACAGTTATAGGTTACAGATCTAGAAAATTCAATAAGACTTAATCACTTAATGAACCGCAAAATTAGAAAATCGCTTATTGGAAATAAAATACATCTTAGTAATTTTTTAATCTCTTTGATCTTTACCTTCTCCAAAAATTTTTATTATTTAGAAATTTGATACACTAGTTAAAGAATTTGTATATTTCATGTTATTAAAAAAAATGTTAAACTCCTGAAAATTTTCAAAAATAAAACTAAAATGTTGCTTTTTATAATTAGATAAGTTTAATAAACGACCTTCGCTAAACTGAAATTTTATATTAAATGGTTATTAAAAGTGTGAGTTTTTCGGTACTCATTGGTTTATAAGAAATTTAAATTGATTTTAATTGTTTTTGACGAACATTGAAGAATTGGAAGTATAAAAATACATTTCGAGGACTTGTCTTGAACTGACAATCCAATTAGAATTATAAACCTAATTCTGTAAATTCTTACTATATGCATTCATATTTTGAAATCATTGAGTTATATTTATTACCCATCCATCCAATCTACATTGTAAATCCATCCTGTGAGTTATAAGAATCAATCAAAATTTAATTAGGAGATTTTCTAAGCAATGTAATAGTGTGAACTGTTGTAACATATTTTTTAGGGAAAAAAGATACAAACTCAAAGTGTATTGATCGATTACATTGAGCTATGAGAGTCTGCCTGTCCGCCAGCATGATAAATCATAAACTTTAAAACCTAGAGTTTTAAAATTCACTTGAAGTGTTTTTGGCTTCTTTAGAGCTCTTATACAAATGTTTGAACTCCATTTATAAATTCGCGGGACTAATTCGACTACGAAGCTCGACTAGAAGTAATATGAAAACTTAAATTTAAAAATTTGGGATTTATTGAGATAAAGCAAAGCTAAACGTCCATAGATATTCCTGGAAACTGGATCCATTCTTGGATCTTTGCTACTCACAACATTTGAAAGTCGAAAATTAAAATTTGAATGCAATATAATATGATAAAAAGTTTTGCGTAGCTTTAAAGTATTTTGATCACATTTTTGGAAATCTGTCACACAAAATTCTGAACTCAATTGTTGTGAATCCATTCGAGCTATTAGTTTAAAATTGAAAATGAATACATAAGGCAATGGTAAGTATATTTTGAAAATTATTCGGATCAACTTTTGTTTTTTGTTTTATCAACTACAAATCGATTATTTGTTAGATCTTTAGATTTGAGTATTAAGACGGGCGGGCCGACTCCCAATCAATAAGTGTAATCGATCAATACACTTTGAGTTTATGTCTATTTTACCGAATTATTACTAAGAAAATTGAAAATGTTCCCCTTACTTTATAAACATTTTATATTATAATATTAAATATTTTAGTTTTTAAATTATTCAGAATTTAAATAGCTTGATGGTTCAACACGTTTATAACTAAAGATATATTAAAATGTTAACTTTTATATCCTATTTGTTTTTTAAATAATTTCAAAATATAAATTTTTTTTTTAGTTTTAAGTTCCCATTGTCTGAAATGTTTTTCTTTTTTTAATTATTTTACATTTATAATTAAAGATTTTATTTTTTAATTATACGAAAATAGCGTGTAAATTAGCGATGCAATTGCAAATTATAAATTAAAATTAAAAACCGAGAAAAGAAAAACAAAAGCAGGAACTAAAAATATACCTTAAAAAACGATGAATAAATTTGGAACTTTCTATATTTTAATAAGTCTGAAAGTCGGCTTTTAAAAAATACAATGAATTTATTAAAAAAGATTATGTACTTAGCTTCTGTTCTTATTTCAGGCTGTTGGTTTTTTTTTTAATTTTAAATTTTATTGAAAATTAAAATTCAAATCTAATTAAAAATTTACTGTTTGCGTATTTTCTTATAAAAAGATTTTATTAGTTGCTTTTTTTTTTAGAAATTTTAATATAATTAGTAATTAAAAAGATTTTTATGAATTAAGTTTTGTCTTAGAATTAATAATATTTAGAAGATTATAAGCTTCAATGGTTTTCCTCTTGAGAAATTAGAAAAGTTCGTTTGAAAAATTGATTTTAATTTATAGATCTTGTTGAATAAAAGATTTTAAGAAGGAAGTTGTTTATATTCTTTTTAAATTTAATTATGTGGTATTTGTATATGATTACTAACTTTAGCGATGAAATATTACTGCAGTTTAAACTTTGAGTGGAGCTAAGGAGCCACTATTTGTTTTATTTCTTTAAAACAAATGTTCCCTTCTTCTTCGTATCTATAAAACAAGCTTTAATTTTAAAACAAGCTCTTTCGTAAGTGCTAAGGCATTATTGGGATAGTTTGTAGACGTCAATTGTCAAATATATTTCTTTTTCACAAAAAAATCCCCAAATCTCCAAAACCAAAATCCCCAAAACCAAAAAGTGAATTAAGTTAAAAAATTTGACAATTTTTTTAATTTTTTTAATTGTTCATTATGAATTTAATTAGAAAAATTAAAAGTGAAATAAGTCCGAAAATTATTTTTTGTATGAATTTAACTTATACATATATATAAATATTCTGGAAAAACGGCGACCCTGGTTTTGAATCCAGCTCTAAAATCCTTCCTAATTCAGAACCTGGCACACACATAATATACACAAATATTCTGTAAAAGGCGCATAATTCTTATTTTGAAACCAACTCTAAAATTCTTCCAAATTTTTCCTAATAAATGTTTTTGAGAATTTGACTTTGTGGGGATTTTGGATTTTGAGGTTTTTGTGCCGATCCCTATACGTTTATATATTTTTATATAACAAATAAAAACTTTTTTTTTATTTTTTCTTTTTAATTTAAAAAAAAATTATATTAAAAATATACCATCTTATCGTCTTTACAAAAAATTTAAATGACGCACATAGAACAGATATGATTTACTTATCAAAAGTTGCATTTTTCAAAATTACTAGGAATGCTATAGATACTTGTATTTATTACAAATATATAAGAAATGTTTCATCTTTTCAAATAGCACTATAGACTCAAGGGAATTGGTATTTGACTTAGTAGGCATAATAGTGTTGAAATTGAATAGACAACTCCTGTTTTAATTTTCTATTTATTCTAATACCTAATTCGAAAATATTTTCAGAAATACTTTGTTTTGCAAATATTCTATACTCTTTCACTTTCTTTTTTATATTTAACCTTTCAGATAATGTCGACGTCGTTCGAACACCTCAAATGTCAAACAAAGTTAAAACATATAAAAATGAATGAGACTTAGAAATCTCAACGGCATTAAAATATCACAGTGAAAATTTTAAATTTTTTTAATTGTCAGATTAAAAGTAATTATTTTAAATTAAAATAAATTATTTTATTTATTTAATTTAGATTTATTACAATTAAAATTATAATAAATACAATTTTAATTAAATTGTATTGTATGTCAGATTTGTTATAAAAAAAATTAAATATTTTGAAATAAAGTAATATTTAATAAATTAAATAAGTTTTCATTTTACTGTAATGCAAAAAAATAAAAAAAATGAAAAAAAAAAATTTGGTCAGAGAAAAGTGAAATATTTTACAACATCTTCTAGAAATTCTAAGAAAATGAATGATAAAAGAACATGATATACTGGTAAAGTCATCCTAGTGAATTTGAAAAATTCTTTTTCATTTTCTTTTATGACCAAAAAACCAATTTCAAAAAATCCAAAAATATGCCGATTACAATTTTCTGGTCTAACATAATATCATCTAATTTTACTTTTTATTTTGGGTTTTTCATTTTAACCACAACAAATAGCAGGATATAATTGTATAAATAGATATTAATATGATATCTATATCCATATCCGTTGAAGAACTAGTTTTTGAAGTTTTATAATAATTAATTTGTTTACAATTAAATAACTGAACTAAAAATTATACTTCTATAGTTTTTATACAAATTTAATTTGTTTAAAAAATTTGAACACCGATGACATTGACAACAAAACATGTTTCAAATAAGCTGTGAAAATTCACAGATGACGGGCGTCAAAGGCGTCGACATTTTCTCAGCCATTACTGGAGAATATGTTATCTACTATTCGTTCATTCAATAATAATATAGCCATCATTGTGATGGAAAATAGTTTCTAATACCAATTTGTTCCAAGACTCTGCATATAAATTAAATAACAACTCGGGTTCGAATCCCAGTGAAAGTGAAAAAATTTTTCTGGTTTTCGACTCGACTCAGCTACCATTTGCCATTGGGTTCAAATTAATATCAATAATTAATAATTATATAATATAACAATACAAACAATTGCAAAATATAAACAAATAAATTAATTGAATAATATAACACATAGATATAGAATACCATATAACTTAAATACAAAAATATTGCAATATAAACAAAAATAGAATTGTATCTATTGAACATCTAACACATTTCTACAAGTTATAAGGCCATTTGAACAGTTAGCGCTTAAAAAAAAAAACAAATACTATAGGTACCAAAAAATTCACTAAAAAATTTATTTTTAAAAAATTTAGAAAATTTAAACTGAAAGAATTATAATGATTAATTAAAAATGGTAACACTTTTTTTTAAAAATTCTATCACACATTATTTTTTTTTTGTACCACACATCGATATTTTAAAAATATTTTGTCACCAGATCACAAAATTACAAGATCGTGAAGAAATTCTTCGAAATCGTTTTTAATAAAAAAAAACCTCAAAATTTCTTTAATCCTTTTTTAATCCTTCTAAATTGACACTTAATTAAATTGTGATAAAGACATTAAGAACGGAAGAAAAACCAAAAAAAAAAAATAAATAAATTTTTTACTAAGATGACATGATAGACCTGGATTTGGCAAAAACAAAAACAATAAACAAAAACCAAAAAAAAATATTTACGATGAGATTTACGATCATTTTGAAAAATCATACACATTTGTGATGGTTTTTGGGTGATTCGTAAATATAAAATAAAAAAAATAAATGAAAATAAGCAATTTTTTTATTTTGTTTTGTTTTAAATTTTCATACCTTTGACGGTAACCCAAAAAATATTTTAAAGGATTCATTTAGTGCTTTAAATAAAAAAAAAAACTCAAAAATAAAAAAAATTAAAATTAAAACGAGACAAAAAACAAAAAATAAAGAAGACAAAAAATTAAAAAAAAAAACTTGACTTAAAAAATTTTCTGATATACTAAAATTCAATTTTTTTTTGTTTTTTTTTTTTTATTTTTTAAATTAATTTGAAAAACTGTTGTTGGTTGTCGGGATATGGTATAGGATTCGATCGGTCGATCGACATTTTTTTGGTGCTGGTAGGTATTCAATTTTTATGGTGGTGGTCTATATTGATTTTTTTTTTTTTTTTATTTTTTTATTTTAAATTTTTTCTTAAGAGAATAAATTGAGTTTGTACATTAATAACCCCCTTTCAAATTGCAACTGATGATCAAAATGGGAATATTAGTATTGAGTAAATGTTTTTTGTTTTTGTTTTTGTATTTATTAAAATAAAAATAGTTATACAACCAAAAATTGTTCATTTATGTATACATACATACATATACATATATAAATTTGAACTTAAAAAAAATATAAAACCAAAAAAAAAAAAAATAAGAAGCTGAGGTCCCACAGGGAGCTGTCGTTGTACATTAAATCCATTTCGGTTATTGTTGGTTTTTTGATACTTTTTTTTTACCCTTTTATCCTGTATATATGGATGTTTGTAGTTTTTTTTTTTTTTGTTTTGTTGTTGGGATTTTTAGTTGTTTTTTGGTATAACCAGTCGTTCTTTTAATTTTCGTGAACTTTTTCTACCTTATATATTTGGAATAAAAATCAAGGGTATTAATTTTTCATTGATTTTTGCAAATTTTTTGTTTCGTTTTTTTTTTTAAATTAAGGTGTTATAATTTGTAAGAGAATTTCATAATACTTTTTCAGAAAAAGTTTTTTAAATTTTAATATATTTAAGGTCTGTTGTAAAATTTTGTCAAGGCTCTTGTAAATAGATTGGTCAAATTTCACCAATTACCCCTAACTATAATAGTGATATAATGTCATATGATATCATATGACTTTGTACGATTTTATGACGGTCCATATAACTATCTATAATAGTCATAACCATCATTCGTAATAATTAAGAAATCATTCGTCAAATCATAAACGTACGAAACGAAGCGTACATATAATATGATATCATACATACAAGCAAACTAAATTTCAGAATCAAACATAAAAAGATAAATACATAAATTTTTAATAATTAAATGTTTATGTTTGACATTTTATGCGTATGATTATTTATGACTATTATAGTTAGAGTTATGATTTTATGTGTAACAATGTTTTAAAAAAAATAAAATGGAATAATAATTGACCAGAAAAAGTCTTGCTCTGTATGTAATAGACTCTATAATTTGTGGAATGAATTAAATTTAAAATATAAAATCAATAATGTTTTTATAAAGTTAGAGAGTTACTTTCGCCTAAAAATATACAATTTTTTTTTATAATATAATTTATTGATAAATGACATTTAACAAATGACATTTAAATGACATTTAACAAATGACATTTAAATGACAAAGAGATACTAAATCTGATATTAGGCCAATGACATATGGTTTTTCTTTAAATTCAAATTTTAATATAAAAAAACATATATAAAGAAATTTTTAAAAAATTAATATTATTTTAAATGGATTTTTATTAAAATTTTTTAATGAATATGGATTTGTTTGTTTTTCAAATTTAAAAATAACATTAATTTTTTTTTTTGGAGTCTAATTTTAATAACTTAAGCCGGCTAGTTTATATTAAGCTGATTTAAGTTTTAATCATAAAATTGTATTAAGTTACAACAAGTACAGCTAGCCAGACTTTTTGACTATTCCATCTCTATTGATTGTCTTTGAAACATTTTTAATAATTTCTTAAAACTAAGAAAAAAAAAATTAAATTTATTATCTTATAAGAGGCAGACATTATTATAATTGCTAATTTAGTTATTCTGATGAGATTTTGTCTCTTTTTTTAATTTTTCTTATTTTTTTATAGTGCGGGAATTACCTCAAATACAACTTGCATTTTTCTTCCTCAGTTAACATTTTCAATCTTTTCTTATATGCTGGTCGTATTTTTCTTGTTTTTATTGAAAGATTGTGTTTGTTCCGTCGTCTGAATAATGACCATTTTATAAATGAAACGTAAGACTAAATTAACTTAAAAAAATAAAACTAAAATAAACCCTTTTTTTGGGTGACTTTTTTTTTTTTGTTTATTTAGAGTTGCCAAATTACAAGAAATTAGGAAAATATTATATTGTTTTAAAATGGAAAGAAAAGGCTGAACCATATCACATTGCATGTGGTAGGGGATTGTACATAAATAAATAAATTAATAAACTTTAAAAACTTGGACAAATCCATTAGAATGAAATGAAGTTCAATTTTAATAGGAAATTTAAAATTCTAAAATAAACTAAAAAAAGGAGGCCTCAGTGGAGTAGTGGGTAAGCATTTGGTTTATTAATCAAGGGGGCGCAGGTTCAATCCCGGTACAGGGCAATAAATATTTAATTGAAAAAAAATATTTCTTTGCTAAATCCCCTTGGTGACCAAATACAATTTCAATGTAAATACTAATTCTTATAAATTAATAGAAAGTATTTATTGGAAGTGGGATGCACAACGGGTCGCATGGTCTAGATGTTAGTACGGCTTATGCTATCTTCCATATATAATAACAACAAAAAGTAAAAAAAAAAAAAACTGATTGCATTTGGTAGCCTTAATTAATTTGTATTGTGAAAAATTGGGAGTCGAATTTAACTGGATGAAAATTATTTTGTTATTTTGTCGATAGTTTGACTTAATTCTCTTTTTTCTTGCATAAATGTTTCATAAGACAAAACTTAAGGAAAAATGAAATTTTTACTGTTTCAATTTTTATTTTGTTTTTATTTTTTTTTGCAAATTTTGCTGTTTTGAGACAAAAGTAAACCAAAAAAGGCATCAAAAAGAAAAAAAAAATCATTGAAACAACCAACAACGACGAAACAAAAGTTTTATCTTATTTATTTTATTTTTTTTTTTTGTAAGTTCGGAAGAAAAGTTCCAGACCACACACATTAAGTTTTACAAAACCTGAGAAAACTGGGTTTAAATGCATATTTTTCGGAACTTTTATTTATGCATTATGCACTTTTTTAATAACAGAATTTTTAAATTTCTTTATTTCTTTTTTAGTTTTTTTTTTCTTTTTTTTTAATTTTTTATTTATTTTAAACTCTTTTATTATTTTTTTACTTTAATTTTATATGCGTTTTAATGCAACAATGACAGGTTGATTGGAAAGCTTGAGAGAAAAATTTTCTTTATCTCAATTAATTTTAATTTATATGTGAAAAAAAAGTATTATGTATAAATTAACTTATTCGATTATTTCGATATGTATATATATGCATATTTTTGTATATATGTGTATATGTAATTATACATATTGATAATAATAAAACATTTGATGTTTAAATAATATATGTACTTGTTATTATGATTAAGATCCAATAACTTTGATATTAGAGTATAAATAATTAGGTAATCAATAATTTATAATCTTCTTTGTGTCTAAGCATTTATAACAACACTTTTTATTATCGTGTTTTACAATTAAATCTTTCTTCCCTTGTTTCCGAATTTCTGTTATTTTGAAATGATGAGGCATGTTTTAATTCTATGTAGGGAATTGTACATTAAGATTAATTCTAATGAAAATAAAATGTTCCCCTGTTCAAATATATATATATAGGTATATGCTTATTTGCTTAGTTAAACAGTTAGCTTTAATACTTAAAAAAACGTAGAAATAAAACCAAGATGAATTGTATAATACCTTTTTTTCCTCATTTTTGTAAAGTCTTGTAAAGTCTGTAAAGTCATTTAATATTTCTTGTAAAGTCTGGCTATCTTTTTTTGGCTCCATGAAACCCGTGGTTTTAATTTGTCCATCTGCGAACCAAATTTAATTTCATTAAATTTCATAAAAAACATTCATATCAACTTTCATTAAAATCGGTTGAGATTTTGACGAATTATTAAAACTAGACATTCCGAAACTTCTAGAATCTCTAAACTCCATGATACTAGAATCAATTTATGAACGTTACTCTTCATAGATATCCAAATGAATCCTATGAATAGTTTGAACAAATTTGAACAATTTTCGATTGTCGGAACTTGATATTTCTCGAATAATTATACCACCTTGACTATTCGAAAGTTTAGAACTCTAAACACTGTACCATTCAGTTGTTTATTTAAAAAAATTTTCAAGCTATCTCCATAGATTTTCCAAAATCAGAATTTTAAATCATATAACGTTATAAATAAAACGCGAGTTATCAAAAAAAAAACTAGTTATTCAAAAAAAGTTAATAGTTCTAAATATTTTATATATCTATAAGTGAGTGCTTACCGCACCACACTTCACAAAATTCCTCCAAGATAATCTTGTAAACAAAAACACAATTTTTCATTTAATAGAACATAAAAAATATTTTTTATCCTTGCACCGAAACATCATATATAAACTTTCACCTGCTATTTTTTCAATGATAAATTACATAAATTTCCCTCAAATTTTATTTAATTAAATTAGTATTTATAACTAAACTATAAATTAAACTAAATTTTAAATTGGTTTTACTTGAGTTTACTAAACTCTAATTCAAAATATAAAAATTAACCCTTTGTTTTTAAATTTGGTAATCATTCAAGATTATACTAAAATTTTAATAATATATCTTGTATTATCCTTTAGGAAGTGAGCATTGAAGTCTTTTGTTTTGCAAATTTTTTCAATATGTGTTTTTTAAGGTTTTGTTTTTTTTTTTTGGCTTGTGGTTATTTTGCTCATAATGAATCGCCCCTTTATTCATTTTTTTTGTTAAAAAAACATTTTTTGCAGCAACCCTTGGTGTTGAAAGAAATGAAAAAAAAAAAAAAAATTAAAGAAAATTATGTAAAAAAAAAACTTTGCAATCCACGCGTGCTCTAAGTCAGACTATAAGTAACATCTGCTCCTTTAAGTAAGTTAAGGTTTAAGAAAAAAAATTTAAACATCTTTTGAATATTTTTTTTTATCCTTGATTAAATAGAGAAAGGATATGTTTTTGTAGAAGTTTTGTTTTTTGAAATTTTTATATCATGTGCCTGTTTGTATGTATTTTTGGCAAGATTTATTAGTTTAATTTTCATACAGAGATACTTGTTAGTAAAATTTTATATATATATAAGAATCTTTTAATCTATCAATTAGTATTTTGTAATTTAATTTAAAATTAAATTTTTAATTGAAATAGAAAAATTGCCTAGGCTGCAAAGCAGCAAATTGAATATAAGATTCAGATAATTACTAAATAATTTATAAGGTTATTAACTTAATGTGTAAACACAGGTTTTTCTTGAATGTTTCGCACTTTTTGAAGCATATTCTATTTAATCTATTCACAATTGGTTGAATTTATTCAAATTTAAAAATAACATCAACATTTTTTTTCCAGTTAAATTCCCGAAAATTTCCCTTTCTCTCAAAATCTTTTCATATCCTAATCCTTGAAAGCAAAATGTACATTTGCATCAAAGATTCATTATACAGTCTTGTTTTGAAAGATCGTGGCTTTAGTGTGTTGAAGTCATACACTACCCAAAGAAGTTAGTAAACAAAAAATTGAAACTTTAAGTTTTGGAGGAGGAAAAGGGGGGTTCAATTCCAAACCAAACTTTTTAATATTTTTTATTATACAATTGCTTTTTGAAATTCTTCCATAATATCATAAGTACTTTTTTTTTAATTGTGTTCATCCTTATGATTCCCAAGATACGGAGACTTCTAAAAATTTTTTATTTTCACAAATATTTAAATCAGGATTAAAATCTTATTTAATTACTAGAGGAATATAGTATTTAGGTAAAGTGTAGTGCTAGGGATTTCAATAATTGTGAATTAATTAATATAAAATCAATAACTTATAATTGAAAACAATTTTTCTTTTTCAGATTTCCTTTGTTACATATATTAAACTTTATACTAATTACAAGATCATTGTCATATACCATGATTCATTATCATAATGTATAAGCGGTAATATATGTACAAAACATTTATCTATAACTTAAATGCACCTTGCACTTTTAAAATAAAAAACATAAAATCATAAAGCTTTAAGGTGATCATATCATTGTATCCCCTATATTTATCTTCTATAAATATTATCATTTATGTGCCTGTTACAATGTTGTATCCACCTATTCAGTTTAATTTAGATTTACTTTTGAATTGGTAAATATGTACCCAAGAGTATACAAATAAATATACCACGTTTTAATTGTTACTCACTTAAATATATTGTAACAATGAATGTTGTCTAACAAATATTAGTAAGTAAATATTTATTGTATAACAGGAGTATTTTTATGAGTAAGAGAAAAAAAAAATGAAAATTAAATAATGAATATTTAATGTTGATGTTGCTATAGATATCATTCAAGATAGGGACTTTTTTATTATAGTAATTGTACAATGTTAAGAAACTTATAGGAACTTGTAAAAATCTTATGCACGCGCTTTAAACAAAATTTGTAAATATTAGAATTCATAAGCGTAAACATCTGTGTGTAAAATTAATTTGTGGTAAAATCAATTATGACATCATGTATTAAATTAAGAATTACCAGCATCAAGTTATAATTAAAAAAATTAATTTTAAGGCTTAACCTATACTTCTTCAGATATGATGAGGAACTATTTGCCGTCGAATAAACCAAGTCTTCTGCAGGCTATTCAAATTAAATTATTTTCAACTTAATTTTTAAAGAAAAGAAATTTTCTACCTTAAACAGGGCCTAATTTTTTTATTAATAGTTAGTTATTCGGATAATCAAATATTTGAAGTATATCAATCAAAATCCCATATAACTTCAAAATAAATTCGAAATTTTATAAGTGTACCTATAGATAGAGGTAATATACTTTTAAATATAGGTTATCTAAAATGCCCTTATAATTGATTCGAACTTAACAATTTTTAGTTTTTTAGTATTCTCTTATTTCTTTCATTATTTCTTCAATTTTAATAGTCACATAAACTATTTTAAATTTTCACTTTCATCACAAAGAAGTCATATAGAATTAAGAAATTTAAAGGTTGTAAAAGACAAAATAAAAAACCTAACAAAATCCACTAAAAAAAAATCTACTCATATAAATAAACAAATTGAAGTCTGCCATCTGCTGTACTGTTCTGTTATTATTTAATTCAATTCGCTTTAAAAAAAAAACAAAAATATATCCAAAAACAAACAACAATAACAGCTTGCACTTGGCATACATCCTCAATATATATTTATATATTTATATATATGTCTATATAAATAAATATATCCATATTAAAAAAAAAAAAAATGTAACACACCTATATATTAAATTAAGAGTGAAATTACCATAGTAACATTTTAAAGAGTTCTTTTTCTTTGTATAATTTCAATATTGAATTTAAGTTGTGGTCGAAACGACGTAAATCGAGTTCTTGTTTTAATTTATCTTCTTTGCAAAAGTTAACCTTTAATTTCAAGCGACAGTGACGTTTCCTTGAAATTCGTCTGTTTATGACAAACACATAATTTAATTATTCTAATAATTAGACATTTGACAAATGTTTTTGACTTTTCAAAATATCACTTATACGCGACAGTTATTAGGTATACTCTTAACACTTCGTAATGGCAAACATATAATTAATCTATTAACTTGACATTTGACAAGTGTTTTTGACATTTCAAAACGTCACACAAACGTCACAACCGTCGAGTATAATTCTTAATCTTCTTTTATTTTATACCAATTAAATAACAGCTTGAGCTAACTAATACATAAAGATTTCGTTATTAAAGAAATTTGGATTATAACGGTATTGAAATTAAAAACTGATACTGTGACAGACTGACAAAAGATTTTAATTAAAAAATATTTTCTATACTTGAATGAAAAATAAAATGTGTTTTGTTTTAAAAAATTACGTGAAAAAAAAATGCAACAAAAACAGAAGGAGGACGTATCCACAACCATATGAAAAAAAAAAATAAAGGAAAGAAAATAAGACACGTTCAAATATGTTGAATAGCCAGAATACTGTTTAATTTTTTTTTGTTATTGTTTTTGAACAAACAATTTTTCCTGTGTTCACGAGTCATCAGAACTCAGAAGACCGTAATTATTAAAGTGTGTGTACTACTATTTCGCTTAGCCTACTAATCTGACTGAAAGCGGCGGCGCTCTCATTTTAAATCATCATCATGATAATTCATTTTTTTAGTTTTTGTTCTTTTCATCTTTTGTTCCTTAATTTTTTTTTTTTTTTTTTGTATGTTCCTTCCTTCAAAGTTTGTATTGGCGTTTTTTTTTTTGTGTTTTTGCTTTTCTTATTCATTTCAAATAAGGTTAACAAACATTTGCCTATTCAAAATATAAAATAATATTTTTATAAATATGATGAATGTTTCTTTGTTTCTTCTCGCTATTAAATATTCGGAAGCGTATAAAATTTCACGTAATTTACTCAATATGTATATTCGAGTATTTTGTGCTTCATTCCGCATTAAAATTTTATCCAGATTTAAAATGTTGATTAAATTGATTTTGTTCCGTTCATGTTAATCTTAATTTTGTGAATATTGTGAATCATTTCACTCTTCAATATATCTTTTCAATCAAGGGACATATAAGATTAGTTTAAAATGTACATGTATAAAGTTGCCTTGTGTATTTAATACGCAATAATGACGATGAATTAGTAGATATTGATAAAAAAAAATTAAGAAAAATTATTGAGGGTAATTGTCATTATAAGTTCTAAAATTTTATAACTTTATTGAAAGCCTTTTAATAGATAGACTGATTTAAAATATTTAAATAGAGTCGAGACTCAAAACTACCAATTCTAATTCCAACTCCGGCTCCTTCTTTTTTTACCTCCAATGCCTCTTTTTTATACACTCGAACTTAGAGCTCTACTCTTTATTGATGATAAAATAATATATAATGTGTGTGTGTGTGTGTGTGTGTGTGTGTGTAATTTAGGTTAATTGCATTTGCCAGATTAAATATTGAATTAAAATATGTACTAATTTTTTATTACATTGTTATAAAATATTATTTTTAGAAATATGCAATTAATTAATTTTCCTCCAATAACAATTCTTAATTCTATTTTTTTAAAAATTAAAAATTTTATATTTTTAATAATTACAATAAAAAATGAAAATTACTTAAATTTAAGAAGACAAAGGTCAAGGATATGTCAAAAATATCAGTTACACAAATACAGATTATTCTTTAATGATTGTTTAGTTAAAGAGAAGTTAATATGGGGTTTGTAGGCATTACAGAGATACATCGTCCTACTAATTGGTTCATTAAGTTTGATGATTTATTTTTCAACAACAATTTAATTAAAATAAATTTAAAGTTTCCCTTTTCTTAATCATTCTAATCATATCTAGTATAGATTTTTTATAGCTGCTTATAAGATGAAAAGATTAATTATCGATTTAAAGTTTACTAAACTAGTAAACTAGAGTTTACTAAGCTCCCGTAGTAAGGTGTCTTATTGTGTCATCGAATGTGCTTCGAATTGAAATTTTCCAAGCCTTAATCTCAAATAAATTATTGAGTAAAATTCAATGAGTTTATAAACGATTTTCCCTTTACTTAATTTTTTATAAACTAAATATATTGTAGAATTAAATAAAACGAGGAAGAGTGTAGTAGAGTAGACTGTGTCAACTCTGGGATACCCGTATGACCGTTACATATATATTATATCATCCGGTTAATTACTTTTGGCAAAATGGCAAACATTCAGTTTTATTAGTTGTAGAGTAGTGCTCATATAAAAGAAGGGTTGTATGGCAGCTACTCGAACCCTCTGCAGTAGACCAACCTAATTTTGCAGTAACTTTGACCATTATACTAAACTATTTTTGGCAAAATTTCAGACACGCAGCTTCCATAGGTATAGAGTAATGCTCACATAAAATTAGAAGTTGTATGGCAGGTACTCGAACCCATGAACCAAAATGGCTGGATTTAAATAGCGATTCCGGTTTTTGCATAAAAACGAATTTGTGAAAATTTCATAATCCTAGCTCCTTTACTTTTTGAGTTATCGTGATGACGGACGGACGGACGGACATACATAGCTAAATCGATTTATTTTTCGATTCTGATCCGATCCATACCCTTGAGTCTATATCTACCCCCCTCCTTCTCTGCGTCATAAACGTAATGGCAAATTTATTATACCCTTGGACTATATAGTCATACGGGTATAAAAATATATATAAGAAAGTCAAGTGCTAATACTAATTCAATTAATAAGTAGCTCTTAACTTAGAAATGCAATGATTTATTTAAATGAAGTGTATATAATTGCTTTGAAATTACATAATAATAATAAAAGTTAATTGTTAAAAATTCAAAATAAAAAAAGATGTATTAACAATTTTATATAAAATTAATCAAGGGTTAAGTAAACATTTTATAATAATGAATGGTATAAATATCGAAATTTCAGGGGTGAACTACTTAATAATGAGCTAATGTTAGAATATGAAGTTGAGTATTTGATATCGTTTGACAGAAATTATTTTGAAAAATGCATGGGATATTAAGCATAATAGCAAATATAAAATTTCAATATTAACTTACTACCCCTCTTTATTTTTTTTACTGGCACCTTTACGTGCTAACTGTTCACTGTTATAGGCTAAACAGTTTGTGCATGTCGGAACAGGGTAAATATTATATTCATATTATTAGAACTGATTGAAATCCACATAAATTTTAAACATGAGATAGTACTATGCCTTATAACATGTAGAAATGTCTTGAATTTTCAATAGATAAAATTCTATTTTTGTTTATATTGTAATATTTTGTATTTAAGTTATATGTTATTCTATATTTGTGAGTTATATTTTTCAAATAAATTATTTGTTTATATTGTATATTAATGTATTTTTTTATTAAAGATATATATTTAATAATTATTGGTTAAGCCATTAATTTAAATCCAATGGAGAAAGGTAGCTGAGTCGAGTCGAAAACCAGATAAAAGTTTTTTACTTTCACTGGGATTCGAACTCGGGTCTTTCGCATGAAAGTACGGCGCTCTTTCCTGTTTCACCCAGCCGTTAAGACATTTTTATCATAATATTACTTATTTAAAGCTTTGGCGTCCATTAGAATCAATAAACAAGAAGTAACATAATTACTTTATTTTATAGCAATCATTAATTTATATTACATCACAATATAATATATTAATAATAATAATAATAATAATAATAATATAAAATTTATTTAGTATATAATAAAAATCTTTATTTTTCATTCAAAAAATTTGAAAAAAAATAAAATAAAAATTATAAAATTATTGCCAAAAATCAGCAATTAAGATTCTTTTATTTTTTTGTTTTTAATTTCCTTTTAATTTGATTTAAAGTCACCATGAATTCAAAATAAAATAAAATTAAAAAAAAAAACTTTAAAACGATTTACTTAAAAAATTGTTTACATTCTTGAAGAATATTTAAACACCATTAAACGTGATTAATAAAGGGTCCAATAAAAATTACCTTCATCTGCTCCTTTTATTTTTTCTTGTTTTTATTATTTTTTTGAAATAGTTAACTCGTACTTTTTGGATTTTTTTTTTTGTTGGAAACATTATAAAAATGTTGACAATGAAATAACGAGGAGCAAAAATTAATGATAAAATAAAAAAAAAAAAAAATAAAAACAAAAAAACAATAATTTAAGGAAACTCATTCCAGAATTAATAAGTTGATGAAAGCTTAAACATTTTTATTGCAAAAGACCTCAGTTTGGTGTTTTTTTTTTTTTTTGCACATTTTTTTTTCAATCCTAAATCTTTAGTTTTTTCTTTCATTTTTTTTTTTTTAGTTTATGTTCCTTATTTAATCAAAATCTGTTATACACTTTAGGGCACTATACAAATCCAATCCAATATAATTTTTTTTTTTAAACCGTATGTTTCTTTATGTTTTGTTTTTTTTTTTTTTATTTTAAAGAGGAAAAGTGAGATCTGAACACCTAAATGGTGAAAAAGAGCTGCGATAATTCCAACAGAATCCAACAATATAATAAAACAACAACAAATAAACAGAAATTCTTAAATATATATGTGTATATATATATATATATATATAATTTTTTTTTCTTCTTCTTTATTAAAAGAATTATCATCATCATCCAGTTTGTTATCATCATCAGTATCATCGTCATCTTAATAATCATTCAGCATTGTTATCATTCTTTCAGTAGTAAGTTTTGGGATGGAATGTTGAATTTGATTCTTATTATGATTATTATATTTTTTGTTTTTGGTTTGAGCTGTGCTTTATACGTACGTACGTAAGTACGAACATACCATGACTGTAGCATGAGAGCAAGAAGCATTAATCTTAAACATTTAAAAATTAAAGAAAAGGAAAACCAAAACATACCAAAATAAAATACTTCTGAACAACAGCATTGTTATAGTCACCTAAAAGATATTTAATAGCCAAAAATTTAAAAAATACAAAATAATAAAAAAGAAAAACAAAAAAAAATTTGGGTGGTAGACGTAAAAAAATGCGCTAACGATGAGTTGAAAAAAAAAAAAAAAAGACGAACTAAATATAAAAAATAAAAGGGAAACGCAAAAAAAAAAATAAAATGAAAAAAAAAAATTAAAAAATAAGGCAACCGATTGAATTGAGAATTAAAGTGAAGACATTATGTCGGTTAAAAGAAGAAGAAAACTACCTGATCAAAACCTAATATGATTTTGCTTAATTTTTTTTTTTTTGTTTGGTTTTTTGTAGTTTTATATAATTTTTGGTTCGATTTTTAATTTTTTTTTTTGGATTTTTGTTTTTTAGCCACACACAGGTGAAAATTAGGGCAAAACTTCCGCAAAGGGGTTGTGAGCTATCAAGATGACGTCATCACATAACGGTACTAAATATCTCAAAGTTTCCGAATATATATACCATTAGTGGCGATGGCGCCATCTAGTGGTCGAAAAATGCATTACAAAATGTTCCTAAGATTTTGTAGCACTTTTATTAAAATGTTATATTTTTCCTGTTAGTCCATAAACTGGAACCAACATCTTACAATATTGTAAGGCATGATATTGTCTTTCATAAACATCTTGTTTCATCTGGATCGGTGCTACCATTTTTGAGATATTGCAATTTTAAGTGAAAATTTTTTAACAAAAAAAAAAAAAAATCAAACTTTCAAAAAAACTACTATAACTGTGAAATTTTCAAAAACACCCTGTATTATTATTATACCATTAGAAAGGTCTCTTAAAACTCTTTCCAACGGTATATAATAAGTATGGCATATGTTGACAAATAGCCCCACCAGAGAACATAAATGCAAAAATGACGCAACAATTTTATTAAAAAATACATTTTCATACTTTATTTGTCATAAATTTATTTTGCCTTTTTGGCAAATTTAAAAATGTAAGAATGCATTTTAGGTTTGGATACAATATTGAGTTTGGTTCTGACAATTTACTTTGAGGGATTTTGGAGGTGACAACCTCAAAGTTTTAAAATTTTTTTTATTTAAATATGTATGTAAAAATATAATTAGAAAGGCCCTTAGGCTACAAAATCACAAGATATTTTATTTGTGAAAATAGAAGCAATTTAATTTTCCAAACTTTTTTATTTAAATAGTTAGGAAGGAGTTTTAGAGTTGGTTTCATAAGCAGGGTTTTACGCTTTTTGCAGAATATTTATATATGTGTATATGTGGGATTCTCAATTAGGAGGGATTTTAGAGTTGGATTCAAAACCAGGATTGCCCCCTTTTCCAGAATATTTATATTTATTAATTAGGGTTGATTATTTTTTGTATGAAATAGCTATGCCGAATTCTCATACCATTCTTTTCATTATAGTGTTGGATTCAAAATCTAGTTTCAATAATTGAGTTAGCGGGGGTTCGGGGGCGGCAGCCCCCGTAATGAAAATATAATATTATTTAACATGTTTTATTACAGTGTATTAAAAAAATTAGAAACTTATTAATTTTTTTAATGAATTAGGTATCCGAATTCTTATACCATTCTTTTCATTTTAGTGTTGAATTCAAAATCTAGCTTCAATAATTGAGTTAGCGGGGGTTCGGGGGCGGCAGCCCCCGTAATGAAAATATAATATTATTTAACATGTTTTATTATAGTGTATTAAAAAAATTAGAAACTTATTAATTTTTTTAATGAAATAGTGTTGGATTCAAAATCTAGCTTCAATAATTGAGTTAGCGGGGGTTCGGGAGCGGCAGCCCCCGTAATGAAAATATAATATTATTTAACATGTTTTATTATAGTGTATTAAAAAAATTAGAAACTTATTAATTTTTTTAATGAAATAGTGTTGGATTCAAAATCTAGCTTCAATAATTGAGTTAGCGGGGGTTCGGGGGCGGCAGCCCCCGTAATGAAAATATAATATTATTTAACATGTTTTATTACAGTGTATTAAAAAAAATTAGGAACTTATTAATTTTTTGAATGAATTAGGTATCCGAATTCTTATACCATTCTTTTCATTTTAGTGTTAGAATTTGTATCAATTTTACTATATGGCTTTATTTCGTAAAATTTTAGAAAATGATATGGCTTTATTTCGCATTCAAATGCGAACAACCTGTTCGCCCAACCAACGAAAGGGCCCAACGAAAGGGCTAAATAAAACGTTATACAGGTTGTTGGAACAGTATAAGCGTAATTTTATATCCAACTCAAAACCCTGTCAATCTTCAAAATCTTAGTATATAAATATTCAGGAAAAAGCGTATAGTTCTGACTTTATAACCAACTCTAAGGTCCTTTCTAATTATACTTTACATACATATAAATACCTCAAAAATCTTCTAAACAAAACCCAACTCAATATTGTATCAAACTATAAAGTACATTCTTAAATTTTAAAATAAATATTTCAAATGGAAAACAAAAAGGCAAAATAAATTTATGACAAATAAAGTATGAAAATGTATTTTTTAATAAAATTGTTGCGTCATTTTTGCATTTATGTTCTCTGGTGGGGCTATTTGTCAACATATGCCATACTTATTATATACCGTTGGAAAGAGTTTTAAGAGACCTTTCTAATGGTATAATAATAATACAGGGTGTTTTTGAAAATTTCACAGTTATAGTAGTTTTTTTGAAAGTTTGATTTTTTTTTTTTTTTTTTTTAAATTTTCACTTTAAATTGCAATATCTCAATAATGGTAGCACCGATCCAGATGAAACAAGATGTTTATGAAAGACAATATCATGCCCTACAATATTGTAAGATGTTGGTTCCAGTTTATGGACTAACAGGAAAAATATAACATTTTAATAAAAAATGCTACAAAATCTTAGGAACATTTTGTAATGCATTTTTCGACCACTAGATGGCGCCATCGCCACTAATGGTATATATATTCAAAAAATTTGAGATATTTAGTACCGTTATGTGATGACGTCATCTTGATAGCTCACAACCCCTTTCCGGAAGTTTCACCAAAATTAGTTTTTACTTTCGCCTTATTTAATTTTTTGTGTGTTTTTTTTTTAATTTTTTGGCGCAGTATCTTAAGTTTCTACTATAAGTATGTACCAATTAATGAAATATGAGCCGCGTAATATTGTTTCCATTTAGGAAATTTTTCTAATTTAATAAATATTATAATGGCATTAAAATGAAATTCTTTTTCTGATATTTGAAAAATTTTATAAATTAAGAACACATAAATATTTAGATTGAATAAATTATTAACATTGTTGCAATTAATTGCGATTTAATAATTTTTTGCAGTTTAAATCTAAGTGTTGAAAAATTAGTCTGTTTGTCTGCAAATTTCGGTAGCAGCTTTAATGGTTAAATTAGAATTCCGAAATTTTGAACTTAGCTTGTTTTGCTTAGGGCACTTAATTAGAGCACGCTCTTACGAGTATAAGATTTATTGTACTGAAAGGATTTTAAGGCTTTTTTTTAAAAAAAGTTAATAATATGTATTAGTGATCCAGGTGGTGTAGTTGGTAAAAATTTGCCTTATTAACCAAGAAGGTGTTGGTTTGATTCCAATGCAAGTTGTAAATATTTAAATTAAATATTTGATTAAAAATTATTGAAATATAAGACCTAGGATTTAGGACAGGCACATGCTATCCCCCATATGCAACAACATAATTAATATGTCTCACATCATCGGAAAGGCCTTGGTAAGCTCTACTCCTATTGCTTGAAAATCGTGATTCTAATTCCACATACAATTTAAACATGAGATAGTAGTAGGCCTTATAACATATAGAAATGTCTTAGATTTTCATTAGATACAATTCTATTTTTATATTGTAATAATTGTATCTGAGTTGTATGGTATTCTATATCTATGAGTTATTATATTCAATTAAATTAGTTTTTTATATTTTGTATTTGCTTTATATTGTTATAATAATGTATTTTTTGTTAAAGTTTATTTAGTTATTAATTAGTGATTAAGCCATTATTTTGAACCCAAATTGCGAATGGTAGTTGAGCCGAGTCGAAAACCAAATAAAGCTATTTCACTTTCATTGGGATTCGAACCAGATCCTTTGGCATGAAAGGTCGACATATTAGCCCTGTGCCACCTAGCCGTTATGTCATTATGTGGACTATCATTAAAAAGGAATTCACAAATTTTATACTTTTTGTTCGGATAATATTGTTTGCTAATTCTAACATTATTACCTAAAAATTTTTACTAGTTTGATAAAAATTTAATTTTTCAACTCCGATCAATTAATTATCTAGTATTATTCAACTCTTTAATTTGCAGGTAGTCTACCATGCATTTTTAAGTAAAATTTCTAAGTAGAATTTCGTATTTCAAAAGGTTGATATTCTGTAATTCGGAATTCACGAGTAATTCGAAAATCGTAAATAAGAACTATTTTCAATCGAATTTAAATTTTTTCTATGAAATATTACTTTTAAATATTTTTTGACGTATTTTATTTAAATAGTTCTTTTTTTTATTGAATGGAATAAAACTTTGTGGGTGTTTTAAAATTAAGTGAATTATTTAAAAATGGAAGTAAAATTAAAAATAATGGTGGATTTTATGGGCAATTTTAAAAAAAATTTTAATTGTCATATCAAAAATGTTAGACTTATTTTGCAATACTCTCTTTTAAAAAGTCAGTCAAATTTTGATTTTAATTTTAACCTTTATTAACACTGCTGCCGTCTTCTTCTCACAAAAAATTAAAAAAAAAAGCATAAATAATGATAAATATTTAAACCATAAAAATTTAAAATTCAAAAAATTTCGATAGCACCATAAATGACATTTATTTGATAGGTGGCATCAATGCATTTTATATTCGAATCTCAAATTTGGAAATCATTTGAATATAAATTTTCTTTCGAGATAGTGGCCCAGTTTTTTGTTTTGGTTGTAAAATTTTATGAAATTTCTCTTAATGTTTGATTGAAAATTCCAACATTTTTCATATTATTAATTGTTTTCTATTTGACTGGTAACGTATTCGTTAGAGTGTTGGCTTTCAATAGAAAAATCTCTGGTTCAAATCCTGGTTAGAACATATCAAATAAAAAAAATGTAATTTATAATTGATATCGTAATAGTTTATACCATAATATAAAATAAATTTAAATGCCACCGCTGAAAAGGAAAGGCAGATTCATTAATTTATCACATTGTATGTAGTAGGGGATTGTTCATAAATAAAATAAATTAAAAAATTATTTTCTAAAAAATTGTAAACTGAAAAATTCTTCACCTACTTCCTGGAGTTGAATATTTTTTTTAAATAATTTTATTTAAAATACTCTAAAACGGGAGGTTTCCTTAAACGATTCCAGTTATAACAATTTATAATAACAGCATTAGTTTAAGTAAGTTAATTTAGTGCTAATACTTCTTCTGCTATACTACTACTAACACAAAAATGCCTTCAAATACATTTGTAACTAAATTAAAATCATTTTTCCTTAAAAAAAAATTAAATGCAATAAAACTACTCTCATAAGTTTTATCTACAAAAAAAACTAGAACATAATAAAAGCAAAGTTTTTCTGATTATTATTATCACGTGTTTAAAAAAGTTTCCATTTCAAGCGCATCATTTTTAGTATCATTGACAACTTTTTTTTTTAATTTGATTTTCTTTTTTTTTTAATTCTCTTTCTAAGCTGCGCTCCTTTAGTTTATTTTTTCCTTTAATACTGTTTTTTGTTTCACAGTACTTTGAAAATAATTTTAACTCGCAAATTCTATTTTTACTTCAGTGAGGTCTCAATAAAAGAAGTTAAATATAAAAATTTCTCTCTCGCTCGTCGCTCTTGTTTTTTCCTTTTTTTTTTCTTTTTTTTTTTTAATTTTCCAAGTTTGTTTTTATATTTTCAACTATTCTGTACCCTAGTCACTTAATATAGGGATTAGTCGGTCTGTCTGTTTTTAATATATTTTTGTGTAATAGACGCGATCGCTTTAAAATGACTTGTGTATGATATTTTCCAATTGTTTACTAGTTAAAGAAAATTAAAAATGGGCAAGGTTAATTTTCCATTCTGTATTCAATTAATTTAGATTTCAATTTATTCATTGGGAACAAACAACAGTTTAGCGGATTATACAAAAAACAAAAAAAATAAAACCAAAAAAATAAAAAGAAAATAAAAGGAACAAAAAAAAAAAAACCAATCTGAGGATTTTTTTTTCCCAGATTGCATCTAAAACATCCGAAATTCGCATTTTTTAAGTTAAACATTTTTTTTTTCTTTACTTTTTTCTTTTTGTTATTGTTTTTCTTTTTTCGCTGAGAAAATCTTGAAAATGTTGGTTATATTTTACTCTAAAATGCATGAGAAATAAAAAATTAAAAAAAAAAAAACAAAAAGGAAAACGAAAAGAAAAAAAAAAAATTTTAACTTAGGATTCAGGTTGATATCTTTTTAATGATTTCGTTGATGGTGGCATTTATTGGTCGCAAATATGCTAAAGAATTTTCGCATGCACATTTTTTTTTTTTCGTTCTTGTTTTTTTTTTGTTTGTTGTTTTTGTTTTTTATCCACTGTGTGACCTTAAATTGTAAAATTATGAAAATAAAAATAAAAAAAAAAAAATAAAATAAATAAAAGAAACGAATGAAAAAAAAAAAAAATTTGAGCGAACGACGAACTAACGAACAAAACGAGCGACCAAATGACTAAAACGAACAAGCGAACTTATAAAAATGAAACATAAATTGAAACCTTTATTTGGTTATTCGTATAAATTCAAAAAATAAAAAAAACAAAAATTAAAAACAGTTTAAAAACATGATAACTCTGACTTTAATTTACATACATACATATAAACATATATATATATATATATATTAATATAATGATGAGAGTGAGACACAATGTAGTTAGGAAGCAGCAGCAGCATTACTTCTAGTACTTGCAATATAAATATATATATATATATATAATTTAATTTGTATGAAAGAATGTGTTAACGAATATCTCGTGTAAGACGAGCGAATTAAAAATTTTAATTTATATAAGTATATTTTTTTATGGCTTTCACAAGATATTTTTCTTATGCGTTTTTATTTTTTAATTCTATTTTCTTTTTTTTTCAATTTTTTTAATTTTTTAATTTGATTACACAATTGTGGTAGTAAAAAATATGTAGTAGTTCATTTTAATAGTAGGTTATATTAAATATATTTATATATATATATATTATGTAGTATAGTAATCAAGAATTTTAGAATTATATTTTTAAAGGCTCGTTGAGATAATGGATGGATTTTCTTACTTAATTAAGTATTATATGTACGTGCGGCGATAGGTTTAGAATGAGTGTTGGCCAGTAAATTTAATGTTTTTATGTTTTGCTTTTTTTTTTCTTTTAAACCGGAAAAAAAATTTTTTCAAATCAAAGTTAAAGAACAACAAAAAATAAGAAAAATTAACAAAAAAAAAAAAATGGGAAACCTACATCAGTTTGTATATGTACACATTATTTCAATAAATTTAATTTGCAGTAGAAATTTGATATTTAACTTTCTGACATTTTTCCTTTTTTTTTTTTTTTTAATGTTTATAACTTTATTAGTAAATTAGAATGAAAAATTTTTAAAACAAAATACATTAATAATAATATTGAAATAAAATTATTTGCAAAAATTAAATTGATAAAATCGAATTGTGTATATGTATAATTCATGTAAGGGTAGGTGCAGAGCAAGAAAAAAAAAGAAGTAATTAAATAAAATACATGGTGTTGACGTATATATGGAAAATCATTAAGAAAAAATAAAATTTTTTGTTTGACATTTAAAACTCACAGGAGATTTTCGTAAAATTTTTTATAAGTTATAAAAATCAATCAATGTGTAATCAGGAGTTTATTTAGACAATGTAATACTACAAGTCTACTGAAGAGTCCATAAGTGTTACAGGATCAAACGAAACATTTCTCAAAACTTGATTAAATAAGAAGATAAGGGTAACAAAATTATAAAAATATTGTTTTTGTAGATTTGTAACAAAGGTACACAAAATGTCACTGGAATTTTTATGTAGTACAGCGATGTAAAATGAGTAAATGGCTGAGTGGTTAGAGTGACAACCTTTCGTGCGAAAAGCCTGGGTTCAAGTGAAAGTGAAAAAACTTTTCTGGTTTTTTTCCCATTGGGTTCGAATTAATGACTTAATCAATAATTAATAATTATATATCTTTAATTGAAATACATTAAAATAATATCAATTTAACAAATACAAAAATATAAACAAATAATTTTATTGAATAATATAACTCACAGACATAGAATACCGTATAACTCAAATACAAAAAAGTACAATATAAACAAAAATAGAATTGTATCTACTGAAAATCCAAGATGTTTCTACATGTTATAAGGCCTAGTACTAACCTAGTACTATTAAAACTATCCTGAGTTACACGAATTAAATAAAAAATAAAAACTCAGTGTCAAGATATAAGTGCAACA
Source organism: Dolichopus griseipennis (assembly GCA_963082915.1). Taxonomy (NCBI): domain Eukaryota; kingdom Metazoa; phylum Arthropoda; class Insecta; order Diptera; family Dolichopodidae; genus Dolichopus; species Dolichopus griseipennis. Next base: position 24,333,439 of record OY720443.1, read on the forward strand.
ATTAAAGAAATTCTTAAAGTTGTAATAAATGACGGTCAATTTTGAACGGTGTGTTTTATAACTTTTGCTGGATTTCGAACCTGAACCTGCAGAATAAAGTTTTTTTTTGCTTTTTGGTGTTAATTAATGTTTACATCTTTTACAAGAATAAAAGTTTTTTTTAAACGAAAAACCTTACTGATTCAACTCATAAACTTGTTGTTTAACAATTTTAACTTTGGGCCTAATAATATGCTTGGGTGTAGAAACACCCTGTTTTTTTTTTTTTTTAAATAAAGCAACAAATTATATTAGATTAGTTAGTATACTCCTTTTTACATATAAATTTGTATGTTCAATCATGATAAAGTATAGAATGCAATTTTTATTTTTTTTTTTTTGTTTTAATTGGATAGAACGAAATTTCAGCTTCCGCGCTTTGTTTTATTTATTATTTATGAGCTACATAATCACGCTATTACTGAAACAATTAGATATATAATTAAAATAATTTTAAATTAGAGCATATTAAGGTAGATTTTAATTAGGTTTGAAAATTTTATGAAAAAATAGTGGATTTGTTAAAAAAAAAATTCATTCAAAATTTTTAACATTTTAAAGATGAAAATGCATTTTTTTTTATATAATTATAATATAAATTATGATTCATATTCTCTTAGTCGCATTACTGATTCGATGATAAAAATCATCGCGCCATTTCATGATAAAAAAGGAATTTCGATTTAGCAGGTGATGAAAAAATATGTTATATTAATGTAGTATTTTAAATTTGAGTATTGTATAATTAATATAAGGTGATGATGGTAAAAGAATTTTGATGCAATAGAATATGGCTACCGCTTTCTAAGAAAAATTTTACAGTTCTTATTCGCCTCAATATAAAAGATAATACTTTGTATCAGAATTAAAAAGTTTTGCGTCCTTGATACTATCTACGAGTATATGTTTGTATATGCATAAATATATATTGCAGGTTTTATCTTAATTTAATTATGTTCGTGAAATATGAAACTTTTATATTTAATATAAATTAATTTTTGATTTATATGTAAATCTTTAATCTATTGTTACAACTCGCAGATGAAAATTTTTTTAGACCAAAATATATTTGGAGTTGTCTGCGATATCCAACACTAATATTACCCACGGAGAAGTCCAATAGTGTAGGATGGACGAAACACTTTAATTATGACTTTAATGTTTTCATAAATTTATTTAATGAATTTAAAACAATGTCTGATAATTTATATTCTAATTATGTGCAAAACATGTCTATAAATATTAAAAATAATCCAAAACTCTTTTGGAAATTTGTTAATTCCAAAAGAAAAAGTGATCAATATCCAATGTGTATGAATTATAAAAATTCTAGTAGTATAGATTCTAATGTTATCTCAGAATTTTTCCGTGATTTCTTCTCAAGTAGTTATTCTTTGCCCGCTTTCTCGTTAAATGAAGATAATTTTTTTCATTTATCTAACTTTCCTAATACTACTCTGGGTAATATTCATATTGACTCTAATTTGGTATTTAACTATTTGACAAAACTTGATTTTAACACTAGTCCTGGGATCGACGGCATCCCTAACATATTTTTAAATAAATGCTCATCTTCATTATCTGGTCCTCTTTCTTCTTTATTTAATTCTTCTTTAGCTTCTGGTATATTCCCTTCTATTTGGAAAACTGCCATAATTAAGCCAGTTCATAAAAAAAATCTTAAAAACGATGTTACTAACTATCGTCCAATTGCTAAACTTTCTTCTATACCTAAGCTTTTTGAACTAATTGTATTTGATTCTATTTATGATCATTGTACTTGTTTTTTATCGCCTTTCCAACATGGCTTTGTAAAGCTTAAATCAACCGTTACTAATCTTGTTGAATCTACATCTACATTTATTAATAATATGGAAGATGGCTTCCAAACAGATGTAATATATACAGATTTTAGCAAAGCCTTTGATCTTCTTCCACATAATGTTATTATTTTTAAGCTAAATAAATTAGGATTTCCGACTTATTTTATAGATTGGATTAATTCCTACCTCTCTGATCGTAGATATAGTGTTTCTTTTAGATCCTCGATATCTTCTGAGTTTGCAGCTCCCACAGGGGTGCCTCAAGGTAGCCATCTTGGACCTTTACTTTTCATTATTTCTATTAATGATGTTTCTTCTTTAATAATTAATAGTCACATTAAAATTTATGCCGATGATATGAAACTTTTCAAAAAAATTGTAAATTTGGAGGATGCATTAGCCCTACAAGCTGATCTTAATCGTTTTTACAATTGGTGTTCCAACAATAATCTCCAACTCAATGTTACCAAATGTGCTTCAATCAGTTTTACACGCCGCTTAAATCCAATTTCTTATGTATATTCTTTTAATAATCAAATCATTTCAAAAGTCACTTCAATTAAAGATTTAGGGATACTCTTTGATAGTAAACTTTCATTTCAACTTCATTATTCTGATATATTAAATAAAGCCAATTCTATGCTCGGTTTTATTAAACGTTGGGCAAGAGAATTTGAAGACCCTTATGTATTGAAATCTCTTTATACCTGCCTGGTTAGACCTAATTTAGAATATGCCAGTCAAGTTTGGTGTCCATTTTATGGTGTCCATATAAATAGAATTGAATCGGTTCAGAAAAAATTTCTCAGGTATGCTTTACGTTTTCTTCCTTGGGAGGACCCTTTTAGATTACCTCCTTACGAACATAGAATAAATTTAATACATCTCAACACACTTGAAATGCGCCGTAAAGTTGCAGATATTGTATTTCTAATTGAATTAATTAAAGGCAACATTTCTTCTTCTCAACTACTCGCTAAACTCAATTTTTCTTCGCATTCTAGATTAAGATCTGCTAATTTGTTTAATTTACAGTTTCACCGAACTAACTATGGTAAATATGAACCAATTAATAGAATGATGTCTCTCTGTAATATATATAAATCCCATATTAACTTTTCCCAAACTAAACAATCATTAAAAAATAACTTGTATTTGTGTTCTTGAAATTTTTGGACCTACATTCTTTGACCTTTGTCTTCTTAATTGAAGCTTTTTTGTTTTTTTTTTAAATATAATTAGTATAATTTTTAACTTTTTTACACACTTTTTTTTTCTAAAAAATTTTTTTTTTTATGTAAAATTAATTATTAAATTATTAATTTCTATAATCTTTACTTTCTTTTTTGTTTTTTTTAATGTTTAATTTTAGTTTATTAATTTAATGTAAATTTTGTAACTTGCTTGAATTAAGCTCGGAATAAATAAATAAATAAATAAATAAATAAATTTTTGAAAGATTTTTTTTGAAACTTTATATTTTACAAAACTTAATACTTAAATCAGTTATAATTGACTACTTTAAAGTGTGAAGTACAATCAATAGTTGCATTCAAAACTATTGTTGAACTCAAGTTGTTTGACTCAAATGACTTGACTTTTTTTTAATTTTTTTTTTATTGTATTTTATAAAATAGTTTTTAGAGTTACAATAACTTGACTTTTAAACTTTGTTTAGAAGTGTAAATGTTTTTTTTGAAAATATAAAAACAAAAATTTACAAGTATTGGAGGAAATGGAACGCTTGAAAGCCACCCATTAAACTGTGTGATATTTCGTTGGGTAGTGTGCGATTTTAACGCACCAAAACCATACCCTTTTTGAATCAAACTTTAGAAAGAAACCTGTGATACAAATGTACAGTTTAGTTACAGGGATGGGATATGAAAGGATTTTAGGATTGTTGGAGGTTATTTGGGAATTTTGGATTATGGTGGAAGGGGAAAAATTTGGAGGGATATTTAGGAGAAAGATGTTAATATTCTTCTTAAATTTATTTAAGTTGTACACATACGAATTACCAACTTTAGGAAACACATTGGACGGAATGTGATTCCATAATCTCGACAAGCGCATAACAAACGAATTTCCATAAGCCGTTTTTTGCCATCTTAACAATTCGACGTAGTAGGTGCTTGATGGTGGGAGTTAATGTGCAAATTTGTTTCTATGGGTGTTAATTGTGTATCCGAGTAATTTAGGCTTCACTCCCTGATTTCGATTGAGACTACCTGTATACTAGCTATACACTAAGACTAAAATATTTGAATCATTCATAAGTTGTCTTATCAGAAATAATTAAAAGCTAATTTGTACACTATAAATTAAAGGTTCTAAGAAGAGCAAGAATAAAAATTATTCTGATTCAGGCAAAATCACTTAAGAAAATGTATCAAGATGTGGTCTAAATACCAAAGAATAACCACTTTGATAAGATTACAATTTTTTAACTAGAGAAATAATTTTTCGTAAGGCGTTCAAACGTAATTAATTAAATGATTCAATTCCTTAGAACTATTTACTTTAAAGCTTCTTCATATTTATTTGTTTTGTTTTTGCAAATGAATAATATTAATTTACTTCGAATTAATATTTGATTAAATAAAATTTATTGGAATATTAAAAAATTAAAAACCATAAAAAAAAAAAAATTAAGATAATTTAATCGATAACATTTTAAAAAGGTTAAAATTTATTACCTGTATACAAAATTTAACAAGTTAAATACAATAAGATAAGAAACATATTTAAACAAGCAAATAAACAGATACAATTATCATAAGTTTTTTAGTGAATTTGAAGATTTTTCAAAAAAATTTCGAACCAAAAAAAAAATGTACATTAAATCGCCACACACATATCAAAAAAAAAAACATCTAATTGTATCAATTCTACCTCTCTTAATTATAATATAAAAAAAATATATATATATATATAAATAAAATTAATTTAATTATAAAAAGCTTTATATTTACCGATAATATATCAGTGATCATTAATTAATAATATAAATAACATATTTATAGGGAAGCTAGAATGATCTGTCTACCGCTTATTTGATTTTTTTAACTCACTTTTATTTTCTTAATTAAACTAAGAATATTTTATTTTTATTTTGTAATTTTTATTGTCCAGCTGTTCGGCGTTGTTATTTAATTTGACTGCTGAAATCATCCAAACAAAACATTGTAAAGGATTCTTTAATTTAATTTTTTACTGATTTTATTTTACTCTTTTTAACATTCTTAAAAAATCTTAGCTTATCTCTTTTATTGTTAGTTTTATTAACTATTTTGTTCCTAAACATCCAAGTAGTATTGCAATAATCAATCATATTTTTTGAATATTCATTTTTGGAAAAATTAGGAGTATTAAAACCAAACATCTGTTTATTTTAATGTAAAACCTTAGCCTAACTTAGTCTAACTTAAAATACTTAACCTAGCTAAAAATATTTTGTATATAATACTTAATGTTAATTAATTGGAGTTATCTAACCACCAATAGTTTTTGTTTTGAATTTACTCGCCCGTGTAAAAATTTTTAACCTTGCATGTAGCCCTTCTATTTTAGTGATATTACAGAGGGATATGGTTTTGGTTTTGGATGTAACCTTTTTGGTCTAAAAAGATGAAATGCTCAGGGACAATGAAACCTGGCGAACAAAGTCTTTTTAATGTACTTCTAATTGTGTTAGAATATATTGATAGAAAAGTATCAATTGAATGGCATTATTAAAAATTGCATAATTTTAGGCAAATTTCAACTTTTTCGCGTCAAATCTCATTTTTATTTTACTTTAACAATTTGACGTCTTTCATTTTTGATTTGCAATAAATAATTGTTGATAAATTGCGTTATCTTCGCAACATCTTGACGATCAAAAAATTTTGAATATCTAATTGATACTTTGACACTTTAAAAAATTTGTAAATTTTTGACGTTTATCAACATCGTGTTTATGACGTTTTAGAAAAGTACCTTACCTTAAAAAAATTACAATCTGAGGGGGAATCGAAGCCGCACTATCTGGGTTACATAAATAATACACCAGGTGCATAAACTCTACACTTTCGAAACCCTCTGCCGAATTTATTCCATATTATCATAATGTTCGGAATACGAAATATTAAGATTACACTAACGGACTGGTATTATAATAACGGTAAAAATTTTATATAATTGTTTGAAATCGTTTGTTTTGTTTTTTTTTTAATGTTATTTTGGTCGTTTCTCTTATCTTGATGAGATTTCATCAGAATTATATCGTTATTATTTCCATTTTCATTTCATTTAATTTTTTGTTTTTGTTCTTTTTGGATTTTTTTTGTTTCATTTCATTACTGTTGTTATTTTTTTGTTATCTCATTTTTATTGTTGTCTTTTTTTGTGAAATGCGGCACCTTCTTATCAAAGAGAGGACAAAAATTAAAATTTATATTTTTTTTATTGTTTTGATTATTTGATTTTTTTTTTGTTTTTTTTTTTATTTTGGGTTAATTTAAAAAACACGAAGAAAATATGTTGTCCTGGAACAAACTATACATACTCGTATATATACCTATATACATGTATCTACAACTAAATACGTTTGAATGAGTTTTAATGTATGATTAAGTTAATACATATAATATATAATAGAATCTAAACTTGTGTAAAGGTATATGTATATGTATTTGTAAAATTATAAATGTTTACCACACAGAATTCAAAGATAACCAATAAGTATCACCCGCATTCTATTAAGATTCTTTTTTATTTTTTATTAATTTATTTATTTTTAAAAAAGTTCAAAATCAGGATGACTAATTTCTTAAATTTTGTTTTTTTTTTTTGTCTTTATTGCTATATTTTATTGGTTTTCTTGTTTTTTTGTTTTTGTTTTGTTTTTCTGTTCTACATTCAATATATCTCACAAGAGTGTTACCTTGTTAGATAAAGTTAACTAGAACCGATGATACCCCAGACATAGGTAACAACATATCAAACAACACACGAATATTCAAACTAGGTAATTAAAATGAAATCAAAATAAATGTCTGCTGTTTAAGATAGAGAGGGAATCGATTAGGTGAGATTCAATCTCATAAATTATAACTGAATATAAAAAGAAGAAGAAGAAAAACAGAAGAAGATGAAGAAGAAGATGAAGTAGACAAGTGAAAAAAAACAATATCACATAAATAAATAAATATATGTGATTGTTGTGTCTCATTGGGTACCGCCACCGTCATTGGGAATTATTTCTCGCGCCACTGAAATTATTCGTTTTTTGTTTTTTTTTTTTTGATACGAGTATATCAGAGACCTTATTTAAACGAAATTGAATTGATTAAGAGGTATTTATTTATTAAGATATGCATAGCTGAATTTATTTTATATGAGAACCAAAAAAAGACAATCTCTATTTAATAAAATAAAACTAGGAATCTTAGAAAAGTTTACGACAAAAGTTATAATGTAATTGAAGTGGAAAACTGTTTTGAGAAATTAAATTCACTATGTAATTTTAATGAGTTTATGTTTTTTAAGAGTTAATTGTTGAAGTGGGAGACTAACCATAGGCCGGTAGTACTATAATAATACTATAAAACCATAGATTCATGTTGGCCCAGAATAGAAGGTAATCAACATATAATATTCTTATAATTAGAGAACTGAACTCAGTGAATTCCAAATACAAAACGAATAGATGAAATGAAATGTAGAAATGTCTTAGATTTTTAGTCATTTATAGTATTTTTGTAACTGTGATTTATATTATCAAATTTAATTATTTTGTATTTTTTAATTTCAATGGTGGCTGAATCGATTCAAAATTTTATATCAAATTTAAATAAATGAACAAAAGCAGTATATATGATTCTGTATCTAATGGCAAACTCTTTAATAGTTACTGCACCTTTTTAACTTTAAAATTTATGGAATTTTAAGAAGACCAAATTTTCTGTTTTATAATTAAACAAAAACAATTTTTTTATATTCTAATTAAATTAATTAACACAAATGTCATTGAAGTTTCTAAAATTTTAACAATGAAACTAAAATAACTTTGCAAAAAAAATAAAAAAAAAAATTTAAATAAAGCAACGATTATTAATGAAAACATTGTGGGAGATATTTTTGACAAAACAAAAAAAAACAAAACCAAAATATTGGATTATTGATGTGCCAATTTTTTTTTGTTTGTTAGACTCTAACCACATTCTTTAGCATTATTAACACATTTTATGGTCCCTGCTGTTATTCAGTTAGAATTTATTATGATAATCATTTCACTTTTAATTCAGATTACTTATAAATCAGTAAAATTGACTACTTATTTTTAGATAAACGAATATAGTTGAAAAGTGACCAGGGTTGAATTAAATATAAGTCTCTGTTATTATACGAAAGTTAGGGTAAACTATATTTTGATTTAGTCTAATTTTACATTAAATAAAATTTTCATATCCGTTTTATCACACCAGTTTTAAAAATGGTTTACTGAGTTTACTGCGTAGTACAAAGTCAACATGCAAAAATAGGTGATGCGATGTCTCAGTTGCGAATAATCTGTATCTAGGAAGGGTAGAACAGGGAATTAATATTTTTTGGATATATGTTCTAAAGAAATCAAACAACTTATCCTCCACTCAAGATTTTCCAACGGGAAACAAGGAGGTCAACAGATGCTCATCCCTAAACCGTCGAGTTAACCAGATGACGTAACACGACTTATGGAAATTTGTTTGTCATGCGTTCATCACGTCTATGGAACCATATTCCACCAAACATGTTCTCCAAAGTTGATAATGTGTATGTGAATGATTTAGCTAAATTTAAGAACAACATTAACTTCTTTCTTCTAAATATCCCATAAAATTTTCCCCATCCCCCATAATCCAGAAATCCCAAATAACTTCCACCATAATCCCAATTCCTTCCATATCCCCATCTCTGTAGCCAAACTGTACATTTGTATCAAAGGTTCCCTCCTTAAGTTTGGCTCAAAAAAGGTGTGGTTTTGGTGTGTTAAAATCTCACACTATCCAAAGAAATGCCACACAGTTTCAATGGGTGGCTTTCGAGCTTTCCATTCCCTCGTAATTAAAAAAAAATAAAATTGATAAAAGACAAAAATTAAAAAGAATTTGGGTACCTTTAGGATAACTTGTGTGATCGATTACTTTAGAGCTTGGAAAATTCTTTAAACTTTTCCATTTAAAGTTCATTTAGAATTTAAACTTGATACTTAGACCTTTTTTATTTATTGTATTTTTCTTTAGAATTCCTTAATTTCGTTATTATTTGATAAGTAAAATTATTCATTTTCTATTAGATTGAATTATGTTCCATATCTTAGTAGTCTTCATCATAAATGCGTTTACATAACCAGTTACCAAACTTTTCCAAAAGTTTCCACACTTTTGAAATGAGCATTTGCAACTTCTCTGGAGTTTCTTTGGAATTGTCTAAGAGAAGGCATAATTGAGTTTAGTTTCTATAGTCCTTTAGTACCTATAACATATAAAACAGAGAAATCGAAATAAAATATTCAAAAAAAAATTAAAATTTGCAATATATTAAGTCATAAGTAAATATCACATTAATTGAAATTAATATAAGGTCGTATTTAAGTTCAATATAAATTAATAATATAAAGTTTTCTTAGCTCAAGACGATTGAAAGAACATAGATAACACAATTGCTTATTTCGTTGAATATTTTGACTAAATCATTGTATATATATATGTATTTCATAACTCAAATTTAAAAAAAAAAACTAAATAAGATTAGTTTGAAAATCGTTTAGCTCCAATTAAAAGTCCATTTCATGAGGATTAAAATAAAATCAAAATAATCTTTGGTTTTTATTTCAACACCACATAATCCATCATCTTCTGCTTCTGATTCGTTAAAAATACTTTTGTATTTATATTTATCACCCATCATCAATTTCTTTGTTAAAAAGGTGATTAGAATCATTTTGTTAGATCATTTAAATTCCCGGTATAACTCAGAATAGATAATTTGATATTATTCATAATATCACAAAGAAAAAAAATTCCAAAAAGTCAATCCTGGATACAAATTTTTGTCTAAATAATTAAAAAAAAAAAATTTTGAAAATAAAATGGTAGCATTTTTTGGTGTTTTTAGTCTGATTTTTTTTTTTGCACTTCTTGTTTCTTAATTAAAAAGAATATATAGCATACCTTTTGCATACCATTTGCGGTTGACGTTTAAATCTCTTGAATTGTCAGTTTTAGAACATTTTTTAAAAAATTAAAAAAAAAATGTGCGCCTATATAGTTTCACTCCGTACGTCTGTCTGGGTTTTTCAACCAATGGAATAAGTTACTTCTGTTACCCCAAACGTTACGAAGCTAAAAGCGGATCCTCAAAATTCGCAATGGCTTATATATTGTCAAACGACAGGTGCTTTTATAAGTTTTTCAAGTATATGTCAAATAAATATATAGTGTTGCCATACAAAATAATTAACTCTTATGCGAAACTGAATTTTAGCAATTTTTGATCCCTATTTTAAACGATTTAAGCTAGAAACTTGAAATTTTGGGACAACTTATAATTTGGCATATTAGTATGAGTCATTTAAGAAAATAGTGACGTCCGACGTTTTGGACTATAAAAGCGGCAAATTATGTGTGTATGCATAATGTATGTCCACTATTTAGTTTTTGGAAATGTGATTTTTTGAAAACCCTAGGTTTTTTTTTTTCATTTCTTGTTTTTAAAATAAGACTGTGAATATTTTTTGGTAGTTTTTTTTAGCGGGATATGATTATTATTGCTTTTTCACGGATTGCGTTTTTTTTTATTCTAATAAAAATTAAATAAAAATAACAAAATTATTAACCAATTTAAATTAATGTGATTATTGAGTGTTTATTGACCCTTGACAAGATGTTGTTTTATTTTTGTTTTTTTTTTTTGTTTTATTTAAAAATTTATTTGGAAATCTTAAGATATTATTAAATATATGGTAAAGGTATGCAATTAATTTATATATATATATATATAAAAAAATATAAGAGGGTCGTTTGTTGTTTTATTTGTATGAATCAGTAATTTTAAACAAATAAACAACATTTGCTAAAAAAAAAACTAATAATTGACTTATTTTTTTGCAGTCTAAATTTTTGGACATTTTGGTTTAATTTATTTTTCGGTTTTTTTTTTTCCAATTTCTAGTTTTAAAAAATTGTTGGGTGGTAAAATTATTTTTGTTGTTGTTGTTATGTGAAAAATCACGTAATTATAAAATGTCGTGCAAATCATCATCAGGATTTTTTTGAACAATTTTTTTTTTTTTAAATATTTTTAAATAAAAATTTAATTTTGTAAGGAAAATTTAAAATTTCTCAGAATTGTATTAAATAAAATAAATAAAATGAAAACAAAAGTCAAACAATGATAATGAAAAAAAACAAAATAAATGCGATTTTTATGTGAAATCATGATTATTATAACGAATAAAATATATAATTAATTAATTAAATATAATTTTGAATGTAATTTTATAAAATTAAATGATTATAAAATCGTAATTTTAAAGATCATTATTGTCGTTCTGGGTTGTTGTTATTGTCCTTTAATTTTGCTTAAATCTAGGGTCGTTAGAATTGTTGGAAGATAAAGTCTTATTGATTTCCTCTGGAATTAAAATATTTTACTTTAACACCTTGTTGAAAATATATTGTGACTGATTTTCTTGTGTAGCTTACGGCAACATTTGATTTTAACATAACACTAACGTCAAGGTAATGACGATTAAATAAAACTGTTAATTGATAAGAAATGTCATATAAGAATGATATAAAACTGACAATTAAGGTAATACCAATATAAGATGGTTTTCATTGTCCTTACGAAAATAATGAGTAATTTACAGGAAAACTCAGTATAGTAGTTTTGTTTTTAAAGCGCTTACTGTTCAATTGTTAGGCTAATAAGCATGTCTGTACAATAGGTAAATGTTGGAACAGGGAGTCATATTATATTCGTGTTATGAGAATTGATCTTAATGAATCTTAAAATTCCACATACAATTTAAACATGAGATAGTACTAGGCCGTATAACATGTAGAAAAGTCTTAGATTTTTAATAGATATATAATAAATTTGTGTTTATATTACAATATTTTGTATTTCAATTATATGGTATTCTATATCTGTGAGTTATATTATTCAATTATATTATTTGTTTATATTTTGTATTTTTTTATATTGTTACATTAATGTGTTTTTTATTAAAGATATATAATTATTAATTATTGATTAAGTCATTAATTTGAACCCAATGGCGAATAGTAGCTGAGTCGAACCGAAAACCAGAAAAGCCTTTTCACTTTCACTGAGATACGAACCCGGGCCCACCCAGCCATTTGGTGACCAAATTCAAAAATTAATAAGGAATAAGGAAAGAAATTAGGATTGGGAACCATAGATTATGTTGTAGTATAATTGAAAAAATCCTGATATATTATGAAGAGAGTTCATTTTACAAATTAATAATGTCGAACCGTTATAAAATGTCTGCATTGGTGCAGATGTTACATAATTGCAAAATGCTCTAAACTTAAAACAAATGAATTCTAAATTCCAATTTATAAATATAAAATCTGAGTATTGAATACATTGTAAATGTGATGTATTTTGTAAGATAGAAGAATTATTAGAAGAAAGTTGAAATATTGTACAGTATAGAACAAAGACTATCAGGAATCGTCATATTTACAAACCACTAGATGATGAAAATTGTACAATTAACGTTCAAAAAACATTTAAGGCTGTAAAATAAATAATAATACCATTTGAATCAGTTATCTTTAACGTTTGTTTGGCAGAAAATCGAAAATTTTTAAACATATGACAAAAATATAAAACGATAAATTTTGAACTATTGATTTAAAAAAAAAAACCTAAATATTAAAATATTACAACTCAATAAATGTTAATACAAATTTTGTATAATTAAAGGTCATATATTGCTACTGTGACAACTGTGATTCTAAATAGTTTCTTTACAAGAAGATTCAAAGAATTCAAATAATCCTTTTCTAAATGATTAAATAAATATGCTAAACCCTAACTTTTTATTTATTATGATTAATTTATACTGTATTCAATTCATATTTAATTTATACTTGGAAATAAAAAATTAAGAAAAAAAACTAGAAAACCATTTTATAGTCTCTTAATTCTTAAAACACAGTTGGTATGCAAATTAAATAAATTAAGAGTACAATGAATTGATAGAAACATTTCACATTGAAAAAACAGCTTGAAAATTTGTAAATTTTAATATTATATTTGTTTTATTTTTTTTTTTTAAATTTTACCATTCTATCGTTTTTTTTTTTCATCAAATTACTACATTTTCATTGGAAAATTTTTGCTTAGCAAATAACCATTAAAGCAATTGAAAATAAACTTTCCTTCATTATGAAAATATTTGTAAAAAAATAAAAAAGATATTTTAAATTAATTTTTGTGAAATTTGTAAAAAAAAACAAAAACAAGAAAATAGAAGAAAAATAAATACGAGTTTATAAATTATAACCGATGAAATGTCCTTTTGGCAGGAGTAAATAAATTTTGTTATTATTGTTGTTATTATTTCAAACTATTAAAGTACGTTCTGTTTTTGATTTGTTGTAATAGATACGAGCCAAAATGCAAAAATTTTTCAAAAAGGTAAGACATCGTCAAAAATATTTGACAATGGGATTTGTTGCATGAATTAAAATAATTTTTCATAAAAAAACCAGTAATAAAACAGAACAAACGAAAAAATTTATTTTCATTTTTTCCTGTTACTTCACTTGGGATTATGGGGCTTTAACATACAATCTCCATTCATAACTTTTTTTTCTATTTCATTCTAGGATATTTAGCGTCTACTTATTTCATCTAGCAATGTTCTCCTTGGTTAACCTCTTGACCTGGATTCGCATAGATCTAGAAGAGTCTATGCGAATTTCATTTTTCATTTTTCTTTAGTGTATGCCCAATTCACCTTCATTCCTTCTGGTGATTTGCTTCACTATTGGTTCTTCTTTTCTCATTAGTGTCCACAAGTCTGCATTTCTAATTTTGTTTGGCCGGAATATTCGGCATATTATTCTGAGATGGTTATTTATGAAAACTTGCCATTTATTCTTAAGGGAATTATTGGGCAACCATGATTCGCAACCATATAATAATGTCTAGCCATATAATAATTTTTTGCACGAATTGAATATTGTTAGCTTGGTTTGTCTTAAAATTTGCGAACAGTTCCATATTGGGCGAAGTTTACAGAAGGCTATTTCTAGCTTTATCGATTTGATTCTGTACGTCTTCGTTGGTGCCACATGTAGGCGAGTAAATGATACTCCCTGGATAACAAAAACCATTTGTACATTCAAAGGGTCAATCATCTAATATGATTTGGTTGTCATTTGCAAAGTGTACATACATAACTTCGGTTTTACTTATATAAATTTCTAGGCCAATTTCATGAAATGTAAGCTGCAGGTGGTTTAATTCACATTGTGCATTTTCTTGGTTTTTGGACAGAAGGTAAATATCGTCTGCGAGGTCTAGGTCTCCTAGATTATTGTAAAAATAGATATCTTTTTCAATACTGCTGGTATCTCTGAATAAATTCTAATACAATGTTGAATAGTAGTGGCGAGAGGGGCATCCTTGCTTCACATCCGCATTATTTGTGAATGATTTAGTGATATTCCCATATGTTCCACGTTGTCATACATATTCTCAATTATGTTGATTATAAGACCTAAAAATATCATATTTAAATTAAAAATTCATAAGTTGTTTTCGATAGGTATTTAATAAAAAGTAAAAAAGCTTTCATAAGTTTTGGAAAATATTAGAATTTATATTAATATATAGAATTCGTTTTCATTTCTTCGGAATTTTTATCTATCGGGGGAAACTTATCAGTTACTAGAATGTTACACTCCTATTCATCTGTAATTTCAGGGATCTAAAGGAAAAGTTCCATAAATCTCTTGCATCGATTTTAAAGATTTTATCTTTATTAGTTTGTTTTATTCGTTTTTTCACTCCTATGAGGAGAATAAGGCCTTAACCAAGTCATTTAAAATAAACTTCAGTTTAATTGATCATTATTTAGATAGTTTCCCGAACTACTACTCCTAATATAGGGGAGTATATCTGAATCAAATTTGAGAATTTTATACTTTTTAGTGTAGAAGATATTTTCACTCGATTTAGCTTTTGGTGGAATGTAAAAGCTATCCGAGCCACCTCATTATTGGTCTTTGTTCATCTTAAATTTGCCGAACGGAAAATGGTATAACTGAACACCCTTGTTTTAGTCTCGAACGTCGAAAGTTTCAAGTCTCTGTCTTTGTATAAGTACATGTTTTTAGTAAAATCCTACCGCGTTTCGAGTTTAAGTCAATTGAATTTGGATGATAATTATACTTAAGAGAAGAAGAAGAGATCAGGGAAACTGATCAGGGAAGAATCGATATAGGAAAATGAAATGTACTTTAGTAAAAATGGAAAAATGTTTCCTGGTCATTTTTAGAATATAGTATATAATAGAGCTTCTACTAATTCTTGAATACGAATTATTTCGCTAAGGACTTGTGTTTATACCATTCAATAACATTTAAAATATAAATACTAAATTCTTTTTTATAACATTATTTATGTATATATATATATACCAGCTTTAGATATATATATATATATATTAAATTATGTTTCTTAAAAATATGTCCAACAATTTTTTATTGGAAATTTTTCAATGGGATTCCAAATATTTATTACGATTCTATTAACTTTTATGTAAAAGTGTAGAAAGAAAACAAAAAAAAAAAAAAAAAAATTGCAAAATGAGAAAATAAAATGTTTGAAGATACTTTCAGGATTTTTTGATTTTGTAGTGTCCTATCCTATTCTATCCAGGATATTTGTCGGGACATAGAAATAGTAAACCATAATATTATAGCAAATAATGATAATGATGATGATAATATTGTTTTTTTTTTTTTTTTTTTTTTAAAAAACAAAATCACTTTTCCCTTAACTAATACTATATGAATCTTTTTATTTACCATACATATATCAATATGTATATATATATATATAAATACATAGAAACAAACATTTATACATTTGTACATATGAATGTTATATATTAAAATGAAGACGCCGTCTTGACGCTTAGTATAATAAAACATTTGTGGCGCCAGGAATAAAAGAAAAGTTATTGAAAAATAAAAATCAAAAATAAAAAACAACAAAAACAAAAAAAAAAATAGAAAAATGAAAAAATGTTATATAGTGTAGAAAATGCATGGTATATATTTACGAAAAGCTTTAAATTTCATTTTTGCATAGAAAATCTTATCATCCATCATTTATATGCATATATTTATAAAATATATATATACATATATATAAAGTCATTTATATACATCAGTAATAGTTATTTTTTTTATTGTTTATTTTATATTTTGTTTGTTTCTATGTGTATGTATATATGCATATGTATATATATTATATAGAATTCCTTTACTTTATTATATTTTCATTTAAAAAAAAAAAAAAAAAAAAAAAAATTTGATTGCAGAATATTGCAGAAGACTATTATACATTAAAAGGATATATGTAATATAGATTTCCATCATAGTATTTTAATATATATATATAACCTTAATTATGGGCGGATGTCTATTGACATTAAAAATTGATAATGGCTATATAGATGTTAAAAACCAATTCTTTAAACAAATATATATTATGTTTAAATATTTATAATCAAGATAATTGGTGATTTGAAAAAGTTTAATGTGTTTGAGCCCTTAAGCATTAATTATGCCGACAGTCATTCTAGTGTAAACTCATACAGTGTTTTTCTAAAATTGATTCTCTTAAATTTGACACTGACACAAATGTGTCTACAAGAAATTAATTTATTTGACATTTATTAAATTTTACTGCTTCTGATTAAAAGTTTTATAGCCTATCTATAATGAGCGCTCTCGTTCCGCTCTCTACACGTAGCCACCTGTCAAACTAAGTTAAATGTATTGAATTATATGAAAGTGTCTACAATAGACGCAGTTCTGACGCAGCCATTAAAAAAGTTTTTTAACTATGAACTTTTTCGCTTTCTCAACGTATTCAAATGTCAAATAATTGAACTTTGAAACATATTTTTTATTGTCCTGGTACTAATTAAAAATAAAAAATAAAAATAAAAAAAAAAAAATATTGTCTGAATAAAAAATTAAAAAAATAATTAATTTATTTTCTATCTAGGGTTAAATAATATCAAATCATTATTCAAAATAGCTATAAAATAAACTTTGAACTATTGAATATTTTTTAATTCATTAAATTTGTAAACAAAACAATGTCAAAAAACGCTGTCATGTACATTTCATAGTGGACACTCCTTTGTTGACTACGTAATGCGAGCTAAACGAGAGCGCCATTTTGATGACCCCTGAATAACTTGCAAATCTCAAAGTTATTTTACTAGCTTTGGGTGATACAAACTATTGTGATTGAAAAAAAAATATTAAATTATTGTACAGTCAATAAAACCGATCAAAACATTTTTACAAATTTATATAAGTTGAAAGGATTTCATAGATTTAATAGGTTTTTAAATTACTTATATATGGTTAAAATAAAAGAAATAAAATGATATTTTAATTAAAAATCCATATTGTTTGCATAATGATAAAATATAATGATAAATATTAGTACAAAACTATAAAAAATGAAAATAATTTTTATCGATATTATAATTCAAAAAAAAAAAAATTTATACAATAAATTGAGGTTATATTTTACATATAAAATATATTTTTTTAATAAAATGCATAGTAATGCAATGAATCAATAGAATTTATAATAAAATGTATTATAATTTATAAATAATAAATAAATAAAGTAATTTTTTTATACACTACATCTAAAATAGATATTAGATTTTTTTAATTTGGTACCGGTATTTGTAAAGACGTTCAAAATGAAGCAAACTAGATATGGAAATGTATTTATATTCTTGATTAGTTTCCCCTACTGAGCCAATTTGGGAAGAAACCGAAATAAGTCTTCGGATTCAGGAAGCTTCCGATCGAGCCAAACTATCATATCTCTGAAACTAATTAAGATAGATTTTCCAAAATTGGTACGCGGATGTTTATTTCTATTTCCTTAGCGTGCCAATTCATAAAATTTTCAATACTTATAATTTGCGGTATCTAACCAACACTCTTTCAAATGCATGCAATTTTTGATTGATTGTGTGATGAAATACTACAAATATTAATATACAAGGCGAAATGATTTCATTTTGAGAAAGTGATTAAAAGTCTTAATTTGGTTTTTTAGTGGTTACTGAATTAATGGGAAATATTAGAAATAGCTCGTAACAAGGAAAGTGCTCGTAAACCAACTGGTGGAAAAGCACCACAGAACCAATTGGTAACTAAATCAGCAAGAAAAAGTGCACCCAATATTGATGGAGTTAAAAATCCACATCAAATTGTCTAGGAACAGTGGCAAATCGTGAAATTTGTCGTTATCAATGAGATCAATTGGAGTGGTGCTACATGTACTTCCCAAAATCTAAGCAGCATATATACTAAATTAATAAAGGAAGGAATCTGAAATTTGGTGCAATATAGTTCCGCTCAATTTTCTTTATATTCCTGAAATTTTAGAGTTGTGTAACTTCCACCTTCTGCACCTTCCAAAACCAAGCAAAGATATATCCTAAATTATTTATTAATAAAATCTTTATGTTTCCATTTTATATTAGATTCTTTTGACACAGCATCGGAGTGGCTTTTTAACATCCATATACTAAGTTGTCTCAAATTCGAAATTATATAAATTTTGAGTTTGTTTATTGGAGTAATTTAAAATTAACCTAAATAAATTCATTTTAATCAAATCTAGGCTTTTAGTAAATAAAGTTGAACCATTGTATCGAAGAGCCATTTAATGCCAATTCGAAATAGGTTTACTTTTCAACTTTCATTAAAGATATAAAAGCATTTTATATATTGTCTATCTATCAGCATCATTTCCACTTTATTCTGCAAAAATCTGTATCATATTAATCGAACGAATTCTTAAATAGTTCTATAAGTGTTTGCAAAATTTTTTATTTTATATATAATGAAAGACCCTATGACAAATCGTAGGAGAAATAAATTGTCAGAACTTTTCAACACCTACACTGAAACTACAATTCTGAATCTTTTAAAAATATAGAATAATGTCCTTTAGCTATAATTTAAAAAAATACAATCGGAAATCTTAATAATTTTTAGAAAAAGTTTTCCCATAAAATTGTAATAATAAGATGAGATTCAATAACTAATTAAATTTAAAAATTAATTTAAATTGTATTTTAAAATTAAAATTCTTAATTAATTTGAAAAGGAAACAAAACTTTTCTCACGCCTGCACGCACTTTTGCTAAAATATTATGTATTTTTTAAAAAATAAAAGTTATTTAGTTTTAGTTTCTTTTTATTTTATTTTTGGCGTCGGCATTTTTAATTTTTTTTTGTTTTTTTAATGATTTAATTTTAATTTTGTTAAAAATCACACGAATCTTCAAATGTTTATAAACATATTAATGTTGGTAATAATTATTTTTAATTTCGAAGAATATTTTTAAGGCAAATATTTTAATATATTGTGGGATGTGGTGTTAACTATTGCCCGAAGATATTTTAAAAGAGGGATGAATATAAAAATTATATATAAAATATAACAATTCATTTTCCCTTAACAACTTTATTGTTTAAAGACACAATGAAACTAAGAATTAGTAATGTTTGTAAATGGGTAATCAAAAATGTTTTTTTTGTTCGAAATTAAATTCAATTAAATAATTATATTAATTTATATGACATTTATAAAATTTAACGATGTGCTTTATGTATAGAAATATATTATACAAATGTTTTAATTTATATAATATACTCGCACAAGCTGAGTAAAATACAAAATAATAAAGTCAAAATGAAATAAATAAATTTAATTAATTTACAACGAAAAATTAGAAAAGAAATGTACGGAAACTTTTCTGATATGAAAAGTATGGGCCTCGGTAGTATAGTTAGTAAGCATTTTGCTTATTAACCGAGGGGGTCCGGGTTCGATTCTCGATCAGGTCAACAATATTTTATTGAAAAAAAAAAATATTTGAAAAATAATTTCTCTTTTCAAATCCCCATGGTGACCAAATATAATTTAAATATGCAAATATATAATATAAACAAAATAATTAATATAGTAGTTATAAATAAATAGAAAGTATTTAATTTAAGAAGCCCAAATGCCAAATAAACAAAGGAATATAAAAAAAATATCAGGACTATATAAATAATACTATTGTCCTGTGAAAAATAAAATTTAAAACTTCTTTTTTAGCCTAAAATTTTAAAATTTTGATAAAATTAAAAATTTGAATTATAAAATGTAGAAAATTTAAGATTACAAAAAGAAAAATAATTTGGTTCTTCATTGAAGACTTGCTACACCCCTGTCATTACAAACGTGGGATTTCAAACAAAATGTACTGGTTTAAAATCGATAGATTTTAATCGATTATCTAAGCTGTTATATAGTTAGATATGATTATTGCTGACTCATATTAGGGGTGTTTTCCTTTTATTTAAATTAATATAATTCTGATGTCTAGTGTTTACTGAGTGATGAACTCTCCGAAGTAAGATATTCATAGTGGTATGTACATTTGTGTCGCTTTTGTCGTGTATTTGAAAAGTTAATTTAACATTAATAAAGAGTTTCAACATTTGTTAATTTTTTTTTTTTTTTTAAATTCTGTTTTGTACACTTTTCTGATTTTTGACAATCCAATAAATATAATATATATTTTAATTTATTTATTTAATTTTCATATGAAATTCTTTATATATATATTATCATTAGTATACTTTTTGTGTATCCTTGAATTCATTGACTATAGGGCCCTATTTCATAAAACTATTAGACTAATACTAATAACATTTTTGCATAGAAGATTAAACAGATGACACCGGCAAATGAAGTTATTATAGCTTCAAGGTTCATGTCTTCGATACTGACTTTTTGGAAATGTATATAACCGCAGCCCAAGTAGAATTTTAAGATTATTTGGAATGGGGTATTTAGAATATCACTATAATTTCTAAGCAGCAATTTTGATTCCAAAATTTTAAAATTTTCTTGATGAATTGAATGACCTGCGTCTACTGTTTTATGCCGCTTGGGTTTTTTTATAAAAAATCAACGATTAAATTAAAAATGTATTTGAATAAAAATGTACTATAAATCATTTTAAAATTATAACTTAATAAAAATATTTTCTTGGGTACTATAAAATATATTTTAAGGTGATGGCAAGAAGATAAACGTTTACTTTATTTACTTCCTTAATCTCATAAAGTAATTGAACGATGCAAACTAAAAGAAACTTTGTGAAATTACATTGACATCTTATTATTTATTAAAATTTTGTAAACAAGAGTTTAGAAATTTAAAATTATTATTTAGTACATGCTTTAGAGGAATTAAAAGAAATTTTGGATATTTTAAATATATTTCATCACCATATATAATGAATATTAATAAATTTCTGCCTATTAAAAATTAATAATATTTCTTAAATAAAATGAACTGTCAACAAAATGTCAAATGAACAACAAACCAAAGTATTGAAATAGCAATTCGTCAATTCGTTACTTTAATTTTGTTTGATTACTTTGAATCCTTTTTGGAATTTGGTTAATTACCATTACTAATGCAATGTATTTCATATCAGCTGTCAAAGCTTTTCAAGAAAGTAAAGATTTATTTTATTAAACATAATATTAAGAAATAAAGATTTAAGTTTATTTTAAAATATTATATATCGGTCACATTCTTTAATTTTTATTTTCTGTTTGTTTATTTTTTTTTTTGTATTCAGATAATTAATGTTAGTCAAACATGTATAACCGTTGTATACAGGTTATCTCTTAATTCACTTTTATTAACATTTAAAAAAATTTTTTTTTTAAGAAAATCCTTTCGGATACAAATTCTAAATCAAATCAACACAACAACAAAAAAACAACAGTAACTGTTCAATATTAATTATGAGAAAACCGAAAAAGAAATCAGTTTTAAAACAACAAAAAAATAACAAAATTTTTTTTTTTTTTTATAAAATCATGTTGAGACCCCTAAAGAGAACCTTCATATAAAATTCTTGGGCGGTCAAAACTTCATTAACCGAAAATCAAAAAACCTGTTAAAATCAAATTTAAACTAATTTTCAACTACAAAAAATAAAAAAACAACTTCATTGTTTCGTGTGGATAAATGGATGAATTTTCAAATATAATTTTTATGAACATGACAAAATTTACAGTACGTGCTTTATTTAAAAAACAATAACAAAAATATAAAACATAATAAATAAATAAAAAAAAAATATTAAATGAAAATAAAATAATAAAAATATTTTTTTTATAGTGCACAAATAATTCTATAAAGTACTGTATACATATACAAATGGTGATATACCTATATTTCAAATGTCAGAAAATAGTTTAGTTTTATCATCCAACATATAATCACTGTAAATGATGGAAAAAAAAGGAAAAAAATATCGAATGATACTATATACACATATATATATAGGAAGGACTCATTAATCAAATATAATAAATATGTTTGTGTGTGGTTTGAGTAATTGTGATGATTTCAAAAGTATGCGTATTGAATAAAGAATATTGTATGTTTATTTGAAAAAAAAAACATTCAGGAAGGATTACCTGCTGAGTTATTGTTACGTTCTTTATAGTTTTTCTAAAATTTATTTTTTTTTTCTGTCCTTAATCAGAACAGGACTCACCGGCACGTAATATTTTATATTTTTTTTTTTTTGTTGCCTTACAAATTTCTAGGAAACTTTTCGTAAATTCCGAAATTAATTTATCAAAAAAAAAAACGAGTTCGTTTTTGTAAATGGATATTAGATTGTAGTTTTGATAAAATAAATATAAAAAAATAATTTTTAAAGAAAGTTTACTTTTAAAGGCAATTTTAGTTGCATATTCATTCTAAATTTATTTTTAATTACTTAATCACGGATAAATATTCTCACAAGTCACAGTATAGTGACTGAATTGATGTACGTGTATGAATGAGTGACAAAAGAATGGCAATTTAAAGTGAATGATGTATTTAGATGGAATACAAAAGTTGAATATGTATTGGTTTTCGAAAAAAAAAGAAAGTTACCCTGATAACTCAGAACTCAGAAGTAGTGCAGAAGTACTGAATGGAAGTACTTCTTTTCAATAGAATTTAATATGAATTGTAGAAAAAAATTCATTAGTTTTGCACTTATACATTGAAAGTTTTTCTAATTCCTTTCAGCACATTTTTAGTACTTTTACAGTGGTGAAGGGAAGTAGTTTTCTAAGTTCTGTTTCAGTAATAAACTAATATTAATTTTACTATTTACTAAAAATCAATAGAATAATTAAACAAAATAGTTACTTATTTAGTATTTTTTTTATCTAAAAGTTTTTAACGCTTAACTTTAATAATAACACTTATGAATAGGTGAAATAGAAATAGAAAATATGGAAATAAACCATCCCAATTAGAAAAACTCATGAAAAGAGGGCTAATATTTCCGTACCAAGTTAAAATAAAACTTCGGACTTACGAAATTATGTATCTGCCATTGAGGTTTTAACTCAAATTAAATTAAATTACTACGTAGAATTAAGTAACACTCTATTAGGTATGACAAGAGGGCGCTATAGAGACTAACTGTACTATATTGTTGTTTCATTTATTTTACGGAATTTCAGTAGTAATTCACTACGTCTTCAGTATTGATGAAATTATGTAAAATTACCTATACAAACACAATTTTTTTATTCCATAAAAGTGTAAAAATTCGTTTATATGTGGGCGTGACTGTTGAACTCAGATTATTAGGGTAACATACATATTGTAAAAGAGATGGCGGTGGTGGAGAGTGGAGATTAATATGTAAAATTATGCTAGAGTTTAGCGCATAGATCGCAATACAGTATTTTAAGCATTTTATAAGTATACTTAAATAAATATTCTTAAAATTTATAGAAAAATCAAAAACGCTGATCTATAGTTATTAAAAATATGGTCTTTATTAATATTATAAAATATGCAGCTAAATGAGTTAGCAAATATCAATATTCAAAAAATCAGACTGAAGGCCAAACTAATATAAAAATACAAATTGTAACTCACAAGACTAAAGTTAAAACCAATCCTAAAGTAAAAACTGCAATGCAGCATTTTACTTTATTGACGAAATCTTATTAGAATTCCAAATTTAAAGCTACAAGCTTTTGAAAATCCTTTCTAGTCCTATGACCCATAATTTTATTTTTAAGTAAATAAATTTTTTTTAAATTATTAAAGTAATGAAAAAATTTTCAAACGGAATACAAATCGCATCTTCTTTTTTTCAAGATCCACAAACTAGTAATATTATCCTTTAAACTACTTTAATCGTTTGAAATAATTAAAAATATTTGTGTATATACGAAATGGAGTAGGGATAGTATAAGTTAAGATAATGGGAAGTTAAATAGTAAATTCATAAGGAATCTGTATAAAGATTATTCTTAAGTTTTGACCAAATTGTAAACAGTAACTCCTGAACTTTTGAGATTACTGTAGATAGTATTAGTTTCCATATTTTTACATTACAAACAACAAACATATTACTATATCAGGTAACCTACCACTTAGGTAGTTTTACATAGTAGGAATTATTATTTCTTGCGAAAATCTTGTGATAGATTAAAATTATTTGAGGAAGTGGCATCAGTGAGTTTATTTCAGCTAAGCATGGTTTATTTATATAACTAGCTAAGTGTTCTTAAAAAAAAAGAATGAGCTGAAATATTACGATACATGTTAAGCGAGTTTGTATGTAGTATGACCCAATATGGGCTTAGACGATTGCGGTTTGGAAATCGATAAAGGATATAGATAAGGCGCCGCCAGACCAATTATGTAAGGTATATACCATCTTAAGCTCAATATAGGTTTTAAAGATTATGTAAAGATTCCTTGAAGGGAAATACAATTTAAAGTTATAAAGAAAACCTTAGCATTTGGGATTACTTTTCGTTTTATCAAAAATATAATCATCATTTTTTGATTAAGCTGCATGTCCAAAACGTTTGGGATTTCTGAAAATTTTCAATTTTTTCTCAAGAACTGTCTCTATGTTTTACAAGTTTACACAAAAATTATATATTATAAGCTTATAAAGTACATATTTTTAAATTTGTTTTAAGTTTTAAAAATGTCATTATTCTCATTTTAAACAACATTTAATTTTTTTAAATACAATCTCATATATATATATTAATATGTAATATGTATATATATATATATGTTTCCATTATATTGTAAATTTCCAAAATGAAATCATTTATTTTCAAATATTAAATTATTTCATTTATGTACAACCAGCATTAACTTTTATTTCCATGGAATTTTAGCGACTTTAGAAATTGTTTTTTTTTTTATATTTTTTATGAGAATAAAATAAATTACATATTAATTAATTAAATTTTATTTTCTGTTCAGTTTTTGGTTTTTTTTTTTTTGTTTCTCCATTTCTCATGTTTTTCATATTATATATGTTATTGTTATTTTTTTTTTATGTCCTTTAAGCACTTATTTAAGTTCTTCTCCATAAAACACATTTCCATGTAGGAGTTTTTTTTTTTCAAAAAAAAAATAACAACAACAAAAAAATTTTCTCATGATAATTTTCAAGGAAATCTTCCCAAACTATTTCTACCTTGAATATATGCAGAAAATGGAAATAAAAAAAAAAGAATTAACGCATTCTTGTTATACATTCCTTAACCAAAAATATAAATTTTATTTAATTTTTTTTTTTTTTTTTATAATATGTACAATGTAAGAAAAGGAAAGGCTTTGTACATTAAGAGCCAAAAAAAAAAAAAACTAAAAAAAAACAGAATAAAAGAAACAAAATTAATAACAACAATTCAAATTCCGAATTCAAAATTGGCAATAAACCATAAATGCAAAAAATAAAAAAAAATAAAAAATCTCCAGCCAAACAAGAACAACGTTCCACTAACCAAAAAATTTATTGACACCTATAAATTACAGAATTGAACAGAAACAAACACCGATTTTCGGACTTGTTCAAACAAAATCCTAAGAAATGAAATATAAAAAAAAAAAAAAAATTTAAATTATAATAAAAAAATAAAAATCAAAAAATTTTATAAAAAAAATTAAAAATAAAAAAAAAACAATAACCAAAAAATAAAAAAAAATTAAATATATTGCGATAAAATTTATTCCAATATCGATGAATCTTGTACCAAGTGCAAAACTATATTATAAATGTTTAGATTAGTGAAAAATCAAAAAAAAAAATAAAAAAAAAAAAATAAATAAAATTAAAAAAGAATAAAAAACCATAAGAATAATAACAAAAACATGGAATCCAAAACGAAAAAAAAAAAGCAATAATCAAAAATTGAAGAGAAACCCAAGTTACCAAGTTTATAAGAAGTTTTGAACTTCTTTGCAAAAGAAAATGCTAAAAAAAAAAAATTAAATAATAAAACAATTGAGCATAAATGTGTGGGGATGTCATTTTTGAATACCCCAAAAAATACAACAAACACTGGGTCCATTCATTTTGAATATTTCATTTCAGAGTTTTTTTTTTTCAAGAATTTGATTGAAACACAGTAAAGTACATATACTTATCAGTTCGGTTGTCAGTTTTTTTTTTAACGGATTTCTTTATACATAATATGTAGCAAGGGGCAATTTTGGGGGTAAAATGCAAATGAATCTGAAAAAACTCATTTTGAATTTTTGCAAGTTTTAGTATGTAACACATTCAATGGAAGTAAGTTCCACATCTTAGCTGATCTCACAACAAATGAGTTTCCATAACCAGTTTTAAACTATCTTGAGATTTCCACAATGTAGAAATGAGCACTTACTCCTCCTCTGGTATTACGTTGAAATTATTTAAGAGGAGACTTAGGTTTAATGGAGCAAGTGTCATTACCTACAATATATCAATAAAATAGAGAAATTTTATTCTAATAAAATTTTAATATTTCAACGAAAGTTAAGTGGAGTAAATGTTACTTGTTCGATAGGGTCGTCTATTAGGCGGAAGGTGTGGTTTTGAATTTTGTCGAGGTAACTTAAAGAAGTTTGGGAAACGCCAGCCCAAATGTGAAAAAAGTTATGCGACTGTCAATTATTAACAAAATTTTTATTGGTATTCTTCAGTTTTAATAGTTTTATGATAACAGATTATCATTTCATATTAAACATTATCAACGTTGAGTTAGTTGTAAACATATTGAATTTGTTATTAGTTAAATAAAATACTGTTATTAGTTAAACTCGTTATGTGTTATAGTTCGTTAAACGTTAACAGATTTTATTTTTAAAAATTTTGTTCTATACTATTGAAACTGTCAAGCAGATTTAATTAAGAATAAACTTTCCTCTATTAGGGTAATACTAATATGTGATTTTTATTTTTAGTACTGATTTATTTTCATTTTTTTTGTAACTTTAAAAGTGGCCCCTTTTCAATCGAAAAGTCTCGGGTTGAAACACTGGTCTGATCATATCTATTAAAAAAATATTGTGTATATTTATAGTTTAATAACAAATAGGCAAAGGACTATTATAATATCTGATAATATTTACTATTATCTGATACTTCAAATAAATAAATTTGAATAAAATTTCTTTTTAAATAAATCTGAATTCAACCAGATTTTCAAATAAAATCAAAATAATCAATTGTTCTTGATGAATTGAGAATATTTTGTTTTTTTTTATTTTTTTTTTTGAATGTGAAATTATTTTTATATGGCTAAATTTATATTATTCCAGAAGATAAAATGTGCGGCTCCTTGTTAAGATAATGCTAATATTAAACTTGGAAAATATATTCGTGTTTATACCTAATATATATATATGTATATATATACTAAACTCTATATATTTATAAATATAAATAGAGGTACATTATATTCTCAATATATTTCTCGTACTGTTAACTACCTTTGGATATATGGCGTCAAGATATTTCAGATAAGATCAATGGTGTGTCGTATCAATGCCCAATAAAATCGGAAAGATAAATAAACAACTTAAATAAAACCAAAATGTAAAAAAAACAAAAAAAAAACAACAACAACAACAACAACAAATAAAAAAAATTATAATAATATAAAACCCAAAAACAACATATTCCAACAGCAGCAATAGCAGCAGCACCAACAGTAACAACCAGCACCCAATAGCAATCACATATTCACATCAACTTATAAAAATGAAGTCTCCAAAAAAAAAAATAAAATAAAAAAATTAAAAAAAAAACAGATATATAAAATAAAAACTTTTCTCAAACTTTTATTTAATACAATCATCCATATAGGTATATATATATGTATAAATATACATACTATATATTTCAATTCTTCTTATACTTGAATATTTAACCAAAGATATTATTGTTCTTATTATTATGTTATTGTTGCAACTCTTTTTTTTTGCGAATTAAATATTAAACAATAAATGCTGCAAATGTTGCAAATGGTTTTTGATGGACATATCTAAAGCGGGTGATGATAATCTGGGAATATATGATAAAAACAATTGAGGCACTGACTTAATTTCACTTGTAATAAACTAACTATATATACATACATACATTTATTAATATAAATATTTAACGTGTTTATATATATATATATATATATATATATAATATAAAGAATGCATTTTAAGAAATAATAAATTAACTGTATTAAGGCTAGAATTTGACATTTTGGTTTTTTTTTTTTAACTATAAGAATTTGATTTCATACTTAAGATCTTTTGTTGTAAAAAAAATAAAATCAAATAATAAAAAAAGCAAAAAAAAACGAGTCACAGAAGAGCCATGAAAATTTTTTAAAGAAGCACGGTTTTTTGTTTTTGCAAGAACTTAGATCAACAATGTATGACTATTAAACAAGTTATTAAAAAAAAAATTTAAGTAGATTTATATGTGATTTAATAATAGATTTCATAACGATTAAATAAAAAAGGTTAATATTTTATTTTAGTGGTACATATATATATATATATATATTTATATACTTTGTTAAACACAATATTTTTTTTTGAATTGTATCCTAAAAATATATGTACTTGTATGTTTAGTCAAGGTTGAGTTCAAAACAGTGTTTAATTCATAACGATAAATTTATTATAATTCGAATTGAAATAAATTCATCATTTAATAAATTTGTACGGTATTGGATCTTATTGAATTCAATAATATTGTGGGTGTAATTTATGGCTCAATTTTTAAACTTCGGAATTTTGATACAGAAGTAGTGAATATTTTTAGCTTTAATGGCATTTATCTTAAGACTTCTGTTAAATAAAGGTTAAATCATGGGATTAGAAATATTGGAGATTTTTCAGCTCTTTTTAAGATGTTATGAATTAAGCATTAGATTCAACACAAAATTTGGTCCTATTGGAGTTCGTGAGAATTTTGTGAATAGGGTTTTTTCTGTATTGGCTTAAAGACTAACAAAATTTCTAAATGTCAAAGTTGAAAAATGAAAATGTCAAAATCTATTGATGTTATAATTGTTATTCAGCTTAATAAATATTTTTATGAAATATATTTCATATATTTCATTTCGAATGTCAAATATTGCAGTTAGAATTTATATTCAATTTTTTAATTAATTCATAAACGTCAAAAAAGTTGAAAAATGAAAATGTCAAAATCTATTGATGTTATAATTGTTATTCAGCTTAATAAATATTTTAATGAAATATAATTCACATATTTCATTTCGAGTGTCAAATATTGCAGTTAGAATTTATATTCAATTTTTTAATTAATTCATAAACGTCAATATCAACAAGATTATCAAATACAATATTAATTTCAATAAAAAGTGTTCAAAAGACATTTTGTTTAGTATTGGAATGTCAAATTATTATTAATTGATATGTGTACCTATTTATTTTGAAAAATATAAGAACAGATATAAAAATGTTTTCGTAAATGGAATTTTCATGAAAATGGAATGGAAATAAATGAATTAAAAACGAAAAATGAAATTTTAAATATTAATTCAAATTGTTTCTGGAATATTTTTTGAATAAGAGACTTAATTTTAATATTATTTTATTAAAATTAATTTCACCTTTAAGGTATACTTAAATTAACAAATGGCATATAAATTCATTTGGATATGATTACATGGCAACACCAACATTTTTTGACTTAAAACAAAGTTAGTAAATTTTTAGTGTTTCGTTCATCAAACACAATTGGACTACTCAATAGGTTATACTACCTAGACAACTCTAGATAAATTTAATTTTGATCTAAGAAATTGTCTTTTAAAAAATAATTTATTTTATTTTTGTTTTTATTTTTTATATTAAACGGTTATTAAACCAATTTGAAAAATTTTTTTGATTTATTTATTACAACTCACAGATGATGTTTATAATTTTTTAATATTTGTATTTAAAAAATTTTTTTTTTAAATCAATTATAAAGCCAGTTGCGACGCCAGCTCGTTAACTGATCATAAACATAAAAATATATTTAAAAACTGTATTTATTTACCAAAACTACATCAAAATTTTATTCCAATTTATTATTAATTTCCAAGCTGGATACAATTAAATCAAAACAACACAACTCAACAAACATTAATAACGAAATTTTATATCTCATTTAATAATACATTTATTATTTATATATATAGAACTAATGAAGTCATTATATATATATAATTTATATACTTAATAGCTCTCTATTAATTTTTTATTTTAATCTAATCATTCAATTCAATTTTAAAAGGACATTTTTTTTTTTTATTTTTAAACGAATATAAAAAAAAACCCCAAACAATTAATATCAAATCCCAAATATAAAATAAACAATTCAAAATCAATTTTCAAATGCGATTACATCATTAAAAGGTGTTAATAAAATATTTTTCTTCGACCACCCGATTTCACAGCGCCAGTCAAAAAAAAAAAAAAAAACTAAAAGTTAAAATCAAATAGAAAACATACACATATTATGATAATTTAATGTCCTTTTACATTTTTCTTATCTTTGATTTTTCCAAAAAAAAAAAAAAATAAAAAAAAAAAAAAAACTTAAAGATAACATTATTTAGAAAAATTTTAAATTACAATAATAAAAAAAAAAAAAATTATTTTAAATTTTCCTTCTTTATTAACTTCTCTTTTTTTTTTTTTTTTGATTTTTATTCTTTAATTTTTATATCTTATCTGTTGTTTTGTTGCATTCTATGATATTGCTATCTCTTTCGACAACAATAACTTTGTTTTTTTTTTTTTTTTTTAATAGTGTTACGATACGACAAAAATCGAATATCTCTCCTGGGAATTGAAAATTTAAAATAAAAACAAAATGTTACCTTTTTACGTGCTACACAACATATCTCATCTACTTCACGGCGGTTCGCGGTTGTGTGTCTCATTTTAGTGTATTTTTCTGTTTATGTTTTTTCTTTTCATTTTTTGGTTTTTTTTTTTTTTATTTTTTTATTATTTTTGAATGTTGTTGTTGTTGTTGTTTTTTTTTGTATAATTATTTATCTTCGGTTTTCAATAAAGTGTTTCTTTATCGATTGTAAATGATTTCCTAGAATTGGTCGTATGCAATCATTGTAAAGATCGTTTGAAGACCACTTCCAATATATATATATATATATAAGTATAAATACACATATAAACAAACATATACAAACAGTAAGATAAAAAAGATGAAAAATCAAAACAAAATAAAAATAAAAACAAAAAACACAAAGCTGATTCTCAAACTTAAACTCAAAAAGTCGACACAAAAGTCAAAAATAATAAAAACAAAACAAGCAAAAAAACAAAATAAAAAAAAAAAACAAAACAAAATACTAAATTGGAAAATAAAAATGTCGTTGCAGGGATTTTCTGCACGTGAAAACATACTTTTAGTAACACACAGTCTTCTAACAATTCATCCTTAAAAGCTTATATAGATATAAATATACATGCATTATGTATATATATAAGATATTATGTATATATATTTAAAAATTAATGTAATATATGTATGAGTAATATGTGTATATGTATGTGAATATGTACAAAATATTGGAATGATGATGACCATATAAACAGAACTCATTTCCCTTAAATTTAATGCTCTTTTTGGTATCTTTGCATCTTGACCGCCACCGCACTACATTTTGTATGTTTCTGTTTCTGTAAATTTTTTTTTTTATTTTGCTTT
Source organism: Dolichopus griseipennis (assembly GCA_963082915.1). NCBI lineage: Eukaryota > Metazoa > Arthropoda > Insecta > Diptera > Dolichopodidae > Dolichopus > Dolichopus griseipennis. The sequence goes on from OY720443.1 coordinate 24,365,737, forward strand.
TTTTTTTTTTATATTTTGTTAATTCGTTTTTTCATTTGTTTTTGTTTTTTTTTTTTGGTGTTTTTTCGATTTTGGTTAAAAAGAATGTCCCATGAAACGCCTACCTTGACAGGTTCAGTGCTTCTCATGGATATCAAAAAGTGATAAAAATAATAGCGAAAGTGCAATTTAGTTTCCAACAAAAGTATAAAATAAAAAATAAAAACTTATTAAATAAATGTCCTTTAAAAAATTTATTAAAAAATTTAATAATAAAAATAGAATAAACTTTTATAGTAAATTAATTAAGTAATTTATGTATTCTTATTTCAGGTATTGGAATAAACATAAATAAGACAAAGAACTTGAGAATTAACAGCACAAACTGGATACCATAATTCATGCACAATACTAAAATTTTAGAGGTATCAGAATTTGTATACTTGGAAAGCATACCAACAACAGATGGTGGCACAAATAGAGATATAGAACACAGATATAGAAATAGCATAAGCTAGGAATGATTGGGAAGCTTGTGGTGTACATGGAAGTCAATACATAGAAATGGGAAACGAAATCTACAATCTTTAAATCGTGTGTCAATTAGCGTTACTAGTAATGCGAGTAATGGCTTGTATCTAAAAATGTGCAGAAATTACAATTTTTTTTGTAAATAAATGTCTGAGAATAATATGTTGCATATTCTGGTCAAGGCGAATTATGAACGAGGAATTTTAGGTAATGATGAGGCAAGAGTCGAAATGGATCGAAATATGGGAAAAGAATGGAAATGGATTGGTCACATTCTAAAGCGCCGAACAACTTCAGTGACACGTCAAGCGTTATAATGGAATTCCCAGGGCAGAAGAAATGCAGACCAAACTTCACATGGGGAAGAACATATCAAAGAATATTTAACCTATCTACAAATTCTAAGGAATAATTCGAAAATGCAGCCTTTATATTGTTGAAATATCCCATATTTAAGGCAGAATTCTAATCTTTCTTCCTCGTATCTTATATTCTTTAGAGTTAGTACAACTTTCGTTAAAAACTTTCGTTAAGATTAAAATTGTGTTTTAAACTTTTCTGATCGTATTAAGTTTAGTGATCCTGAGACAGGGGAATACACTAAGGTAACATTTCAGGATTTTCGGTGACATTTTTGGAAATTAGCTTTGGAGACAATTTGGGGACAAATTAAGCCTTGTAAAATTGTAATCTAACATAGTTTAAGTTATAATTTTCCTCAAACTAAGTAATTCTTGATGATAGATAGTGCTTCAAAAAACTAAAGAAACTATTTTGGGGACCAATATAATTCCAATATAATATTCAAAATTCCATTTCCCAGTAATTTTATTTAAGTTTTTTTTTTTTTTTTTTTGTTTTTTTTGGAGTTTTATTTTTTGATTATAAGTTTTATTATGTTTTATACTTTGTGTGTATAAATTTATTTTTATTGCAATTGAATCTGAATGCATGAGAAAGACATTTTTGTATAAACAATTTGAACAAATATAAAAAATAAAAATAAAAAAAAAAAAAACAAAATACAAAATAAGAAATAAGAAATAAAAAATAAAATTCAAACAATAACAACTTTAAAAAAAAAAAAAGTATCAGACACATACGATTACATATACATAGAGTATAAAAAAAAAAAAAAAACAAAAACAATAAAAAAAAATTAAACAGTACCCAGTTTTAATCGAAATCTGACCGCGGAAAACACCAAAAAAGGGATAAAATTTCATATATATATATCTATCTACCTATATATGTACATATATATATTTGAACATATTATTGTTAAGTTTGATATAAAATACTGCAAAATGGTATTATTATGCTGTTTAAGTTAATTTTTTTTGACAATGCATTCCATCTTTTATACTTCTTATCTTAGTTTGGTTACATACCTCTTAAGAAGAGTTACACACAGTTCCAAACTTCAATTTAATAACAAAATAAAAAAAAATGAAAGAAAAAAAAAAAAAAAAAGAAGAAAAACAAAATTAACACAAAAAATTCGATATACATACTTTTTGGACTTTATGTCGATGTTTTTTTTCTTTTTTTTTTTTTTGATTTTGCTTTCTTTATACTATTATTATTATATTTGTTTCTTATTATATTCTTATTGTTGTTATTAATGTTGTTTTTTTTTTGCTGTTGTGTCGTGTCACCTTGTATTAGCAATATACTTTTGGTACCATTGGAATGCAACAAATTACCAAAAAGGTGTTATGATTGTTCTTAAAAACGGCGCTCAGACACCAAACATGCATTATTTCATTCTTCATATATACAATTATATTATGTATACAAACATGTGTATGTACATATATATTTATATAATACACATCTATATATAGTTTATAAATTGACATAAATTTTTAACCTTTTATTTGTGTGTTATTAGTTTTTTTTTTGCACAAGTGCAATAATTTGAAATCTAGTATGTGAAAATGTAAATATGTATATATGTTATAACAAAGATGTTTCCAATTAAAATTTGCCATTTTTAAGTAATAATGGTTTTATTTTAATATTTTTATTGGAAAAATGATAAATTTTAGTGTTAATATTTGTAAAACTCGCAGTTTTTAAATGAATTTTCGTACCGTGAGAATTTCAATATTAATGGCTATAAGGCATTGTTTGACAATTTGTATCTAAAAGAATAATCGCTATCATACAAAAAAAATTGTTTTCACTTTCAACGCTCTCGATAAATGGGAATTTTCGAACCTAACCTTCTACTACATTTGGGTCATATAGTAGAAGGTTGGGTTAAAAACTGATGTGCATATTAATAACGCTTTTTTTTTTTAAGCACTAACTGTTCAACTGTTAGGCTAATAACCATAGTCTAACGCATCTATTCCATAGGTAAATAGTGGAACATGTACCTATGGTCTTATTAAATTCCACAACAAATTTAAACATGAGATAATACTAGGCCTTATAACATGTAGAAACGTTTTAGATTTTCAATAGTTACAATTCTATTTCTAGTTTATATTGTAATATTCTGTATTTGAGCTATATGGTATTCTATATCTGTGAGTTATATTTTTCAATTAAATTATTGGTTTATATTTCGCATTTGTTTATATTGTTATATTAATGTATTTTTTATTAAAGATATATAATTATTAATTATTGATTATGACATTAATATGAACCCAATGGCGAATGATAACTGAGTGAAGGCAAGTCAAACCAGAAAAGTTTTTTTTCTTTCACAAGGATTCGGATTCGCCTTTTGCATGGAAGGTAGACACTCAACCCAGCCTTTCATATTTTAAACTAGATTAATAAAATTTTTTAATCAATTGGATTTCAACATTCAAAACAAGGATCTCTAGCAACTCTTACTTGAGTCAAAACGCGATTTGGACACTTACTCTTGGCCAAATTATGCGACATATTATTCTCAGGCATTTATTTACAAAGAGTCACATCCTATGATTTAAATTTTATTGTGTGACCAATATTAATCACTGATTTCCTAACTTAAACAATAAAATGTTAAAATTTATTACATGTTATTTAAATTATAAATCAGCAATCAAAAAATCATATAATAATTAGCAGATATTACTTTGAATAAAAATAACGGTAATTCCTTAAGTAGAATTGTAGTTAAAAAATTAAAATCCTGAAAAGAAAGATGTATAGATATTGTAAGTAATACATTTGATTTCTGATTTCCTATGACTACCATTACCTGTTAAACTGCTTCTTGTTAATAAATTTAAACTTTGATAGTATATATTCAATAACTTAACACTAATGTCCCTCCACGTTTATTAAATTATAGTTGAACAAAATATAATTTACAGTAACCCTTAATTTTATAATTGAAAAGAATCTGATTTCTCAACTTATTGATTTTATTTAATTCAAATTAATTGAAAAAAAATTTCTTCTCAAAAATAATTCTAAAACTTCCGAATAAAACTGTTTACAAACAAATTGTTAATTCTTATATTTTACAGTTGGTATATATAGTATTCATCTCTATAATAAATATTTGTATTTTGTTCTTTTTTTTTCACTTTATATGGATTCATTTAACGATCTTGTTTACAACAACTTCAACTGTACCAATTTTGGAAAATTCTTTATCCATATTATATTAAAATAATATAAAGTTTAAAATAATCACATCTGATCGTCCTTATGATGAGAACTAGGTGGAACAAAGAAAATTAAAATATTTTTCTTTATAGAGATCGATCACATATCCGAGTATATAATAAATTCTCTTGAGTAAAATCTTTAAAAAAAAAGCATCAAATCATTTTCCTAGAAAAAAGAAATAAAAATCAAAAATGAACAAAAAAAAAACGCTCATAATTAACGTTCAACAAAATAAATATAAAAAAAAAAAAATCATTTTCCCAGGCGATGATCGGCGATGATCGTATATTATTTATATTATATGATGAACTCAATCATTTCAAAAAAATATTTTTGCAACAATTTAATGAAAAAATTTGGTCTGTTACTTAATTTAATAAATCTTAAATTAGTGAATAATTAACATACTTTCAAATATAACTAATAAATTTTATTGATACTTTGTATCTTTTTATATTAAGATTGGAAAAATAAATTTTTAATTAAAAATTATTATGTTTTATACAATAATCAAAACAAGATGATAGTAAGTTTTCTAAAATAAGATTCATAACCAAAAATATCCTTCCAAGATAAATATCTTCATTTTCAACCATATATGATATTTTATAATACTTCTTCTTTATTTAAAAAAAAATTTATGTTGTAATCGTTATAGCCAGTAACCGTATTTCATTTTTTTAAATAATCAATATATTTTATATTATAAAATATTAAATTGCACTTTTATAAAGAAAAGTAATTGAAAAATAAATTTTTGTGCATTATGTTTTTAAACTAATTTAAATTAAGTTTTTAATAAAGTGCAACTATAATTAAATGTTGACCACCTGTTGACTATGTTGGCCATTTTTACTGATAATACTTAACTGATATTACTTAGCACACATTTTATTTTAATTGTATATATTTTAATTATATATATTTAATTACATTATTACACTAAACGCGATTGTGAATTGCGTTTAGTGTAATCAATATTTTATGTACTATTCATGGTTATATGTTGTCATATCTCTCTTATATCCCGTCATATACCGTTATGAGTACTATATATATGAGTAAAATATATTATTATCAGCTGTTGTCATTATAACTAAATAGATATTTGATTATTTTTTTTTTTCGCCTTTAAGTATGCAATTTATTTAATTCAATTATAAAAGTTATACCCTATTCACACTACGGGTCTATAACATGTTATAAAAATTTGTATTCACACTACAAAAATTTGACGTTTTAATAAAAAAGTTTGGCTTGACGTTTTTGTTTGTTCATAAAAAAAATTTAATTTACAAATCCAAATCATAATGAATTCTAAAAAGAAAAAAAAAATAATTATTTATTTTTTAATGAAAATTATAAAAAAAATCATTCAAAATAATGACAAGTCCTTCAAGGGATATGTATCAAGATCCAAACAAACTTTAATAAATCGAAAAAAAAAAATCGATTTTATCAAAAAGTTTAAGTACACAATCTTATAAAGTAACATGTAATACTGTATAAGTAGTTATTATCATATTATACTTGACAGCTTTTTTTCATACAAAATTTCTAGTTACAGGACAATATAACAACTATATTTCTTTATTTATTTATTTATTAGTTTAACTCAAACTTTATAAAATTTTAACAATTAGTTATATACAACATTAAAAATATAATTAAGTTACAATTTCATATATCTTAAATTAAGAATAACAAGATATAACAAATTAATCTTGATAACATGTTATAAACTCGTAGTGTGAACAGGGTATTATTAAAAATTTCCAATTGTAACTTAGAAAAGATAATAAATTTAAATAAGAATATTGATTAATTAAGAAACCTTTCTAAATAGTTTTAAGATACAAATTTAGAAATGATTTAAAGATGTAAGATAAAGTTAAATTAGCCCACAATGGTCCTGGCTGCCTAGGGCTTTACTAATATTGCGTAATTCAGTGTAATACGTAATATTCAAATAAATAAATTAATAAATTTCCAACTTGTTTATAATTTCAGTAATTTAAGGAAAATCTTCACTATATTTTAGAAAATTTTTAAATTTCTATAAGCAAATAGACAGACAGTTGTTATAATATAAATCAAAAACAAGGAATCCGTAGTATTTATTAAAAAGTATAACTTCTAAAGGAAATAGTTTTTATTACAACTATACTCATAACTTTGTTCAAAAAAAAAATTTATATTATTATGATGTTAACATTTCATAGATTTTTTATATACACAATACTATGCATTCGTAAATATATAATAATTTATATTTATATAAAATGTATATAATAATATGTTAACGTTACCCAATTTTTCTGATAACTTGAATTTCTTTAAAATTTCCATAAATGGTGATAACGTAAATTCTTTGTTAATATATCAAATTTTTTTTTATATATATAAATTTTATATAAAACGTAAAATGCATCCTATATAGTATTTAAACATATATAAAAATATATATAAATTCATACATATATGTATACTTTGAACATACATTATAATATGTGTAGCCGGTTAGTCTTCCTTGTCTATGGGATGGTTAACTTGAAAAATAACTATTAAATCAATTACGAAAAATGACAACAAAAATAATTAATTCAAGTCATTTCAACAATATATACATATATACATATAAACTGAATTTTGTTGTTATATATATATGCAGTTTGATTGCAGTATTTGTTGATGTTGATTTTGTTACTAAAAAAAAAAAAAAAAATAAAAAATTCTAAATTAAATACCTTTAATACTAAAATGACGTCGAACTGTCTGCTAATTTTCATGAACTTGAATGCGCGCATTCTTAGCAAAAGAATTTTTTTATTTTTTTACTTTTATTTTGTTTTTTTTTTTTTATTTGTAATTTTTTGTATTTTGTTTAGTGTTTTTTTTTTCTATTTGTAACCAGTCTGTTAAATGTTAGTAGGTACTGTTTTGTTGTTGTAATTTTAATAGTGAAAACTTTATATTTTTACTAAACGAGTTGACATAAATGTATCTGGTATCTATCTTCATTATTATAATCTTACATAGTATATATATATACAATAATATGAAATATTGTGAGTATTGATATAATATAACAATAAATATATATAAATTTTTTAACAACATTAACAACATTGTCATCATCATTATCATCATATTTTTTTCATCATTATCAAGTATTTTAGTTTAAAAGACCTTAACTAATAAGTAAGTAAAGGAGTTAAAAAAAACTCAATTATTTGCAATAAGTTATCAAAATTACGATAATAATAATCTTTTAAATATGATAGGAATATTAAGAAAGTTTGATAAGTTTATTTGAAATTATCTCTTTAAAATGTTGTAATATGATTATTAATTTAAGATTTTAAATGGGGGGGATTTTTTAAGAAAATGAAAGGTAGGGAAAAAAATAAGGTTGAAGAAAAATCATTTTTAAATCATTGCCCTATAATGGTGTCATTTTTAGGGGGTTTTAACTCTTTCGGAAGCTGATTTCATTCAGATTATATCATAGAGTTCTTCCAGTATAATCGAATAATTACTTCATGCTTATTTGAAAAACGATACCTGTTTTAATTATTCCTTAACCTGGTGGTTAAACATTTAATTAAATTCTAATAAATTCGATTAACCGTTATTTTGGTTTTATATGGGAATTCGAATAACCTGACAAGATTCTATCCCTTTAAATTAATTTTTACTAATTAGTTTTGCCATCATTTTTCTGTATTTCTTCATGAACTCTATTAGGCATAGAAATAAAGAGTGCCCAAACTCATAATATTTTACCTATTAGGTTCAATTTCATTAATTCCTGTAAGTTTCATTTCTTGTCATTAGTGAAAATTGGTTACAAACTTTTTACTCGATCCTAGAACCTTTGCTGGAGCATAGGGCGTCCACAAGTCCTCTCAACCATTAACAATTCTTAGCCATTCCTTTTAGTTATAACCATGTTTGGTGTTGCCCTTCTGCTTCTTTCAAAACAGTACTTCTCCAAGTTTTCTTTGGTTTACCTACTCGCCGTCTGTCTTGTGGATTCCACTTAAAATATTGCCTAGCAATGTTTTCTTCTAGTTTCCTCAAGGTATGTCCGATCCATCGCCATTTTTCGGATCGCGACTTCAATCCTCCTGGTTCGTTTTTTGTCACAGATGTGTGTTGGCAATGATTTTTGGCGAACGAACTCTTAAGAAATTTGGTTTATATACGATTGCAACTTTTTGGTCATGTTTTACAGCCGAATAAAAGTGCTGATTTGACGTTAGTTTCAAAGATTTTTAGCTTTGTGCGCAGGGTGATATTATTTGACTGTCATATGTTTGAGAGTGTATCAATCACTCACTCTCAAACACTCTCAAACAATATTTTATTTATCTAAATTTAACTATTATTAATTTTAAACCAAGAAAGAACTGATAAAAAAAAAAACATTCCAATAAAGGTACAAAAGTCCGATGGGAATACCCGTAGCTTCATCAAATTTCAATTTGATACTTAGTTTTATTATTAGCTTTGTTTATTTTTAATTTTTTTTTTTTTTTTTTAATTTTACTTTAATAATTTCATGTTTAAACTCTCAATTTTCTGGTTTAAAATATCAATAAAATGGCGAACAAATTGAAACAACATTCACTAGAGGGGGTAACAACTATACCAAGTACAAATAAAATAATAAAAAAAAAAAAAACAACCTTATATGTATGAAATTTTTCGCTTACTTATTTTTCTACTTTTATTTTTCATCGCTATTTTAAACTTTGACTGCAATAGAAAAGCAAAATAATGAAATGTTATATATGAAAACGATGAGTACAAAATGAAAATAAAAACGAAAAAAATTCGAATATAAAAATACGTAAATACCATTATGTTGTTGATGATGATGATGATCTTGTTACGCTCTTTTAAGATGATGATACTATACAAAATCTAGACTGTAAATCACTAATAATTTTTTTTTATTTTTTTTTTTTAAATTATTTTAATGTAAAAAATGTTTAATTGGGTTGCCAACGTTTTTTGATGTACAAAGTCTAGCAATGTCTTTTGTTTCACTAAAGAATGTTCTAAACTTTTATACACCGGTTATATATTGATCCATATGAATAAAGTATGATCAGTTACTAGATTATGTTTATATTTAAGTACTACTTAGTATTTACTAACTTGTTTACGATCTTTATTGCTTTCATTGAGCATTTTTGAGAGCGCATTAAGTATTATAATGCTCATTATCGAGTATTTGATAGATTTGATTTACTCAATATTGCTTGACCAACTTGATCCTTTTTCTCATGAAATTTGCCTATTGTTAAAAGAAATTGGTATTTTTTAGTCTTAAATTATCAAATTAAATTTTCCTTTTTTTAATAAGCCCAGTTTCTTAAAATCCAGCTGTCAGATCAATAAAAAGGTACTCACAGATCTTATAACCCATAAGATCAGAACAGATACACAACAAGAAATACAGGTTAGGGTTTTTTAAATCAAGTCAATCCGACTTCTAGGTCCCAAGATAAGGGTTTTTTTTTTAAAAAAAACGAACCAAATTGATTTGAAAAAAGATCAAATTGAATTTAAAATAGAAGTTCATAAAGAGTACAAAACTTTCTGCCGTTTAAGTTTTAATTCCAATTAAATTTAATAACTTATGGTGGAATAAAGTAACAGAAACAAAAACAAAGCAATTTAGAGAATAACTGTATAAAAGTCAATTTGTTTATTCTATAAAAGTGTAAAACTTAATTTGCTGAACTCAGATTATCCGAGCTTATAAATAACTTTTTATCAAAACTTTTACATTGTATAAATTTTAAAAAATCTGAAAAAATACTTAACAAACATTATCCATCAACAAAATTTATATTTGCATATCAATCGGTAACCCTAATTTTTTTTTTTTAATCAAAATAAATATACAAGTATAATATAAATTTAAAGCAGTACTCATTCTTGTATTAAATATCTATACAAATTGTATAAATATACTAATGTTGAGTTCATTTCTACAGCTCAAATTGCACCTTATTGTTTACAATATTGTGTTTGCGTGCCAATTGCAGTTATGCAGCAGCCGTGCGATTATAAAATCATTATGCCTTTACAGTCATTGAAAATATCATCATCAGTGCAAAAAAAAAAATAAAAAAAAATGCAATAAACAAAAATACTATAAAATAACATAAATAAAATATATATTCAGATAAAATATCTATAAATACTAAATGTATATATATGTATATATATTTAGTTTACAATATCGTAAATAATTATTTATGTAGATGCATTTTAAGTCATTTATTTTTTTTTGCTTTCAACATTTTCTGTACTGATGATTCTTTTGAAGAAAATTACAAAATGAAAAAAGCAACCCACAAATAAAGATGTTTAATTTCCTTAAAGATTTGTAAATAAAGAAGTTAAGTTGAAAATGATTATTTGTTTGGTAGATAAATGAGACGCGTCAAACAAAGTAATTCAAGAAAATGAAATGAAAAAAAAAAAGTTAAAATAAAAATAATGGATTAGAAAGAAGCTGGTGTTACAAGTAAAAAAAAAAATGTTTTTTGAGCGGTTGAATAAAAAAAAAAAATTATATGGTATACAATATGACAGTAAATAATAAATCGAATAAATAATACAATTGTTGTACGTGTATTGTTTAGCATAGTAAAATTATTAAAAATATTAAGAATAATTGTAAATTTATAATATAAATTGTTTTAATTATTATTAATTAAGAGCAATTATTACATACTTAAATATACATGTTAAATTTTTCTTTAATGCGTCAGTTTCCTATGAGCAAAATATTTTACCAACAGATTCTGTAAGAATCAAATTTAAAATGTTTTCGAAACTTTGCACTTTACAATAAAGGAGTATTATTGTATCATTTATCATTTAATATTACATTTTTTTTAAGACTGAAATTTTTGGGGAAACTCCGAGTAGTGTGAATTGTGGTTTGGTATTTATCATGCCTAAATACCTTATTTGTAGGGGCCTGGGTAATTAAGTGGGTAAGCATTTGATTTACTAACCGAGTGGATGCGCAAATTTAAGGTATTAAACCATAAGACATTAAAAAAACCTTTTAAGCATTAAAAAAACCTTTTTAAATACTTCGATTAAGCTCTTCCCTCGAATTTTTTCAATAGAAACTAAAAGACGCTCTTTCGCTTTTGCTAGGTATTCGATTGAAAAATAATTAAAATTTGAAAAATATTTTTTATTGAAAAATAATAAAATATATTATTAGAATAAAACGAGGAAAAATGTAGTAGAGTAGACTATGTCAACTCTGGGATACCCGTATGACCGTAACATATACATTATATCATCTGGTTAATTACTTTTGGCAAAATTTCAAACATACAGCTTTATTAAGTGTAGTGTAACGCTCATATAAAAGAAGGAGTTGTATGGCAGCTACTCGAATCCTCTGCAGTAGACCAACCAAATTTTGCAAAAACTTTGGCCATTAAACTTAACTACTTTTGGCAAAAATTTCAGACACGCAGCTCTAATAGGTACAGAGTAATACTCATATAAAAAAAGAAGTTACCGAAGCTACCCGAACCCATGGACCAAAATGGCTGGATTTAAATAGCGATGACGGCTACAGAATTTGCGAAAATTTCAAGATCCTAGCTCCTTTAGTTTTTTTTTAAAGTCTTCATTAAATAATTTTTTTTAATTTGATGTCATAAAAACTTGAAGGTTTTTTTGGGAGGTAAATTTTAAGTGTATAAGATTTAGCTACAGCAAATTTTAAGAACTCATACCCGGGTAAAGAATTTATGCGGGAAGTAATTAAACCGGAGTTTTTACATATATTTTGATAGAAAAAATTTGAATATTACACTTTTGAAGTATAGCGAACCGGGAAAAGTAATTAAACGGGTGCATTTAAACGGGGATTCCGTTACACAAAAAGATATAAATACATGTAATAATAAACGTTTGGGACTAAGAATCTTAAATATTTCCTTACAAAAAATGTTTTTCAAATATCATTTAATACAATCTAGAATTAATATCATATAAAATTTCAAAAACTATATAAAAAATTTGTTATTTATATAAGGAAATATCAACCGATGTGTTAACACTTTTTTTTCTAATATTTTGCTCCTTATAGTAAGTGTTTTCATATAATAAATCTGATCATGTGCTCTGACCGGCTGTCCCAGTGTATACATGAATCACAAACATGAGTGTTTAAAAAAAACAAATTTTAAAAATTGAATATGATAAATTTTTTTTCTTTTGACAGATCGTTTTTTTTTTTGTTCCGATTTATTTATGAAAACGCCCAATATTTAACTCTACTAACTAATAGCCCTGATGATATATATTTTAATAATATAAATATTCTATTTTCTTTTATTTTTATTTTTTTTGATTTTATAGATATATGTTATTGCCAACAATATTTTTTGATTTATTTTATTGGCAATTCACTAGAAAAAAAAACGAATCTATAAATAAAATCTAAAATTTAAGGTGTTATGACAGAACAATTAGAAGGTGAATAGTAAATATTATTTAATAATTTATTTATTATATGGATTTCATCCAAATTTTTTTAAAAACAAAATTGAATGAAAAAATTATTGTAAAAACATTTATTGGTAATTTGATATTGATTTTGAAGAATAATTTTTTGGTTGGAGATAATATGAGAATAATAATATTTTTTAAAAATTTATTAAAATTGTAATCTGTTAAACATATTATAGCTTTATTTAGCTACTTATTATACAATTATGTATACAAAAACCGACTCACATAACCCTTTCCTGTAATAATAGCAGAAAGTAAGCAATGCAGGGAAAAATAAGCCTAATAGGCCTTATTTAACTTTGGAGGAAGATTATAGTTGCCCTTGTGAACTTTTAGATAACCGTGCATATCCACTATGATGTATAAAATGAAATAAGCCATTAACTAAATTCCCAATGCTGTTATATTAAAAAACAAGTGATGAAAAAAACCAAGTATTTTATCAAAATATAATATTGGAGCTTCAATGTTAACGTTTAATTTAGGAAATATATATACTGGTGACTAAGTTACTGCTTACGTATAAAAACAGTAAATTTTTAATTATTAAGTATTAATAGCCCCTCAATGGAATTTCTCAAAAATTTAACTATTTTTCAAATTATTTTTCAATACAGAATCAAACATGCACTTGTTTTTGATTATTGTTATTATAATTTTTTAATTTCAGGAACATTTACCTTAATCGTGACTTATCTTTTTATTTTAATTAAAATTGTTAAAATTTTTCAAAAATAAATACAAACTAAATTTCAGACAGTTTTTATCGTCTCGTTACGTCTGGGTCTTTGCTTAAGAACTTCTGTTTTCCAACAATTTGAACAAAAAAATTTCAAAATATTGAAAAGTTGAGTAGTGTAATTAATACTTAATCCACTCCTAATTTGCAGAATAAGGTTGCGTTTTCAAATATCTAGACTGCAATAATATAATTTAGATTAAATTAACTAATACATTTTTATTAACTTAATTATTTCTGCAAAATTTTGAACGCGACAATGCAATTTTACTTTCAATACATTTTACATTTCTTTTTTTGCATTTCTTTTACCTTTTTTACCGTATTTCAAAGCAACAACAAATATACAAAAATTTCAAATAACTTAATGGAATATATAGTATTAAAGGAGCCGGTAACAAGTTACTTTATAACATGTATATGTATACTTTACATAATATATATAACGAAAGTTAACCACGTGTGAAGTTCATCAGCTTTTTACCCTTTTCTTTCAATACTTCTGAAATATTTTGTTTTTTTTTCTTTTTGATTTGCTTTGAACAAATATTATATTTTTTTTTTATTTTATTTTTATTTTCATTTATGAGCGCGTTTTCTAACTACAATAAAAAAAAAGAATCGAATCATTGTTATTATTACTATTTACTATTATTACTTTATGATTTCTTTATTTTTTTTTTAATTTTAATTTTGGTTTTGTTCATACGAAAAAACGCGCAATTTAATAATGTCATCGTGTCTTTAGTAACGCAATACGATTTACATTCAAACATACCTATATAAAACTTAAAGACAAAATATACAATCAAAAAATTCCTTTAAAACAATTGAAATTAATGTTTAAACATTAAGTATAGGTTATAAACTTAAAAAAAAAACAAAAAAAAAATTGTAACAAGTTATACACGCAATTCATTATTCGATTCATCATCAAAATATATACATCATTCGATCATTTTCTTTAAACATTTGTAAAATATTTTAAATTATTAGAAATAACGTTAATGTAATTGTCAATAGTGAAAAAAATATTATTATACATTAAGATCAAAAAGAATAGATATATATTTCTGCGTTTGATTAAGTTAAGGGCAGAACCAAATTATAAACCAAGAAAGGAGTCAATATCAACTCAATCATACGCTAAATTTTGTAAAACTATAATAGTCATATGATGTCATATTTATCTTTCGATAAATGTTCGATATGACTGCGTATGATATACAAAATCATAACCCTAACTATAATAGTCATAACTCATAAGCAATCATACGCATAAAATGTCAAACATAAACATTTAATTATTAAAAAATTTATGTATTTACCATTTTATTGGTTCTGAAATTTTTAAATTCTTTTCAATTTTAGTATTAGTTACTTTTAATTTCTTTTCGATTTAGTTTGCTTGTATGTATGATATCATATGATATGTACGCTTCTTTTCGAAATGAAAAAATCTATAATAATACAAAAAGGAACTGAAACAGACTGCCTTTTGAAAGTGTAAAGAAATTTAATCATTGCGTATTTGATATAAATTCAAATTTGAATATCGTACTACTTAAATTATTAGATTCCTTTTAAAAATTTTCAGTAGAACAAAAACTTTGGCTGCCATTATGTATAAGTGTATAAGTCTTCTCGATATGTTCATTGGTCGCGTTCAGTAACAACAAGCGCTACACTAAATTGCAGCGGTGTAGCATCTAGCGCTATATTGTTGTACTGAACGATATGCAGCAAAATTAAATGACATTTGATTTTGAGTGACTTTTGTTATATTTTTATTTTCAAATTATTCTAATTATGGACACAATAGTGAATTTCAATGGCCTTCAAAAACATTTCAATAATTCATTTTCTATCCTTATTTATTTTTCTATTTCCTTTTTAAATTATTTTTTAAAATAAAATTTTTTTTTTTTTCAATCTTATATTTTTTATTTTTTAATCATTTTATATTATTAATTTTAAAATAAATGACTTTAAAAAATTTGCAGAAAATCTTGTAAATCAACACTTTTTACATTAAAATGTAAACACGTAAACGTCAAATAAAATCCGTTACACAATTTATCATAAAATATTGTTGCTGCATAATTAATCTAGCGCCACACTGTAGCGCTAGATTTATAAAATCGTTCAGTAGGAAATTTTGTCGAGTGCTGAACTTTTCTTGTAGCGCTAGATGCTACTGAACGCGACCATTTTTCACAACTATTGATCATAACTATCAATTTAGAAATATCTACAAAGACATTTAAAAAGACCTTGCGTTCATTTATATTTAATAAGTAGTACTTCATTAGTGAGTATATGTATGGAATAAATTCATTTTCTCAATTCTAAGGAAGATACCGTTTTAACTCTGGTAGGTAAAATATAATAATTATTATCTATAGTTTTAATTGTTTTTAGATTTTTTAATTTATAGAAAAAAAAAACCGAAAAAATCAGAAATAAATATAAAAAAAAGTCTACTGCTGTGATATGTTTGGGAATATATCAAGACAATTTTTGTTTTAATGATAAGAGAAATCCCTTTTTCTTATATATATGAGGATGGAATTTTTTCTAAAAATCAATAAAAAATTTATGACTCATTCATGTTGAACTAAACTCATTGTATGGTATATAGATTAGGTTACTATATATTATATACTCATTTTATATAACACTTATATTGGTAAATACGATTGCGAATCAATTGTTTTAAGACTAAATTTTCTTACAAATTTAGGAAAGGTCGAATATATAGATACCTTCTGCTATCTAGACAGTACAATTTCAACAGACGGTATTGCAGAAGCAGTTATTAATAACAGACTTCGAAAAGCAAAATCTGCATTTGGACAATTAACAACCATATGGAGAAGGTCTCAGATTTCCAGAAACACGAATCTCAGAATATTCAACTCGTGCGTAAAATCAGTGTTATTGTAGCGAAACAAGACTAATATCGAACAACATTATACAGAAACTGCAAGTATTCATAAACAAATGTCTCCGTAACGGAATATGCGGAATATTCTACCGTTAAAAATCACTAGATAGTAACCAATTGCGAAACAGATTAAGAGACGCAAGTGTAAGTGAATCGAATATACCATCAGGAAAAAAACTGACAGCGTTACCAGAATGGCGTTAGAATGGAAAATCCTCAGGGAAAAAAAACAAGATATCGTACCAAAAACCCCTGGAGACGATCGGTATTCCTGGAACCACCAAAATGCAATCTCACTAGGAAAGATATAAAGACAACTGGAACAAACCGAGTGAGATTTAAACACTCTTTGAATGAATGCCTCCAAATTGTTTTAAATCTTTAAAACAAGTGTTTGTCTAAAGAATTAAATTAACCTGTATTTATACAACATTCAATTCATGACCAAACTAAGTCTAGGTAAACACTGGGATCGTCTATAAGACAAATAGGTCTATTTCTAATGAAAGGCAATTTATAACTGCGTCGAATCGAAAGGCAGTTACAAGTTTTTTTAATAATTTTTTCTTGACTAAATTGAACCGATATTCTAACCAATGTTTCATCCTGCCTTTAACCAAATCCTAATTAAGAAATAAATATTAAATACACTATAAAAGCCAAAATTCTGTAATTTACTCCCCCCCTCTTTAATAATAAGATTAAATATATATACGAAAAAAAAAAACGGATTACACGTATAAGAACATAAAACCATAAAGCATAAAAATAAAAGTTTTACACAATAAAGTGGAAGTTTGCAAAAAAAAAAAATTAAAAATTTCGAAAAAGAAATCATCTACATTTTGAAATTCAAAAAGTAAAAAATATTATATATATATATAGAATTTATTCAAACAATATAAACATAATATTTCTGCAACAGATTAATTTTATGGTTCAATGCACTCCATAACAAACTTTTTTCTTTTTTTTAAGAATATTTTTTATAAAACTTTTTTTTTATATTTAAGACCAAACTAAAAGCAATAACAGCAACAACAATAACAATAACAACAAAAACAAAAAAAATAATTAAAATAATTAATAGATTTCCACCCTTCAAATTAAATTTTCTCAGATACTATAAAAGTCAACCATAAAACCATTACACAAAATCCTTTATTGCGGAACTTGATAATGCAAATTTTCTATTTTATAACTTTAAAAAAAAAAATTAACAGAAAAATAAAAATGAAATGAAAAAAAATTGCTATAAAAATGTCACATTCCAGAAACTCAAGAAAAAAATAAAAATAAGAATTCCTTGGGAAATTAAAGGAAAAACTTATTTTTATATTTTCATACAATTGAATCTGAAATAATTTTTTTTTTTTTTACTATTGTAATTTACTTTTGAGAAGAAATTTTTTTTAAGTTATATTTTATTCTTAAGGAAGGATGTATATTATTCACATGTGAATCTTTTTCATATATATATATATATATAAACATTTATAAGTATATAAATATGGTTATAATGCATCTTAACTATTATAAAGCGTTAATACCGCGTGTAATACACCAATTCTGTATGCATGTTAATTTTGTTATAGTAAAATTGTTCAGATTCTCCTTTATAGACATATATATGTATACATGTATATAGCAAATAAATTCAGCACATAAGTAATCATGGTGGCTATAATAATATAATAATGTATTTTAAAGGGTGTTTTCTAATTGGAAATTAACTTTATTTGAAGTTTAAAATCATAAATTTTAAAAATTTAGGTTTTTACAGTTATTCTTTAATTTCAAAACCTTAAAAAATGAAGTTGCTGAATAGGAACACCAGTATCTGTTCCAGAAAGAGTTTAATTTGCTTTGGTTTATTATTCCACTTTTTATACCAAAGCATAATATCAAAGGAATTTCGGTAACTTAAAAGTAAAAAAAAAAAAATTACAATTTACAAAATCTCCGTGGTAATCAAAAATAATTTAAATATAAAATGTATATAAAACAGGATTGCCAGGTCCATTTGCTAAAAAATCTTTTTAGACGTTTAAAAAAATTCAATGGAATAGTTTAAATGATTTTAGTTTTGTTTTTGGTCTTTGGATAGACTTATCAAAAAATATTCTAAATTACCCTAGACTGAGAAAAAATGCCAAAGTTCGGAAACCCTGATATAATATAAACAAAATAAATAATATTACTTATAAAATTAATATAAGAGTGTTTTTGCCATATGCCATTAAAGCAAAGACATATGTTTCACTACTTTATCACATTGTATTTCACCTCATATAGTTTGATTACACTAGACTACACATGCATTATTTTTATTTTGATGCAATAACATGTCAGATTATGTCAGGGCTATGTCAAAGATGTGCGGATTTAGAAAAGTTTCTGACTTATAAAATTAAAAAAAAAAAAAATGTTTTCGATTCTTAGAAGCCTCAATTTGTTCATTCAATTCTTAAATGCAAGGAAATCCTCCAAACTTCTTCCAACTTAACTGGTCATTCATTATACTTTGTTCATTTTATAAAGGTTAATATCTCTCCTTTTTATTTAAGAGTTACCATCTCTCGTATGCAGAAAATGTGTTTAAGAGAAAAATCTTTGATGGACGTTCATTGATAACTTGGTTCTCCTGGTTTCTTGTAACGATTCAGATCTCTTGTAGGAAAACACATCAGATCTCTTGTAATAACACGTCGGTCATAATATTGCGCATGTAATTTTTGAAACTTATAAAGGTAAACCTCTCTCTCCATTACGGAAAAAAAGTATAATGAAAACAAACTCTTTAATATCTGTCCCTTTGACTCAGTTAATCTGTCCGCTATTGACCAAATTATTTTGCCAGCAGTAGTAATTAATCATTGAATCGATCATAAAATCCCACATATATACAATTAACCTTTAAATTTCACATCATATAATCATGACACACCTTATCTTTTAAATAAATATAACATACGTTAATTTATGTTTAAATAGCTTTGTAATAAGTTTTTGTTTTTTATTATTTTCTCTTATTCTAATTTTTATTCTTATTTTTTTTTTTAAATCTATTTTTTTGTTTTGTTTCTTTTTTACAATTTTTTTTTTGAAAAAAAAATCGAACTGAAAAATTCATTCCATTTGTAAGAATTATACCTATATTTTTTTTTTATTATAATGCTAACTACTATAGGATTACTCTTTTTTTTCAACTATACTACAAATATTTATATTATATTTTTTTTTTTTACCTACACACCCACATATAAACATACATATGGACAAACTTACATATATATTTGAATTTAATATGTAAGAGAGAAGAAAACAAAAAATAAAATAACTAATTTTATTTTTTTGTTGTTGTTGTTATTTTGGTCTGGGCCTTCTTTTTTTTTTTGACATTATATTTATTTAGCGCTCGCTATCTGATAATATTAAAGATGTATAAACGCTTCTGTTGTATTTGCACACAAAGCATGAAAAAAAAGTTTAGTTGTTCTGTTTCTGTTCTGTTTTTTATTGTTCTGTTCTGAACAGAAAGAAAATTGTATCAAAACAAAAACTCCAACAACAACAACAACAACAACAACATGAATCAGAACAACAGAAGTAAAATTTAAAAGTAAAAAAAAAAAAAACGAAGGCAGAATAAAACAGAAAAACTAAAAATAAAAAAAACGAGGAAGATTATAGTTGCCCTTGTCAACTTTTAGATACCCGTGCATACCCACTATGGTGTATAAAATAAACCGTAATTTACTTCCCTTATACATTTAACTCATTACTCCATAATTTTGACGTAAAAAAAAAAAAAAAAAATTAACAAAAAAAAAAAAAAATCACAAAACAAAAAACAAAATTTTCATTCATTGTCCCATAACTTTAGCTTAAAAAAAAAAAAAAAAAAAATAAAAAAAATAAAAAACAAAACAAAAAAAATTGGCCCACCCTAAAAGTCCGAAGGTCCGAGTGATGTCCAGCTTTGCCAAGTAACTTGCCCTATTAATTTATCTGCCCAATTTTAATTTTAACCTTGTAGCTTCATTAGATTCAAAGTTATTGAATCGAAAACTTTGTATGGCAGCCCCCCGAAAATGGGGCCCTAAAATTTTGAAACTTCATATAAGTGCTCGATTCATTATATAACTAACCGTGTGTAATTTTCATCCGCGTAGTATAAATAGTTTTGAAGAAATTCATATTGGTGCAAGGAAGTTGTATGGCAGTCCCCCGAAAATGGGGCCCTAACATTTTGAAACTTCATATAAGTGCCAGAGTCATTATAAAACTAACCGTGTGTAATTTTCATCCCCGTAGTATAAATAGTTTTGAAGAAATTCATATTGGTGCAAAAAAGTTGTATGGCAGCTCCCCGAAAATGGGGCCCTAACATTTTGAAACTTCATATAAGTGCTCGATTCATTATATAACTAACCGTGTGAAATTTTCAGCCTCGTAGTATAATTAGTTTTGAAGAAATTCATATTGGTGCAAAGAAGTTGTATGGCAGCCCCCCGAAAATGGGGCCCTAACATTTTGAAACTTCATATAAGTGCCGGAGTCATTATAAAACTAACCGTGTGTAATTTTCATTCTCGTAGTATAATTACTTTTGAAGAAATTCATATTGGTGCAAAAAAGTTGTATGGCAGCTCCCCGAAGACTTGGTCCGATTTTAACCAAAAACAATAGGGAACCTAGAAATTGTCCAAAAATTACTTTGTGAAAGTTTCAGAACTCTAGCTCTTATAGTTTTTGAGTTATCGTGCTGACGGACGGACGGACGGACGGACGGACGGACGGACACACATAGCTAGATCGATTCACTTTTCGATGCTGATTCGATACGTACCCTTGACACTATATCTAGCTCTTATATTTCGATGCGTTACAAACGGAGGAGTAATTTTAATATACCCGATGTTCATATATGTATGCACGGGTATAAACATAATGCGATTTTTGTTGCTTCTGCTCAATCGCTTAACTCAACTACTTTGCTATTTACTAGCGCAACTATTTTAGACCGCTAGACATAAATGATTTTCAAGAAAAAAATATTGTATAATATATGTTCATATGTTTGTGTCTTCATTTCTTTTATATGATGTTTCGTTTAAGTTTGTTTCTTGTCATTTTTTGATTATTTTCATTTCTCAAATATAGTAATTTTTTTATTTTTTTTTTAAATATAAACAGAAAGTGAGACAGGCAGGCAGTGAGAGAAAGAGAGAAGATTATAAAAGAAGGAGAAAAAAAAATTCTACTATGAGCAAAATATATATTAAAAATAAGAATAATAATAATAATAATAATAATAATAATGTTGCTATAGAACTACAATGAAGAATCGCACCAGGCGACCCATCTACAAGATGACTCGAAGAATGACTTATTAACTTTGTGCGGTGGTAGCCAAGAGACCATAACGAATTCCGTCAGATATTATTTAGAGTTACATTTTTTCTTATTGTGTTTTTATTTTTTTTTTTTAATTTTTGTTTTTATATTTTTTCAAAATTAAAATTTTATTTTGTTTTCTATTGCTGTTAGTATATTTATTATGATTATGTTTTGGTTATAGACTATATAAATAAATGAATGCAGTTTTTAAGTTAATAGTAAAATGTTATAAATATGTATTTTAAGTATTAAATATGCTGTTCAAAGTATTTTTGTCTTACCAATCTATTAAAGAATATTTCATGTGCTATGGATTGAATGAAAAGTGTTAATGTAAAAAACGTATAAACCAATATAACAGTTTTTGTAATATGTATATAGTAAATTTCCAAAAATCGTCAAAGTTCTGACATTTCTAATATAAATAAGAGTAAGCGATGACACATATATTGTAAAGAGTAAAGACTTATTAATAAAAACTTATAGTACATAATTAAGTATATTGAGCAAGGTACTAAAATTTTAATTGATTCTTATAACTCACATAAAAATTTTTTTTTTTAAATTTACTATATAAATACGATCAATTAAAACTTTAAATAAAGCGAAGTGAAGCTTAGACAATAAAAGACAGAATACTGAAATTACCAACACTATTAAAAACATTTAAAAATATTTAAAAATTAAATAATTTATTAAGGTAAATGCCATATCTTTATTATATAGCTACTGAATTTTTAAGTTTCTGTATATATGTATTGAAAATTTACCAATACTTATTCTATAGTATCGTTAAAGTAAAATTAAATATTCTTTATTCTTTAAATTAAATAAACAAAAATACTAATGAACAAATCTGTGGAAAATATCCAAAACTTGATAACCGCAAAATTACAGTTTTTCAATAAACGTGTTTGAAAATTTTTAAAAATATTTTGTGACATAAAATGTTTATTTAAAACATTATTAATAACCATTTGAGGGATTTTTAATTAAATAAACGCTTATTTATTTTTGGCAGTGCAAAGATTTGATGTTAAACAGTCCACTTCAAATGTTATCTCAAAAAGGGAAAAATTACGCTTATCAAGTTTTGGATATTTTCCACAGAAATATAAACTTCGCTACATTGTATTTATTTTTTATATTCGCGCCTAAAAATATGCATTCCTACTAATCTAAATTATAATATACATATATATATACGAGTATATTATAATTATATTTTTATGATTTTGATTTATATACCGTTAACTATTTTAAAATTCAATTCTATTTTTTTTTCGATTTAAAAGATATTTTAATTTAATTCTTATTATTATTATATTTTTCCAAATATAACAAATAAAAAATTTACCCATAGTAATAATAAAAAAAAAAACCAAAATATACAAAACAAAAGTAAAAAAAAGAATATAAAAAAAAAATTAATTGACGCGCTCACTAAAATTACTATACAAAAAAAAAAATTGCGTCAACGTGTGAAATAACCGCGTAACTATTCGACTGTTTCAACTGTTTAAAAATATTTTCATTTATTTTTTTTTTTTTTATTACATACATATATACATATTTTATGTATGTATATTTGTTTTATAAGAATTACAATACATTACATCTACCTATATGTATATATAAATGAGTTTGTGAAAATTACAATAACAGTAGGGTTGAAAATAAAAAAAAAAAACAAATAAAAACATAATTATCCGAAAAATACATATAATAACAATCATAAGAAATTAAAAATTAAAAATGAAATAATAATAAAAATAAAAATAAAACTAAATTGAATTGGTTTAACCTTTGTCGGGGGAATACAATGGGGACGACCATGAATAGTTACTCATCGTATTTTAATAACAAACTTTAAAATAAAAAACAACAATAAAAGTAAAATTAAAAAAATAAAAAATTAAAATAAAATGTATAAGAAAATTTTTGTTTGAATTGAAAACTGATGTTTTTTAAGAATGTTTATTTTTCTAAACAAAAGAAAAAGAAAACTAATAATTCAATAAACTGACACAAAAAAAAAACACAATAATAATAATAAGTATTAAAATAATATTAAAAAAAAAAAAACGACGAAGAGCGTAAAGTAAACGGCGTCAACTTTAGGGTACCCACGTGAAAGTAATATAAACATCATTCGATAAATCTATTTTTACAAAATTTCAAATGCACCAGCTTTTTTGTATATTAAGTTATTCTCATAATCTGACCAATGGCATAGTGGTAAAGAAGCCGCCTTCATGTCGGGTTCAAACCCCTGTCAAATCATATCTAATAAAAAAACTATTGTAAAATTGTATAATTAAATCGTAATATAAAAATAATATTAAATAAAAATATATAACTAATTCTTGTGTTAGATAATAGATGGCGCACAAAATTCACATTTGTGTATACAATAGCAATATTTATGCAATAGCTTAAGCCGAGTAGTCAACGGCTTAGTGAAAATAACTATTAAAGAAGCTGAAGCATAGTCTAAACAGACTTGGTGAATGCCCTATACTCCTTAAAGTAGTGGAAAATGAATAAAAAAAAAAAAAAAAAAATTATTCCCATATTTAAAACAAAAGTTATAGGGCAGCTACGCAAATCCTTTGAGAGAACTGGCTTGATAGCAAACACGGCTCTTGTATAAAAACTAATTTGATAATCTAAGCTCCATGGAGCTTATGGAGTATCGTAAAATAAATCGATTTACTTCTTGATTCTGAGCCGATCAATATCTTTCATTATATATTTTCGCCCCTTTCTTTATAGCGTCACAAACGATGAAGGAAATTAAGAATACCCTTCGACCTACGTTTATTTACTGGTATAAAGAAATTGATAGAATTGTGAGTTTGTCTTTAATATTTTATTTTTGTTAAAATCTACCGCATTCAGATCATATTTTTTATTTTTTTGTTTTTGTTTATGATCCAACACTATTATAGAACACTTTTCATCATTCAGGGATCAAAAAATCGAATTTTAAGATCGAATATTAAATTCAAAATTTTGTTGAAAAAAAAAAAATAAAAGAATATGAAATAAACCCAAATCGTATAAATAAATATTATAACTTATGTTATAATAAAAAAAAATATATATTGGAATTAACGAATGAATGAATAAATGAATGAATGAAGGAAATGAAATGCATTAAAATTTTCTTTTTTTTTTGTTACAAATTAACAAGAATGGGTCTTCTTTTTTTCTATTATTATGTTGTTGTTGTTGTTGTTGTTGGTTTTTGGTTTTTATAGGTAGATATTAGGTAGTAAGTAAGTAGTACAGTATAGGTTATATTATATATTTATATACAATTTATGAAAATAATTTAACACCTATTTAGAATCAAAAAGTCAAAACATAAATAAATAAATAAAAATTAAGAAAATTTGTTTTATATTTTGTTTTGTATTTTTTAAAATTTTTTTAAATAACTGAAGGGGGAAAAAGTATAAAAGACAATTTAGTTCAGTTTAGAATAAAAATGAATATTTAAAAAAAAAAATTGGTTACTTTATTAAATACAATGTATAGAAATAATGCAAAAGTTAATTTGAAACATTAAAAAATAAATTAAAATAAAATTGGTTTGACTCGGTAATCGTTTAATTGTTAGGATAACGAACCTGTGCATACCATTAAGGTACATGTTGAAATTGGAGAAACGGTACTGAACATTTTGTATTCTTATAATTAAAATTGATCTTAATGAATTTAACATAAATGATTTTTTTCTTTATATATTGCAATTAAATTCTATTTGAGTTATAACGGTATTTCTATCTGTGAGTTATATTATTGAATTTAATTTTTATTAAAGGTATAAATTTATTAATTATTGTTTAAGCCTTTAATTTGAACCCAACGGCGAATGGTAGCTAAAAATTCTAAAACCAGATGGTTTTTTTACTTTCACTAGGTTTCGAACCAAGGCCTTTAGTATGAAGGGTTGACACTCAAACCACTGCATCATCCAGCCGTTATATTTAAATTGCATAAATCAGAACCTCAAATTTCTGATAGCCAAATTTACTAAATAAGTCTTAGCATTTTTATTTGTAAATCAATTAATGCATTTAGAACAAAATCGATAACTTTCAACTTAGTTTTTCAAGTGGGTGCAGACGAATTAATGATGTACAATACAATCTTAAAACTATATTTCATAATTATTGAATATCAAATATACAAGGGGATATAAAAAACAAAAAGATTATAAATTCACACTCTCTTCTTATCCTCTGTTTTGTACCTTAAAAGTTGAAACTTTCTTTTAAGTTAGATTTTCCATATTTAACTTTAAATGGATACAATTTCTTTTAAATTTTTGGATTATATTCATTTTAATATTGGATTTAATTTTATTATCAATTTCCTTCATAAATCAAAATCATTCCTTCGGTGGTATAGTGGGTAAGCATTCGGTTTATTAACCGAGGAGTCATTTATAAATATTTAAATAATTGTTCTTTACAAATCTCTATGGTTACCAAATGTATATAGTAAAATTTAAAATGTGATATAAAAAAAATAAATAATGTTACTTATAAAAAAAGAAGGGAGCGCGAGGGGTGCTTTATAACTTATTTTTAAATATGAGATTTTTGGGGCTCGTAAATTTGCAAAAGCATTGTATGCACTTGTATACTTAATAAATAAAAAAATTTTAAATTAAATTATGTTTATAACGAAATTTAATTTTTTAAAATATCATTTATAGATTACAAAATACAAACACATTATGACTGCATATATGTATAAATTAAAACTGAATTGAAGTATATGATTGATTACAATTTTTATTTGATTTAATTATTCTATGGTATTTATATTAGGAAATTAAGCTTTTAATTTTATTCAAATTAATTCAATGTCATGAAACCTAATTTTAAAGCTGACATTTTAAGCCTGTAATGTTCTATTGCTTAGACAACTTAAAAGAAAATTTAAGAAAATTTTATTAGTGTTATACTTAAAATAAAATTTCCAAAAATTAAATCTTTGAATTAAAAGTAAGTATAGTGATTTTAAAATCCTAAATCTAAATTGTGCATCAATCAATTGCATAAACTACCCTAAGGGACGAAAAAATTTTCCAAAAGGCACCTGAAATATTAAACTCCCCCCAACATTGTGAGATTCTTATTCGCTAAAAAATATATCACAGCTCTAATAGCCAAAATAATATGGGATAAATACCCAACCTAACCTAGTTGCGCAATATAATGGCTGAAGATTAACGATTAAACATTCATTTCCATCAAGGGTTGAATGGGAAACCCCTAAGATGAAAGCATATGTATTACTGCAGGGTTGGATTTTTATCTTAATATTTTTAATTACTTCTGCAATATGACCAAGTTTTACTTATAGTAGATACCTATAGAACAGACAAATCGAATTATTAATAAGTACAAAACAAAATTTGATTGTACGATAAAGAGATAACAATTTACACTTATGTTAATTATATAATAGAATTTCTTCCACTTTCGCCATTTTTTTCCTTCAATGACCTTAAAAGGAAATGTTTAAAAGGTTTTTGTATGTACGAAGCCCTTACTTATAAATTTAGTATTTGTGGTAAATTAATCAGACGTTTTAACATAAACCCAACAGATTTTCAGTCAGCAGGGTATTTTAACTTTCTTAAGATAAAATTGAAACGATTGGTTTTACCTTCAACTTTGATTTTTTTAAAAACTAATTAAAATATAAGGATTAAACCTTAACTAGATGTAATTCAACTCTTAAAAAAGAAATATAATTGTATATTTTCTGTAAATCTATTAAAATTTTCCAAAAAAAAAAAATAAATAAAAGAATAAAAAAAAAACTAAAACTGCCAAAGTATACCCACAACTCAGTAAACAATACAATATTAAATATTCATCTTGAATTTTTGCTTTCTTTATTACTATTTTATTTGTCTGTTAATTTTTTTTTTTTTTGCATTTTATATATCGAAGCATGGAAACATAAAACTACGCCCCCTAAAATAAAAAAAAAAAAAATTTATCCAACAATTGCAGTTCCTCCAATTTCAAGAATCTGAAAAGAAAAAAATAAAAAAAAAAAAAATACATAATAACAACTGCAACATAAAAGTAATGATAAGTAAAGAACAAAAATATGTTAAAAAAAAAAAAATAACGAGACGCTAATATCGTAAATGATGGATGTGTGTGTCAATATGAAAAATAAAAAAAAAAAAATGTTTAAACAAATTGTGTTTACCACAAAAACAAATTTCATCACTTAATTTTTTTATTTTTTTTTTAGTTTCTTAATTTTCTTTCATGATTATTTTTTTTTGATGTTTTTTACGTTCAAATTAATTTATTGAACGATTTTTGATAAAACCTTCTTTACAACTTATTTAATTTTTTAATGTGTAAAAATCCCTAAACAATATAACATATATACACTGTAAACAGTCTGTAATCTGTACAATAAAAAAAAAAAAACACAATTAAAAAAGATTCTGTAATCTGTATTTTTAATAATAAATAAAACTGTTTCAATTTTCAAATGACTAAACATTGTACAGAAAATAATGTTATATGAGATACAGATAACAGATAACATAAAACATTATAAAAAATAATAATGTTATTTTATTTTATGCCTGTTTTGTTTTTTGTTTTCAGATATTTTGCTTCAACAAAAAATAAGAATTTTGTTATCATACATGTTTGTTTCAAACAAAATAAAGTAAATTGTTTAATACATAGATATTTTTATTATATATATTCGGTATATAATGGTTCCGTATATATTTTTTTATGACTAAATGATAATTTATTTTTACTCTAAAAATTAAAAAAATTTATCATATTAATTTTAGGAGGTTTTTGCATAAATTCTTGTATTCGAATGGGTTCAAAATATTTACTAATGTTATTGCAGCCTTTCCGTAGACATAGGCAACAGTTGAAAATATGCTTGTTAAAACTTCATTAATTTTAAACAATTAATTTTTGTCTATTGTATTATTTTAGTTTATGCGGAACATCTGGATTTTTTCAAATTACATCAATATTTTGTGTTAAATTGTGTGTGTTGCGGACGAACATCTTATTTAAATTCCCAAATAGCCTCCCCATAATGCCAAAATCCTTCCATCCTTCCAAACTGTACATTTGTATCACAGGTTCCTTCCTAAAGTTTGAGTCAAAAAGTGTGTGGATTTGGTGCATTAAAGTCGTACTCTATACCCAAAGAAACACCGCACAATTTCAATTAGGGGCTTTCGAGCGTTCCATTCCCTCTTTAAAAAAAAAAATCTGGAGCTTTTGTTCTCATAAGCCTCTTTGTTGTAAACCTTTTTTCGAAACACTTTAACAATTAAGTGCCTTTCTGGACCTGTTTGATATTTTATAGCATATTTTTTTATTTCATCTATAAATTTTAGCGTATTTATATCTCTGCATAGATTGTCATTTTGTTATTGCTCCTCTGAATTAACTAAGGTTCGTTAAACTTTATTTTTAAGACTTGTATTTTTCTTACATATATTTGTTTGCTTTGTGCTTTGCACAACATCAGAGTTGTATTCCATACAACCTGAAATTTAGGTATATACTTTGATTGTAAACTAACACTTTATTATAAATTTACAACTTGGACTTACGGCCTATGAGCAATTAATTTTCTCTATATTTATTACCTAGTTCTAATTTTTTCTTTTTAATATGTTTATTCCATTGTAGTTGACGTCTAGGATCATTCCTTAGGTATTTAGCTGATCGCACGATCAGTACGTCTACATTATTTAAATTGATTTAAAAAAAAATAAATTAAAGTTAAAAAAAAAAATTACCTTTATATGGTGGCGATAGGTGCACAATTGTGGAGATATAGTAGCAGTTCAAAATTTTTGAAAAAATAAACAATCATAGCTTTCTTAAAAAACTAAAAATCTCAAAGTTTTTCCAAAAAAAAAACTTTTTACATCGAAAGGTCACATTTTCTTTTATAGTTCATACACACATGAAGTTCATAGTGACGACCTTGAAATAAATTTTGCAAATTGCATGTTAAAATATTTTAAAGTTGTAGGGCAGCTATTTGAACCAACCACACTGTACGGCATTTTAGGACTAATGGAACCACATACTTATATAGTTAAATCGACTATCTTTTTGCTTTTGGTCTGCATCTCATGTTCTACTTCTTCTTCATTATAACTTAATTTTTTTAATAAATTGTTTTTCTCTGATATCATTTCTGACATCAAGCATTGATGGTGTTGAGTTCCATTAAAAAATTCTTACTATACTTTCTACATCTTTTCAGCTTCTCAAAACTTTGTTTCCTATACCTTTCGCTCCAGTTGAACCTTCATTATTAATTTTTAATTTTGCAATTTTATCAATTCAAACATTTTCCCACTTTTTGCTATCGTACTTCTCAAAAATCTATTGAAAGCTTTTACTTCTGATGGAACTAAAATAAAAAATTAATGATTTATGAAAACTTGGTCCTACTTTATTTAACATATTCTAAATAATTAATTAATAGTTGATTAAAACAAGTTCTATTGGAAGAACATGACAAGCATTCTATCAGTCAAAAATTGATGATTTTTGGGTGCAACGTTTTCTTTTATTAGTTAAAAAAGCAAATCAACCGTATCATAATGATGCAGTATTAATTTTCCCCTGATGGCTTCTACATCAATTAACATTATTTAAGATATCTGAACGACAGCTCAGTGGTACAATCGAAAAGTCTCGGGTTCAAACCCTGGTCGGATTAAATCTAATAAAAAAATAAAGTGTATATTAAAATAATTTAATAAGAAGTTCAAATTTCAAATAGGCAAAGGTTTATTGTTATCATAAAAAATTTACTATTGTCTGATACTACAAATAAATAAATAAATAAATTATTTGATTAGCGTATAAATACAGAGTGGCGCAAAACGACCGATATGGTTTGAAATTTTAATAACTTTTTAAATTTATTTATATTTTTTATTTTTATTTCAGAATTTTGTGATGAAAACTTGGGAAATTGGAAATGGAACAGTACACAACAGAACAGTGATCAAAAATTACGAAAAGTTATAAAAAATATAAAAAATCTAAGAGGTTTCTACATGTTATTCAGGGTGGCGCGAAACGACCGATATGGTTTGAATGTTAAATAACTTTTTAAATTTATTTATATTTTGAAGAAAACTTGGGAAATTGGAAATGGAACAACAGTACGCAAAAGAAAAGCGATCAAAAATTGCGAAAAGTTATGAAAAATATAAAAAATCTAAGAGGTTTCTAAATGTTATTCAGGGTGGTGCAAAACAATCGATATGGTTTGAA
The DNA here is from genome assembly GCA_963082915.1 of Dolichopus griseipennis. Classification (NCBI taxonomy): domain Eukaryota; kingdom Metazoa; phylum Arthropoda; class Insecta; order Diptera; family Dolichopodidae; genus Dolichopus; species Dolichopus griseipennis. The sequence continues at coordinate 24,396,857 of OY720443.1, forward strand.
TGTTTAATAACTTTTTAAATTTATTTATATTTTGAAGAAAACTTGGGAAATTGGAAATGGAACAACAGTACGCAATAGAAAAGCGATCAAAAATTGCGAAAAGTTATGAAAAATATAAAAAATCTAAGAAGTCTCTACATGTTATACAGGGTGGTGCAAAACAATCGATATGGTTTGAATGTTTAATAACTTTTTAAATTTATTTATATTTTGAAGAAAACTTGGGAAATTGGAAATGGAACAACAGTACGCAAAAGAAAAGCGATCAAAAATTGCGAAAAGTTATGAAAAATATAAAAAATCTAAGAAGTCTCTACATGTTATACAGGGTGGTGCGAAATTACCGATATGGTTTGAATGTTTAATAACTTTTTAAATTTATATATATTTTTTATTTATATTTCAGAATTTTGTGAAGAAAACTTGGGAAATTGGAAATGGAACAGTACACAGCAGAACAGTGATCAAAAATTACGAAAAATTATGATAAATGTTCTGGAAAGAGCACGAATGTGGGAAACCGAAAATGGTGACCACTTGCGGGATATAATTTTTCTACTTAAGCTAAAAATATTCCCCATTAATATACTGTATAACAAAATAATAATAATAATAATTAGCCATTGAATAAAAAATTTATTAAACAATCAAACCATATCATTCGTTTTGCGCCACCCTGTACTTGTAATTAAAAATCAAAAACTCTTACTTAAAGAAATATAGTAAATAATATTCTTTTTTGTTCCACCCAATAACTGTTCCACCAAAATAATAACACATTAATAAAAAAAAAAGGATCAATATTTAAGGATTAATATTACACATATACCTACACATACTACAAAATATGTTACTGTAAAACTGGGATAAACTATAGATTACAATAATATAAAACAATATTAAAACATGTATGAATATACCATATCTCCAATCAAACATGTATGACATTAAATAATTTACAACAGACAACACAAAACATACAAAAACTATTATTTGTGTATTATAAAAGAATCAAAAAAAAACAGTCAACAGAAAACTGAAAAAGGTTCTATCAGCTAAAACAAAAACACTAAATAAAAATTAACAAAAAAAAAAACAAAAAAAAAATGCACACAATCATATTCACATATCTATCTATCTACCTATATAGTTCTTTTAGTCTGGCTGTTGTCTGTTCTGTTTTTCTTTTCTGCTGCCTGTTTAGTGTTTGCCTGTTTTTTATTTTTCTTTTCTCGTTTTTTTTTTTTTTTTTTTTTTTTTTTATTATTTTCTGTTAAATAAACAGAGTATGAAAATCCTATACATATTATATTAAACAGTCAGTCGTTCTTCGCATTGCAAAAGTTAAACATTAAAAAATTTTATTTAATGCGGTTAAAATAAAAAAAAAAAGCAAAGAAAAAGAAACAAAACAGAAAATAAAATATATATATTCTGTTTCAGTTAACTTTCTGATAACGGTATTTTTTATGCTTTTTGAAAATATTGACGGTTAAAAATAAAAAAAATATTTGAGTGAAAAAATACAAAAGTAATCGGATTTTTTTTTTTTTATTTATCTCTAATATCCTTTTTGCCGTTCAACAAAAAAAAAAGGATATGCAAGATGTTGTTCAATAAATTGAAAAAATTTAATTTGAAAAGAAAATTTGTAATAAATTAAATTAAATAAAAAGTGTAAAAATCAAAAATAAAATTAAATTGAAAAAATACATAAAAGTGATATTCTTTTAATATGTAATTTGTATTCAATATAATATTAATTTAAAATTATTTAAAAAATAAATAATATAAAATTGAAAAGAAATTACTTTTATTTTAAAAAATATATATGTATTTAAAGAATACCTAATAAAAATTTTAAAAATAGAATAATTGATTAAATATTTATTTAATTTTTTTTTAAATTTTTAAAATAAATAAAATAAAAAAAGTGTTTTAATATTTTATATATAGCGGATGTGATTCATCGTTAAAGAGTACTTAAATTAAATGTAATTAATATTTTAAAAAAATATATAATTCTTATATATTAACTCTAAATTAAAATTAAGTCGTTGTAATATTTTAATAAAATTATATATATATATATATATATTAATTTTTAATTTTTAATTTAAAAAAAAATTACTATAAGCTTTTTTTTTAAACTGATTGGAATTATATGAAAAAAAAAAATTAAATTATAATAAAAAATTATTAAAAAAAAAATTATATATCTCTAAATTTAAATTTTGATTTAAACATAACAAATGTTTACTTATTTATATATGTATATATTTAAGTTTTATTTTTTTTTTTTTAAATAATAATTAAAATGTGCACTCAAAAAACTTGAGCCAAAAAAAAAAAAGTAATTAAAAAAAAATTTAATTCAAAATTTTGAAACTTGTTGGGTTATTTTACCTCCCCCTCTTCTCTCATATATTTTTTTACAAATTTAAAAAAGAAAAAAAAAATGAATCAGAACAATTTATAATCGAAGAGAAAATACTCTCGTACATACAATAGTTTATTTTAAATGTTTAATTTAATTTATAATTATTATAAAATAAACAAATACTTAAAAAAAAAATATTCTAAAATAATATTACATAAAATATAGTTATATGTTAGAGCGTTTTGTGTAACAGTAGAGTAAAAATTAAAAAAACTAAACGTGATCCAAAAAAAAAACAAAAAATAAAAATCATTACTCTTGCATAGTAATTATAAATTAATATTTTAAGAGCGCTATATTTTTGAATTAAAATTTGTTAATTTATTGATTAAAAGTTTTTTTTTTTATAAATATGCATGATTATATATGTATTATATATAGTTTAACATATATTAAACTATATGTAAATTATGAAAAGCAGTTAATTATTTAAATTTGGTTTAAATTTTAAGTTTTAAATTTGATTAGATAATATTGCCGTTATTTGCTTTTAGTAAGTATAAGTAAAATTAAAATACAGAATATTAGTAATTGCATAATTTCATATCTTATGAGACAAAATAGATAAGTATATTTGTAAATTATACTAATTATCTTTAGGTAAAATTTAAAAATTTTTGCATTTAATTAAAATATTTTTAATAGATTCATTTTTTTTATGAATTAATATAAAAGCTATAAGTATATTATAACTATTATTATTAATAAATTTATTTCATTGTTTTTTATTAGTTTTACCTATATCCATAATATCAAAATAAAGTAGTTTTTATTGTAGATTTTCATCTGTAATTAATGAAAATATATAGGTACATAGTAATTATAAATATGAATTTGATTAATTATAAATTTTATTACAAAATATCTTATATTATAGACTTTAAGAGTTACAGTGTTAATAGCATTGTTTGCATTTTTCCTTAATAAGTATTCAACTAATTGACTACCAGTATAGTTGAATTGATGAAAAATTCAATAAAAAGTAATTAAAAAAATTTGTTTCCACAATTTGTTATTTTCATTGTTAATATTGCTATATTTATATATTTAACTATATTTTTGTATTAAATTTCTTTTGAGCTTGAAGATAATTAAAATTTATTTGAAAATTTTTTTAATTTTTTACATTATTCTTAATAAATATTCAGAAAATAAAATATTCCCTTAACAATTTAACATTTTTTAACAATATAGTTTATCATTTAAATTATATTACTTTATTTGAGGTTGTTTACGAAAATTTTTGACATAGGTAATCGATATTTTTGATTAGTCTATTTAGTCAAATTGTTATTCTATTTTTTTTAAATATTTTAGCTATTTAAAAAATTATAACTAAAAAGTTAAAATCATTAAAAAATAATTAAAATCGTCCAGTTATGTAGTTTGAACACAAGTTTTCAAAACTAGTTTACTTTTGAAAACCTATGTAGTAGGATTAATATGTATATTACTATGATTAGCACATCTTGTCCAATAAAAAGTGATAAAAGTTTATTTTATTTATTTTATTTATTTTATTTTAAATAGCCCATTATAATTTTTGAAATGGGTTTTCTATACTTGATTTATGATGCCTAAATTGTATATTTGATTTAAATAAGTTGATATAAATTTTATTTCCATTATATTCTTAGAAATACATTTAGATTCTCAGAAATATAAAACTAATATACGGGAAAACTCTAAATGTGATCAAAAATTTTGAATTATATGCATATTCAATAACATTTAACTAACTTATAATATACGAATATACGATACATTTAACTTATGATATAATCTACGAAAACTTTAAATTTAAAAAATCATTTATGTTCATTATATTTTGATTCTATTGTATTATATTCTATATTATGCCATTTAGTTAAGTAAATAACAATAATTGTTTTAAAAGAATATTATACACATAGTTTTAAAAATCAAAAAATTTTCCCCATTTATTTTATACATTTTTATATTTTTGTATTTTTACAATACAAAGACAATTTTCAAAAATAAGATATAGAAAAATTGTTTTTATTATACAAAATTTTCTTAATATAAATATTTTTTTAAAGAGAAAATACTGTAAATAAATACTATGAAAAACAAACGAATTATATATATATAAATATATACATACGTATGCATTAATTTTAACCTGCTCAGCTCATTTATAAAAGCAAGAAAAAAAAAAAAACAGATAAAAGACAGAAAAAATTTTCTTTTAAAAATAAATATAAAATAAAATAGGTGTATAAATTTTTTTAAACTTAAGTTTGTATTATCGTTTTTTTTTTTTCAATTTTATTCTTCAAGAGATTTTTCATTTTTAGATTTTCCTTTTATTCTTTTTTTTTTTTGATTTTTTCTTATTTTTTTTTTTTAAATAGAATTTTAATTTTTTTCATATATTTTCTTTTTGATCAAATTTATTCATTCTCGTTCTCCGCGTCTGAGCATTAATATTGTGTACTAAAATATACTTAAAATCGAGACGATAGTTAACCCTACAATTATAATTTTTTTTTTGTTATATATTTTCAAAAAAAAAATTATTTTTTCACGCAATAATTTTGTAATTTTGAACAACAAATGTGCAACGAAAACGAATTTTTACAAAATTATTGAAGATAACTAAATTTTGAAAAAAAAAATAAAATAAACGAACTGCAAAAAAAAAGAAAAAAAAAAAATAAAGAAAAATCTTATTCGAAAAAATACCAAAATAAAAAAGAAAATATAGAAAAAATTTTCCGAATCGTAACAAAACTAAATTATTAATGATACCAAAAAATAATTTTATTTTATTTTCCTATCTACTTATGTTTTTATTGCAAGTGTTAAATTTCAAAAAAACAATTTTTTTTTTAAAAGTCATTTCCGGAAAAATTAAATTTCGAATTTCTTCATTAAAAATTAAATCCGAAAAATTATACTTAAAATTATAAATTAAATATATATATATATATAATTTACAACATAAAATTTGGTAAATAATTAAAGTGATTTTTAATTTGTTGAAAATAAATATAAAAATATTTAATTTCAACTAAAAAAAATATACATACATGAAAATTTATTAAAAAAAAATTAGTTTACGTATAGTGTTTATTTAAAATAAAATTAAATAATAAAACAAATCAAAAAAAAAAGAATAAATAATAAAATTCTATGATTTAGATAGAACAAAAGTGACCATATAAAATTGAAAAAAAAAAAATCGAATATTTTTTTAAGAATCTATTGGATTATGTTTTGTCGACTTAATATAAATAACGGTTCCTCATTTATTATTTAAAACAACATTCAATATACAATTAAATAAAATAACAAAAAAAAAAAAAAACAAAAAGAAAAAAAACCAACAAGAAATTAATTCATCATTGATTTTGAATTTATTCAACCAAAACCGTTTTTTTAATAGCTTTTCTATACATAATTTTCTGTGTCAAAGTTAATTTTTCTATAAATATCTCAATTAATTTATTATTTTTTTTTTTATTTTTTCTTTAAAATACATTTATGTACAGTATATTGTATATTATATATAGATATATATATTTTATATATTGAATATAAATTTTAATTTATATAAAAAAAATAAAACTTTATATCTATTGTATGTATAAATGAATAAATGTAAAATTTCAAATAAATAAGAGTAAAATTTCAGAGAAAAAAAATTGGAAAATTTCAAAATTTTGCTATGCACAAGTAACATAATCTGAAAAAAAACGATTTATTTTTATTTTTTTTATTTTCTATTCAAATTTTCCTACATATTTAAAAAAAAAAGGTATGTACACATGCATTAGAGTGACCATTACTTTTTTTTTTTGAAAAAATTAAATGATTATTATGATTGTATACAATTAAAATAATAATTTTGAGCTTATTTTAAATGATCGTTTATTTCAATGCTCATTTT